>CM062817.1:693280231-693642731 GCA_031772625.1 Pinus tabuliformis
ATCCTTATGAGGACATTTCGCAGCATAATGACCTACTCTTCCACAAGCAAAACATTTAAAATGTAACTTACCTCTGAACCTTCCAGTACCCTGTTGAAGATTTCTGACAAAATTTGATTCTTCTTCTTCTTCTGGCACGTAACTTGCTTCATAGTAGTCTCGTTTGCCTGAAGCCTTGAAAGCAGCTTCTCTCCTGTCTGATGGACCTCCCTTTCTCATTTCATAAGCAGTTAGAATTCCGTGTAGCTGAGACATAGTAAGAATTCATAGATTTTCCTTTTCTTCTATGGCAGATACTTTAGATTCAAATTTGGGGGACAATGATCTCAAAAAATTTTCAACCACAATAGCCTCTTTTACTTCTTCACCCAAGTTTTTCATGCAATTAACAATCTCGTCTACCCGAAGAAAATAGTTAGCCACACTTTCATCATTATACATTCTGAGATTCTCATACTGAATCCTGAGGGTTTGAAGTTTAGCACGCTTTACCTGTTCATCTCCTTCGTAGCTCAAGACAATCTTGTCCCATATTTCCTTTGCGGATTTATATTGCATAGCCTTTACGAATTCTGTTTGAGATAAGCATCCTAGCAGAGTATTGATAGCTTTAGCATTGGTTTCATATTTCTTCTTCTCGGCTGAATCTGTAGGAGTAGCTGAAGGAAAAGTGTAGCCTGTATCTATGATATCGCAAACTTCTGTACCAAGAGATTGAAGATAGGCAGTAACTCTTACCTTCCAATAATTGAAGTTTGTCCCATCAAAGATTGGTGGCCTGATTGATGCTTCCCTCTCGTAGTTGCTCATGATGAATGATCTTCCTTCAAGCGATCAAGCTTCTCTGAAGAACCTGCTCTGATACCAATTGTTGGAAATAATACTGAGAGGGGGGGGGGGTGAATCAGTATTATCAAGTTCTTTTAATAAATCTTCCTTATTTATACTTTGAATTATTTTTGCATGTCAGTACCATAAACTAATGAGCATGAACAAATAAAACACCAAAGAACACCAGATGTAAGGTGGAAACCCAATGTGGGTGAAAACCACCTGCTGCAATATGTTTCTATCTTCTTTCAAATTAGAAACTTCTTTTACAATGGTTTTGTACTGGTGCAGTCCTTTACCAGTACACAGGTTGCAACCTGTAGAGAGCTACAACTCTCTCTCGTTTTCCAGTCTCTCCTGGAAGGGAGCTACAACCCCCTACTTCTTTTCTTTCAAAATTTTCAAACTGGATCCATAAACATCAAGAGATCATTGAGTACAAGTAAATCACCCAGTCAATTGCAGTAACCAGATCAACAATAACAGTAAACTAAACCCAGAACACCTTATCAACAGAGAAAATTCAGCCAACAAAAGGTCTTAAGACAGATACGCAGTTTTTCTTTCTCTGGCCTGTGTGCGCACGCACTTCACCTTCTGCTCCCCTGCGTATACCCGCAGAGACCCTTCTGCCGCACCGCGTACCCACGCACTGTTTCTTCAATCGCGCTGCGTACTGTTACTGCAGACACGCACCCACAGATACTATCGCGTCGGGTACTGCTACTGTAGCCACGCACCCACAGATGCTACCGTGCCGCGTACCTATGCACCTGCGGCTTCTGAAGCGCCATGCACTTTCCCTGTGCCTACGCACCTGATCCTCTGTCACGCTACATACCCACGCACTGCGCCTTCTTCTGCTCTGTGTACCCACGCACTTCTCCTTCTTCTGTTCTGCGTACCCACGCACTTGCATCGTTAATCACCTACGTACCTCTGATTAGGGCCGAACTGGCAGTCCCCCAGTGTGCCACAGATAGTCAGATGCTCAGATCTGTTCAT
The DNA here is from genome assembly GCA_031772625.1 of Pinus tabuliformis. NCBI lineage: Eukaryota > Viridiplantae > Streptophyta > Pinopsida > Pinales > Pinaceae > Pinus > Pinus tabuliformis. Next base: position 693,282,068 of record CM062817.1, read on the forward strand.
GTGCTCGAGAGATCACCCTTCATAGATTCGCTTTCAACTTCACTTTTATATAGATCAAGCTTTTAAAACAATAACCCAATATTTCAGATCTTAAGATATTCAATTTGCAGAAGATGCTTTAGCCAAGTGATCTCCTTTGCTTTATATAGGTAAGTTCTTCCTAAAATCATGGATCAATACCATAGATAACCAATACAAGGGGCCCAAAAACATGGGGCTCAATAATAATAATAGTATAAAACAATACCACAGGCCAAAACCATAGAATCAAGAACGGCGGGCTAAATACCACAGGCCAAACATAAGAAACCCCACGTGAGCGCGCTTCTCTACCTTGAAGTAAGTGCACTGGGGGTATGCACCTTCTGAGCAGGTGACCTGCGTGTTTGGACGCAGTCCCTTCACGGCGTACCTGTGTGTACGCACTTTTTGAACTATTCTCCTGCGTACCTCTTAATTTTCAACATTTTGAGAGCCTGATCAGAGCATTGCCACTTGAGGGTGTTGACATCAAGTACAACATCTGTAACATAGAGCCATACCAGAATCATAATGCCAACACAAGCGCATGGCCCCATGTGGCCCAGTTTTTCGCCATAGGGGTCATTGTGCATTTAAATGGATGAACAATTTTCACTCGAAACAGCGGGAATCTCATCGATGCCAAGTGAAAATGCCCCTCGAATGTTCCTAGAAAGGCAGAATTCATAGAACAATTAATAGGGGAGTCCACTTTGTAGAGTAGTTAACAACAAAACTTCTCTAGAGCATAACTTTCTCAGTTTTTGGCCAAATTGAGCCCAAAAAGAGCCCATATTGGGGTTTTTGGGTGTTCTAGAGCCATTGGAGACATTATTTTTACATTTTGAGAATTTTAAATTCATGAAATAATAGATTAGAGAACCTAATTAAAGAGGCCCAACATTGGAAGTTGGACCAGGAGATGTAGCCTAGGAGGGGTGAACTCCTTTATCATTTTGTTGTCTTGTGTTGCTATGTATGGTATATTTGTCTATGTTTTTATGCTGCAAAATGAGTTTAAAAAAAAAATCATTTATGCACTTTTTAAAATTGATCCATCGCCTAAAAGACATAAAAATTTACTTGCAAATTTTCTATAAAGCTTCAAGTTTGTAATTTATATCAGTTTGGTATCATAGCTCAAGGTTATTTTGAAGGTTTGATTTTGTTTACAAGTGTTTTTTGATGCTTACAAGGTTGAAGCTGAAAATAGGAGAAGGATTGGTTGTAGAGAAAAATCCTCAAGTGGGTTCAAGGAAGCTACACATACCTCAAGCTTCACAAGTCATGGCACATGAAGAAGGTCATGAGGGGTTGTCTGAGGATGAGAGAACTTTTAGAAAAGCTTTCTTTGAAATTTCTGAAATGGTGAAAGTTCTATCTGAAGAGAGAAACACAAGGTTGCAAGGAGAGAGCTAAAATCCTCCAAAATGTAATGGAGGAAATGGTTAAAAACCTCCACCTTCACCTTTTTCTTCACCTCCATATTCACCCTCAACTTCTACTTCAACCCCTTCACAGACTCCTCCAAGAACTCCAAAGGGACATGGTAAAACTCCTTTGTTAAAGCTTGATGTAAAATTTGAATTGCCTATCATGTACAATGGGGAAGTAGATGTTGAGAAATTGGATAATTGGGTTCGTCAACTGGAAGTCTATTGCAGGATTCAAAAAATTGATGATGACTCCACTAAAATTCATCTTTTTCTCTAAGGTTGGAAATTGTAGCACTCATTTGGTGGGAGGCCAATACTTAAGAGGATCTCAAGAAAAGTGGTAAAATTATTTCCTCTTGGAATGATTTTTTAGATACATTAAGAAGACAATTTTATCCATTAGCATACATGCATAAAGCAATAATGGACTAGAAAAAATTTAGACAAGAAAAAGGTATGAGCGTTCAAAGTTATACCCAAGAGTGTAGAAGAAGAGTGTTCATTTTGGGTGTAGATTTATCCTCTCAAGGCACCTCATTAAATACATAGGTGGTTTACATAGTTACTTGAGGCATACAATTCTTATGTTTAATCCTACAAAGCTAGATGAAGTTTGTGTACAAGAAACTCATTTAGAAGCACGAGGAAAAAATGTTCCTGAAGAGACTAGCTAGAATTTGTTTAAGTCTGGAGACAAAGGAAAGAGGAAGTTCAAAGGCAAGGATAAAAATAATGCTTCAATCAAGAAAGAGGGAGAAAAAATCACATGTAAACATTTTTCAAAGGAAGTCCATGATGAAGACCATTGTTGGAAAATTCATCCTAAGTTGAGACCCAAAAAATTTAACAACAAGGAGAAAGAAAAGATTGCAACAACAACTCAATAAGATCTAGGATCTCATTCCTGAGATGATACCAAAATCATAGCCATGGGATTGAAAGATAAGGATTCTATTGCAAGTACTAGTTCTTCTAGCAAGCCCATTGAAACTCAAAATTAAAAAGAAAGAAATCAACTTTTCCATATTAGAGTCATCTCAAAACATAACAAAGTAGATACTTTGTTTGATAGTGGATCCCAATCCAACCTTATTTCAAAGCCATTGTCAAGAAACTAAACTTGGAAACCATTTCTCATCGTAAACCTTATCCTTTGGGTTGGATATGTGACAATGCCAAATTGCAAGTGACAATAAAATGCATACTTAAGTTCGCCATCACTGCAAATTTTATTGATGAGGTAAAATGTGATGTAGTACTGCTTGACATATGCAAGATTGTTTTGGGAAGCCCATACTTATATGATAGGAAAGACATCTTTCATCACCATGAGAAAAAGTGTCATTTGTTTAAATATGGGATTGAGTATATTGTTAGAGCACATCGCAAGAAGTTGAATTTGTCTCTTGTGAATGATGGACAAATGAAGAGGTTTGTAAATTCTAGTTAGAATTTTGCATTGTTAATGATCAAACACAAAGATGTTGAGGAATTTGAAGCTTTCCAAGGATGTGATATAAAACTCAAACATGATTTAGTTGAGGTTGTTAACACATGTGATAAGATGTTTTAGGAGTATGACATGTTGCCTCTTAAAAGAGGAAAATATCATGAAGTTTAATTGCATCCAGATGCATCGCTTTTAAGCATTGGTATAAATAAGATGCCAGTGTTAGAGAATGTAGAGATCAAGAAGAGGATGAAAAATCTACTTGATAAAGGGATCATTAGGTCTAGTACATCTCCTTGTGGGTCTCCAAATGTTTTAGCTTTGGAGAAGGATGGTACATGGCGATGGTGATCACGATGTGTGGATTTTGCAGTTTTGAACAAAATCATGATAAAGAATCATTATCCTCTTCCTCGCATTGATGTTTTGTTAAATCAATTGAAGGATGTTGTTTATTTCACTAAGTTGAACTTGTGAATTGGTTACCATCAAATATGACTTGTTGAAGTTGATACATGGAAAACCGCTTTCAAGACAAAGTTAGCCTCATTGCATGCTATTGAGTCTTGAAAATGTCATTCATTTCCATTACACTTTCACTATTATGTCCATCATATCACTTCCATTTCACTACTATGTCACCACATTCATCCCACTTTCATTATCATTGGGCGACCTTTATGTTTTTCCAATCTTTATTATTTCTAAGCCTTTTAAGTGATTTTGTGGTTAAACATTAGAAAATAATGTGCATATGCTTATACCTAACAAATGGGTTGAGATTGTTCACATGTGTAGGTTGAAAGGAGGCTTCTAGAAGACCCTTATGTGGCACCCCAAGGCCAAATTCGAATTTGAGTGGAAAGAATCATGGGATCATGAGGATATGTGTCACATCTCCTAATTGTATTGTAACTCTAAGAAGACATGTGTCTTATCAGTTCCTATTTTGATTAGGACTCTAGAGGTAGAGGGAGAGATTCATGGACTCTCATTAATGAGATGGCTTCTCATCTTTTTGTATAAATAGGAGATCTTTCTCCTTCATTAGTTAGTCCTCTTTAGCTTAGAGTTTGGAGTTCTTAAGTCTTTTTAGTCCCTAGTTCTTAAGTTTGTAGTTCTTCCTTTATGGCTTTTGAAAGCTTTGGAGAACTTTGTTGTACTTTGTACTTTTGAAGAATTTGAACAAAGCTTTGATGTTCTCAACATGGAAGGAGATGTGAAGTAGATGTCATGGAGCACATTAGAATGTAAGGTAGAGTAGATTTCATTTTGTAAATATTGCTTTGCTTTCATTATGTTATTTGATTGCTTTCAAGTTTGATAGATTAGATTTTTCATTCATGCAATTTTAATTCATGCAAGTGTGTTCAACCGGTTGATTGTAGATTAGTGATGCACATAGCCTTTTAATGACTAATGACATGATAGAATCATCTTCTCCTTCTGCTAAAGCAACAAGGATACTGGGTCTCATAGTCACTAGCTCATTGTTTGGTTGTTACATTCTATTTTGATTGTAGGTTAATAATGCAAATAGCTTTTTAATGACTAATGACATGATGGAATCATCTTGTCCTTCTGCTGATTTATTTTTTTTGAGTTCTAATTCCAGCATTGTTATTTCTTTCAGTTTTGTTACTTTCATGCAATTTAGATATCATATTACTCAACTTGTTCATAATTGCTTCCCATAAGGTAGATTGAGCTGAAGGGTAAAGGATCAGAAGAGTTGAAGTAGTGTGATTAGTTTCCTTTATGCAATTTAGATATCATATTGCTTAACTTTTTCATGATTGCTTCCCATAAGGTAGATTGAGCTGAAGGGTAAAGGATCAGAAGAGTTCAAGTAGTGTGATTAGTTTCCTTTATGCAATTTAGATATCATATTGCTTAACTTGTTCATGATTGCTTCCCATAAGGTAGATTGAGCTGAAGCATAAAGGATCAAAAGAGTTGAAGTAGTGTGAATTAGTTGTTTTGCTTTCAGTCTTTGAGTTGCTTTAAGTTCAGTTTTTACTTTCTTCAGTTTTCTTTTTATACAGCAGCAAGGATACCGGGTTTCATAGTCACTAGCTCATTGATTGGTTATTGCATTCTATTTTGATTGAAGTAGCTGCATATTTACACTTTTGTTTAAGTACTAATTCCATCAATAACATGTTTTAAGATCTTTTGAAGTGCTAAGTTTTGGAAGTTACCATTAGGGACATAGGCCTTGTCTTGAAATCTCTATCCATACTTGTCCTTTAAAAGTATTCTTGAGACCTTAGAATAGGATTTCCATTTGCATTAGACACTTTAGGAAACCAACAAGAACAAAACCCCAAAAACAACATAAACTATAAAACAACGAAGTAAGAGAAAGGTTAACTAAGCACATATGGTGCACCACACTTCATCAGTTTACAATACCCAGATTGATAATTTATGTAGAGCAATTTAAGACGTTAAATTGACTAGACATTTTGGCGCCATTTCCGGGGAAGTGTAATTAGGAGACCTTATTTCTTACATCTGAAAAAAAATTAACAATTCTTGAGTATGCTCTCCTCCTGCACTTTGTGTGATCTGGAGGATCAGAAAAATGATTGTTATGTAAAAAAAAAAAGTTAATAATTCTTGAGTATGCTCTCCTCTTGCACTTTTTGTGATCTGGAGGATCAGAAAAAGGATTGTTATGTAAAAAAAAAAAAGAAAAAAAAAGGAGACAAAATAAACTTCAACATTTCAATTGATTCAACAAAAAAAAAAATGAAAAAAAAATGAAAATCAACTGCTTTGATAGGTTCAAATTGTCCAAAATTATCTGGTTATGGTTTGTAGTGGTCTTCAAAACACTGTATCCTGTTTTAATAAGGTTTTGCAACTTAACTGCGGAAACTGCCCTGATTCCACAACTAGCTAAGAATTCCGCAGTTGTTTCAAGGTTTAGCAGGTTACATGCATCCAATGAAAAAACCGACCACATGGGCATCTCCAGAATTGTCTCGACATGGATCCTATCCTAGTCACCCAGCTCAGATCAATGAAAAACCAGCCTAAGACCTCAGTCAAAGTCTTGTTTTTAACATGCTTTTCTTGAAGACTTTGCTGCCTGAAATTGAAAATCATTAATTCTTATTATAAAAATTTACAATTTCAGAGAAAGAAAAAAAAGAAGAAAAATTATGGCCATCTTGAATCCTAGCTTTTCATTGTGGCTTCAACAAGTAAATCTGCCTCCCTGTTCAAGCTTTGGCCTGAAATAAACCTGCAACATAAAAAAAAATGCACTGTATATGTGAGAAAAAAAAGGGGATCGAATGTTAAAACGATTAGGTAACAATGAGGAGGTGAATGAAAATTTGAAGAATCCATGATAACTCCATCAAGGGGCCTCGAAATTTCTTTTTAGAGGCTGAAATTTATTATTGTTCAGGTGGATTGTGCTCCTTGTTTGAGGACCGAATTGTGCATTTTTGGAGGTTGATTCCTGTAGGAGGCATTCATCATTTAGTGGCAGATTTTTGAGTTGATTTCACCTTTGGATAGCTACAGTATCAGTTAGAAACAGAGGGTTGAATTCTTGAAGGTAGCTTCTGGTGATCCATTAAATTATTGAGGGAAGAGTAGTCATTTTTCTCCAAGAGCGAGAGCATGTAAGCTGATTACATTTGCTGACAGAAGGACACATTTGTTAGTTGAATTTTATCTTATTTCAGGGGTCAAATTCTCTTACTGTTGGAGCCAAGTTCCTCTGCCATTATATCCATCAGATTGCAGATCTACTTCAGGGGATGCGTTCAAAATTCACCATAATTATTTGGAGATTGATCTGAGTTAGAATGAATCAATAAGCTCAATTTCTGCCACTTAGATTTCCGCCACCTACAAAACCTGTGATATAAACGACCTGAGCTGTAAGTTCAACAAAATTCTTAAGTCGTTGTTTTAAAAATGCAAGGTATCATTATTAAAAACAACCACTACAACAATTGTTTGGAAATGTTTCAGATAACAAACCTGTGACTATCAGTCACCCAAATTCTTCAACTCTGTCCCTCTGTCTAAAGATCACAAGCCTAACAGGGTTGATGAACAGGAGCGTATTGAGCAAGCCGGGGGCAATGTTATGTGGGCTGGAACATGGAGAGTAGGAGGTGTTCTTGCTGTATCTATGGCATTTGGCAATCGGTTATCGAAACAATATGTTGTGGCTGAACCTAAGATTCAGGAAGCAAAAATTGATGATGATTTTGAGCTTATTGTAATTATTGAACCTGTGTAATACACCTGCAGAACAGTAAAACTCAGAAAAACGTAATAGCCGAAAAAACGTCTAACTTCAAACGTTCGATTTGCCCAAACAGAGACGAATTTCAAGAAAATAAAACATGGGTTTTTTTGCTAGGTGGGATAATTAGATAACCCAGAAACCGTTTGAATAAATTTGTGGCGGTCTAGGAGAAATCCTCGGTTCTTTAGAGCCTCTTTTTTTGCCGCCGCGTGAAGAAAAACGGAATTTGAGTTAATTAACTAGTGTGATTGAATTCGGCGCGCCTAAAGAAGGGGAATTCCAATTTTGTTATGTGATTGCACCTACTCTACCTCTACCATGTATTCCACCCTTTTCCACCACGTTCTCTACCCATATGTCACTCGTTGTAATTTATTAAAACCCGTTAAACAACAGTTCCAACCCAAGACGACTCTCTGTCATTAAAAAAAAAAACCGTTTGTTGATTTTGCCACCCGTCTAAGCACTTGCTCTGCCACCTCTCAATTAATAACAGTTCCAATTAAACAAAACACCTGTTAACATCAATCCAATTGAAGACAGCTCTCCATTACATGAACCAGTCCAAACTGATCTGGCAATTTCTATCTAACTTCACTACTCCGCTCCATTCCTGCCACTTGTTCTCTGTTTCTCCATTTACCATCACCGTATTCTTCTCCATAAAACCATGTCAATTCCTCGCTAACACATAATGAATCTTCTTCATCCATCATTCACGCAGATGAATTGTTAGAACAAGAAGGAAAGAATGGATCCGTTGTTGAGGGCAAAACCGGAAGGGCCCAAGTTTGTGGAAGGGCCGGATGGTTATGGTTATAGGCTGTTTATCAAACTATAAGTCCATCAATAAAACTGTTTTGCTCCATTCACAGAGTTCCTACATGCAGACAATGAAAAAAAAAATTCAAAATTGATGATCGACTGTTTTAGCTTAACTTTCCGCAGCTGGCTCAACTTTCCGTAGCTGGCTCAACTTTCCGCAGCTGTTTTGTTAAACTCTAGGTTGCAGGTGTCATCAAGAAAAACAAGCCACATGGGTAGCTGGGGGAATGTCAGTACATGGATGGTGTCCTATTCATTCGATCAAATTTGATGAAAAAGACCCCGATCAAAGGGAAGTCAAGTTGAGTGTTATCACAAAGTCGTCACAATGAGTCGCCACACTAAGTCGCTGCAGGTCAAGAAAAAATAATAATTTTGAATCAATGAAATGAATAAGTTATTTTCTCACTTTTCTGAAGGTATTGATTAATTTTGGAGTGATGATGAAAGATGAATGGCTAACTTTTTATTCAAGATTTTTAGCTACAGAAACTGTGCACATTCCACAGCTAAAGTCCAATTCCGCAGCTGTTCTCCAATTCCGCAGCCAGAAAAACCTCATTGTTCAAATCAACCTAACTTTTTCATACAAAATCATATTTTGATGATTTAAGTACCATTGGAAAGATCTCAACAAGATCTACAGAATGACAAATCCATCATCTAAGTTTGAAATGGCAAATAATGAAATAAATTTCTGAAAAGTAGCAACATCAACTTGAGGCACTAATTCCAAATCAGGTATAAATTCTTTTGATTTTTCCTTTGAGAACTTGTTTCACTAATACAAATTCTTAGTTTTTGTGTGTAAATATTATAACTAGAGAGATTGGTCATCTCTCTCCTTTGATAATCTTACATTCCATTGCAGAAGTATTAGTTTTTTTGCAGGTTCCAGGAGGAAGGACAAATGACTACAAGAGAATGGTGTCTCTCTAAGAGACCAATTTGTTTTATAAGAGGATGATCAGCAACAAAGAGGAAATATGCTTATGCAAAATCAGATCCAAACACTTGAAAAAGAAACTTTCAGATACTATCGTCTCCATCACATCCATACTTCATAATAAACCATTCACCTCATTCCACTCCATACTTTCCACTTACATTCACATACACTTTCCATCTCTTTTTGTCCATTCATAACCCACAAATAAAAGCAAGAGGCTCATTCATATGCTTATTGCCCATTTCCATTTCTACTCTCCATTTCCATCTTCCATTTTCATCTTCCATTTCCTGTCATTTTCATTCCGCAAATAAGCCCTGCTTCAATGCAAATTATTGAGTCCATAGTCCTTTGAGTCTAAGTTCTTTGTAAAAACACCTTGAGGCTTGCATGCCTTAATGGCAAGTCCTCATGCTGACAAACAATAGAAATACATTAATTTCCCTTGTTCGTTAGATCTTCTAGGTGACTCGACATCAGCAAATTCATTTGTACCTAGCAAGATGTGTTTGGGCATCTTGACTCTCATTGTCATCAATGGTGAGAGTTCTCGTGTTGACTAGTGGCATCCATTAATGGCCACTAAGCCAACAATTTCCTACTATGTTCGACATCAAAACATCTTTTCACATAGTAGGAATTGTGCCAATGAGTTTTGAAGACGTGAAGACTATTATTTTCAGCGTTTTGGAGCAGATTTAGCAAGTTTTAGTAGAAGCAATAAAAAGTCATCTTATCTCTCTATCCATGACTCCTCTTGTTCAGCCACTTGAAGAAGAATATGATCAGAAGTTTTCAGCCACCACACATACAACTCATCCATTCCAAAGGGTAAGTGAAGGTACGTCATTTTCTAATTTTTGACCATAGAATTCCATAAAAAGCTAGAATGATAATTGTTGGAAAAACATTTCTCTTCCTCATTTCATAAAATTGCCAATACCATCAGTTGGTGGGGGGAATACATTCATATTCATATCTTGCCATGTCCATATCATATTCAGGAGCTCACATACTTCCAACATATATTAATTATTACATTGATATTATGAGCATACAATGGCTTTTGAAAAAGTGCTTAAAGGATAAATTGGATACAAACAAAATCATGGTTGTCACACAAGAACCAACCACCATGCAATCCAATAAAGATATACTTTGCAACAATAATCAAAATATCAATGTGCAAAGTTCAAAGATCAAAATAGAAGAAAAAAAAAATGGTTGTAACACAAGAACCAACCATGTTACAATTCAAGTGAAACACTTTACAGAAATATGAAGTTATCAAATGATATCATGCAAAGTTAAGCCAAAGCTCAAGGATCAAAAGAGTTAATGTAATATATATTGCATGAGGACATGCAATAGCTTCAGTTGGGGGGTATGTTGAGTCTTGAAAATGCCATTCATTTCCATTACACTTTCACTATTATGTCCATTATATCACCTCCATTTCACTACTATGTCACCACATTCATCCCACTTTCATTATCATTGGGCCACCTTTATGTTTTTCCAATCTTTATTATTTCTAAGCCTTTTAAGTGAATTTGTGGTTAAAAATTAGAAAATAATGTGCATATGCTTATACCTAACAAATGGGTTGAGATTGTTGACATGTGTAGGTTGAAAGGAGGCTTCTAGAAGACCCTTATGTGGCACCCCAAGGCCAAATTCGAATTTGAGTGGAAAGAATCATGGGATCATGAGGATATGTGTCACATCTCCTAATTGTATTTTAACTCTAAGAAGACATGTGTCTTATCAGTTCCTATTTTGATTAGGACTCTAGAGGTATAGGGAGAGATTCATGGACTCTCATTAATGAGATGGCTTCTCATCTTTTTGTATAAATAGGAGATCTCTCTCCTTCATTAGTTAGTCCTCTTTAGATTAGAGTTTGGAGTTCTTAAGTATTTTTAGTCCCTAGTTCTTAAGTTTGTAGTTCTTCCTTGATGGCTTTTGAAAGCTTTGGAGAACTTTGTTGTACTTTGTACTTTTGAAGAATTTGAACAAAACTTTGATGTTCTCAACATGGAAGGAGATGTGAAGTAGATGTCATGGAGCACATTAGAATGTAAGATAGAGTAGATTTCATTTTGTAAATATTGTTTTGATTTCATTATGTTATTTGATGGCTTTCAAGTTTGATAGATTATATTTTTCGTTCATGCAATTTTAACTCATGCAAGTGTGTTTAATTTTGCTTTGATTTCATTATGTTATTTGATTGCTTTCAAGTTTGATAGATTAGATTTTTCATTCATGCAATTTTAATTCATGCAAGTGTGTTCAACCGGTTGATTGTAGATTATTGATGCACATAGCCTTTTAATGACTAATGACATGATAGAATCATCTTGTCCTTCTGCTGAAGCAACAAGGATACTGGGTCTCATAGTCACTATCTCATTGTTTGGTTCTTGAATTCTATTTTGATTGTAGGTTAATAATGCAAATAGCTTTTTAATGACTAATGACATGATGGAATCATCTTGTCCTTCTGCTGATTTATTTTTTTTGAGTTCTAATTCCAGCATTGTTATTTCTTTCAGTTTTGTTTTTCTCATTTACTTTCATGCAATTTAGATATCATATTACTCAACTTGTTCATGATTGCTTCCCATAAGGTAGATTGAGTTGAAGGGTAAAGGATCAGAAGAGTTGAAGTAGTGTGATTAGTTTCCTTTATGCAATTTAGATATCATATTGCTTAACTTGTTCATGATTGCTTCCCATAAGGTAGATTGAGCTGAAGGGTAAAGGATCAGAAGAGTTCAAGTAGTGTGATTAGTTTCCTTTATGTAATTTAGATATCATATTGCTTAACTTGTTCATGATTGCTTCCCATAAGGTAGATTGAGCTGAAGGGTAAAGGATCAGAAGAGTTGAAGTAGTGTGAATTAATTGCTTTGCTTTCAGTCTTTGAGTTTCTTTCAGTTCAGTTTTTACTTTCTTCAGTTTTCTTTTTATACAGCAGCAAGGATACTGGGTTTCATAGTCACTAGCTCATTGATTGGTTATTGCATTCTATTTTGATTGAAGTAGCTGCATATTTACACTTTTGTTTAAGTACTAATTCCATCAATAACATGTTTTAAGATCTTTTGAAGTGCTAAGTTTTGGAAGTTACCATTAGGGACATAGGCCTTGTCTTGAAATCTCTATCCATACTTGTCCTTTAAAAGTATTCTTGAGACCTTAGAATAGGATTTCCATTTGCATTAGACACTTTAGGAAACCAACAAGAACAAAACCCCAAAAACAACATAAACTATAAAACAACGAAGTAAGAGAAAGGTTAACTAAGCACATATGGTGCACCACACTTCATCAGTTTACGATACCCAGATTGATAATTTATGTAGAGCAATTTAAGACGTTAAATTGACTAGACACATGCTTTGAAAAGGGTGAAACATGTCTCTCAATGGGGAGGCAAGTAGCAGAAAGCCTTCAATGCATTGAAAGGTAAAATCAGTACAACATCAATTTTTGCATCAGATATAAATTAGCCATTACAAATTCAGTTGGTGAATCAGATGGTACAAGAACATTTGGTGAAGACTCAAGCCAAGTACAAGGCTAGACATGATAATCGTCGTGTTGACCATAGTTTTCAAGTTGGAGATGAAGTAAGTCTTTGCATCAACAAAGAAAATCTTCAAGGTGAAGAGAAGTTAAAATTGTATGAGCCTCCTTTGATTGAAGATCAACGAGAGAATGTTCAGATTCCTTCAATAGAAGATTTCTCTCATGAATATCTTGAAGAATTGTAGCAAGATACTATCCTTGACAAGAGAACAAAAACTTCAAAACAAGGGAATGTGGAGTACCTTCGTGTGGGACTCAAAGGTACAAATCCAAGAAAATCCAAATGGATTAAGATTGGAAGGGTGAGGGAACTTTACCCTCATCTATCTGTTGACTAAAAATAGTCTTTTGATGTTCCAAAAGGTTCTAGTGGGGAGGAGCGATCCAGGGGGTCAGTAAAGTGCTCAAAAATGAAAGTGTTCTAAATTGCTTGAAACTAGTGCCAAAATGTATATCTCGCTACCTTGAATCCAACGCAGCTTGAAGTTCTCAAAATTGATATCATATGCTCCAAATATCACGTTCTGATCATTTTCCTAAATAACTAATTTTTTTATAGGTTCAAGTGCAAGACTGATGATTGGGCAGTCCATACGATGACTTAACAGGCTGACTATGTAGATTGAATATGTACTTTGGGCCAATGGCAGGCTTCCAAGTGGCTATACGTGATTGGTTGAGAATTGTTGAAATTTGATTGGTTGTGGTATATTTTGGACCTATGAAAGGATGCCACATGGCGTAATCATGGGCTTCCACGTGGCACCCCAAGATCGACTAAATTTTTTTTAAAGGTCGAACTAGCCTCCACGAGGTTTGAAAGCGAGACCTCTTTCCAATCAACGTAGCACTCTACCAACGCGTTGCCAGTGGGTATTAACTACTATAGTCCTCAATTGTTATATGAAGTTTCGATGTTGATCCATTGGGGAATGGGGCCGAGGCTAAGCCCCCAGCACCTGGTCACTTCGCACCCATAGAACCATATGCAAAGGAGTTGAGGGCTCGGGGCTTAGTCCTATATCAAGGTCATGACACCGAGCACATAACCATGGTGGAGGTGGAGATTAGAACTCACACTAAGGGGCTTGGATAAGGCCCCAAGATGAGGTCCCATGGTATACCACAAGACCACTGTCATCGAAACGGAGCCGAATGTAGAGTGGGGCTAAGGGTTAGCCCTAGCCTAGGTCTTATGGGTAGTGTCAGAACCATGGGCGATGATAAATCGTCAGGTGTGGTATTCAAGGGCTAGCCCTAGGTTTTGTGACGATAATGGAACTATGGATCGGGATTCAGGGGCTATGCCGATGAGGGTGGGTGGTTATCCCCAAGACTCGAGCGCATGGCCCCATGTGGCCTAGTTTTTATGCCATATGGGTCATTGTGCATTTAAACAGATTGATAAATTGCACCCGAAAGGACGGGAATCTCATCGGTACCAAGCAAAAATGTCGCTTAGCGGTTCCTCGAAAGGCGGAATTATTAGAACAGTTAGCAAGGGAGTCCAGTGTGTAGAGCAGTTAACAACAAAACTTCTCTAAAGCATAAATTTCTTAGTTTTTTGCCAAATTGAACCCAACCAGAACCCATCATCGGTTTTTTTGGTGTTTTAGAGCATTGGAGACATTATTTTTAAATCATGAGCATTGTAAATCCATGAAATCACATATTTGAGAACTTAATGAAAGAGGCCCAACATTGGAAGCTGGACTAGGAGATGTAGCCCAAGAGAGGTGAACTCCTTTATCATTTTGCTATCTTTTGTTGTTGTGTATGGTGTATTTGTCTCTGCTTTTATGCTGCAAAATAAGTTTTAAAACCATTAATTTTTTTACTTTTGCAAATTGATCCATTGCTTAAAAGACATAAAGTTTACTTGCAAATTTTCTATAAACCTTCAAGTTTGTACTTCATATCATTTTAACATCCCCTTATCTCTATTTATAATTACATAATATCCAATCCACTCATAAAGACTCCATAAATGAAAAATATGTTCAATTGGTTAGAAATCCCTTCTTGCCTAGTGTTGTTCTTCCATGTAAAGATAAATTTTAAAGATTAACAAAATCAATTGTTCTTTACTTTGTCTTTGAAGAAATTTTCTCCTACCTAAAAGTTAATCACGTAAATCAAAAACTTGTCTAATCTCTTAGAAACCCATTCCTCCTTGATGTTGTTATTCTTCCACATAAATATAAATTTTATAACCTTTAGATCAACAAAATCAACGTCCTTTATTTTGTATATGACTAAATTTTCCACCTTATTGGTTTAATAGAAATTATGATTTCTAATGTTCTAAATTAAAATCTAAAACTATAAATTAAATTAAATTATGAATCATATTTTATATTTTATATATGATCAAATAGATAAATCCTAAATATATAGTCTTTTTATCATTTAATAATAAAGTAATTAGAGGGATCAAATCCGAAATATATAGTTTTTTTATTATTTAATTCCATGCAATGTATTATTTTTTATATTAATAATGATGATGATGATTAATGTTAACTAAGATCAATGTGGTCTATCGGACCTTAAGAGAGTAAGAAAATTAATTGTCACTCTTTAATATGTTATTTCTATGATCAAAAAGAAGAGAAAGAAGCGTTCCTAGATCACTATAGTTTTGTTGACTTAACAAGTCATGAAGGTTGGAACTGGGGCAAATGTGTTGTAAATGAGAATAGATGTGAATAAAAGTTGAGCAATCCAAGAGAAAGTGTTTTTCATCTTCAACCATAGTTTTATTGACAAATTCAAGAAGGTTGGAAGCGGGGCAAATGTTTTGGAAATGAGAACAGATGTGAGTAAAAGTCAGGCAATCCAAGAGAAAGTGTTTTTCATATTCAACCCTCTTAGTATCTTAAAGGTAACAGATTGTTTTGTCCCAAGGTGTTTTAGGAATAGACCAATGTCAAGTTTCACATCAAAGCTCATGAGAATTAGTTCTTATCTTCGCAATGTTTATTTTCTTCTTAACACTAGCCAAGATAGAAAGACAATTCTAGTTACCAAGAGTGGGGTTAATCAACTCCTTATAATACCTTATGTTTCTATTTTCCTCTAACTTCTTATCATCCCGTAACTTATCCTTAAATTTAGAAGTAATAGTATTTTTAATATTATCCTTATTCTCCAAAATGATCTCCTCCTTTATCCCCCAATGGTTGAGCCAAGACTGAGCGTCCTTATGCCAGCCTCGCTTGAGCCAAAGGTGGGGGTTTTGGATGGACTTAGAAGTAATACACATTAATAAATTTTGATCCTTCATGTATGTTTAAAATGAATTTATTTAATTTTTAACATAATTTTATGTTATATTATTGTTACACACTACTACTTAACAATATCTCTCCATACTCAGATCTAGATCTCATCCCCATGAAGTCATTGATAACAAATTCAAAATTAAAATAAAACTAACCTAGATCCATTCTAACTCTAGATCAGAAGAGAATGATCAAATATGTCAGTGTAAACCTCTTTTTTATTGCAAAATTGATCCTCTCAATGAGGGTTAAACTGGATCTAAGCTAATTTAATTATTAATAATTAATTTTTTTTATGTAATTTTGAAATATTCAAAATATTTTAATTAATAAATTTTTTTATTTTTATCTATTATTTTTTTGTGTAATTTTAAAGAGTCAAAATGGTTAGATAAAATAATAGGACATTACAAGATCTCTTTCATATTAGGCTCAATAGCCCAAAAAAAAAACACACATTTGAAGCTCACATCAATTATTATGTCCACTTTATAGTTTTTGATATTTTAATTCCATAATGAATATGACTGACAAGTTTGACAGGTGAACTCTTCATAATCTAAGTGCCCTAGGAGTTTTTGAGGGTGTTCAATCCATATATGTAATAAAAAAACTATTTTAAAAAACACAAATCAAGATTTGGCCACAAAAACTATTTTAAAAACACAAATCAAGATTTGGCCACAAATTTTTTCTTCAGATTCCAACCTGAAATTCATGAAATCCAAAAAATTGCATTTAAAAACTACTTCTAATGAATATCCATGCATTTAATGATAATCTAACGGTCATATCCACTCTCAAGAAATATTAAATGTTGCATAGTATCATGGGTGAAGGTAAATATTCACCTTGTATTTGTTATTATTAATAACCTCAAAAAATAGTGAATGTTGCATAATATCATGGATGAAAGTAAATATGCACCTTATATTTATTATTATTATTTATTAAAAGACCCTTATCCACCCTCATGCAACATTCAATATTGTGTAGTAATACATACCCACCTTCACTCACTCAAATTTTAATATACCCCATAAAATTATTATTATTATTAATCCAACTGCAAATATATACCCTCACATTAAAAAAAATGCATACTCGCTCTTAGAAATAGTCAATTATGATGCATAACAAGGTGGTAAGAATGAATATGCAATGTAAAATTATTACCATTAATAATAATTAAATAATGTATACTTACGGTTGTACAATATTTGTTATTTTACATTTAATTTATTCAAGTTGTTTTTAGTGAGATTTTTTGAAAGATTTTTCTGTGGGTTTTTCCGCTCTAAATTCTCTAAAACCCCTTAGGAATTTATCGAAATCACAAGCTTGATGGGTAACCCCTATACAATGGAAGTGCCCTAGGGGTTTTGCCAGTGCTGAATCCATACCATATATACAGTTAGTTAATAATAATAAATGCATACTTACCCTTTTACAATATTTGATATTTTACATTTAATTTATTCGAGTTGTTTTTAGTGAGACTTTTTGAAAGTTTTTTAGGTGGCGTTTTCGGCTCTTAATTCTTTAAAATCCTTCACGAGTTTATTGAAATCACAAGCTTGGTGGGTAACCCCTATACAATGGACCTGACCTAGGGGTTTTTTTGGGTGCTGAATCCATATATACAGTTAATAATAATAAATGCATACTTACCATTATACAATATTTGATATTTTACATGTAATTTATTCGAGTTGCTTTTAATGAGACTTTTTGAAAGCTTTTTCGGTGGGTTTTTCCGCTCTAAATTCTCGGAATTTATTGAAATCACAAGTTTGATGCGTAACCCCTATACAATGGAAGTGCCCTAGGGGTTTTTTAGGGTGTTGAATCTATATATACAATTAATAATAATAAATGCATACTTATGGTTATACAATATTTGATATTTTACATTTAATTTATTTGAGTTGTTTTTAGTGAGACTTTTTGAAAAAAAATTGTGTGGGTTTTTCCGCTCTAAATTCTCTAAAATCCTTGAGGAATTTACTGAAATCACAACCCTCATGGGTAACCCCTATACAATGGAAGTTTCATAGGTTTTTCAAGGTGCTGAATCCATATACACAGTCAAACCAATTTAAATAACACAAATCAAGATTTCACCTCAACTTCTTATTTTATTATTTGATATTTGAAATATTTATTTAATAATTTAAAATTTTATTTATATTTTTAATATAATAGACAAATTCAAACATTCAAAGTAAATTAAATTTAATAGAATATTAATTTTTATAAAAAAAATTAAGTATAAATGGGTTTGATGCATGTGCCCTAGTCAAATTTGATATTTACACAAGAATTTTTATTAATTTTTAATATTACTTACTGTTTTTTATTAATTTTTTAACTAAAAAGATTATAAAATTAAGCTTATTTGATTCTTTAAGATTAACCCATATTTGACTTAGAAAACAGAGGGGCACGATGTTGTAAAGATGGATGGGTTTGTCCCAGGTCAAATTTCACATTTACAAGAATCTTTATTAATTCTTTAATCTCGCTCACTAAATTACAACGATAAAATTTAGTTTATTT
This sequence comes from Pinus tabuliformis, assembly GCA_031772625.1. Classification (NCBI taxonomy): domain Eukaryota; kingdom Viridiplantae; phylum Streptophyta; class Pinopsida; order Pinales; family Pinaceae; genus Pinus; species Pinus tabuliformis. The sequence continues at coordinate 693,300,468 of CM062817.1, forward strand.
AAATTATAAAAGAGAGGGAACCCATCTTCATAAACTAAACTTGTAAACCATTTCTCATCATAAACCTTACCTTTGGGTTGGATATGTGACAATGCCAAATTTCAAGTGACAATAGAATGCATACTTAAGTTCTCCATCACTGCAAATTTTTTTGATGAGGTAAAACTTGTTGTAGTACTGCTTGACATATGTGAGATTGTTTTGGGAAGCCCATACTTATATGATAGGAAAGACATCTTTCATCACCATGAGAACAAGTGTCATTTTTTAAAATATGGGATTGATTATATTGTTAGAGCACATCGCAAGAAGTTGAATTTGTCTCTTGTGAATGCTGGACAAATGAAGAGGTTTGTAAATGCTAGTTATAATTTTGCATTGTTAATGATCAAACACAAAGATGTTGAGGAATCTGAAGCTTTCCAAGGATGTGATATAAAACCCAAACATGATTTAGTTGAGGTTGTTAACACATGTGATAAGATGTTTGAGGAGTATGACATGTTTCCTCCTAAAAGAGGAAAATATCATGAAGTTCAATTGCAGCGAGATGCATCGCTTTTAAACATTGGTATGAACAAGATGCCAGTGTTAGAGAATGCAGAGATCAAGAAGTAGATGAAAAATCTACTTGACAAAGGGATCATTAGGTCTAGTACATCTCCTTGTGGGTCTCATAATGTTTTAGCTTTGAAGAAAGATGGTACATGGTGATGGCGATCACGGTGTGTGGATTTTGGAGCTTTTAACAAAATCACGATAAAGAATCATTATCCTCTTCCTCGCATTGATGTTTTGTTAAATCAATTGAAGGATGTTGTTTATTTCACTAAGTTGAACTTGTGAATTGGTTACCATGAAATAAGACTTGTTGAAGGTGATACATGGAAAACTGCTTTCAAGACAAAGTTAGCTTAATTGCATGCTTTGACAAGGGTGAAACATGTCTCTCAATGGGGAGGAAAGTAGCAGAAAGCCTTCAATGCATTGAAAGGTAAAATCAATACAACATCAATTTTTGTGTCAGATATAAATTAGCCATTACAGATTTAGTTGGTGAATCAGATGGTACAAGAAAATTTGGTGAAGAGTTAAGCCAAGTACAAGGCTAGACATGATAATCATCGTGTTGACCATAGTTTTCAGGTTGGAGATGAAGTAAGTCTTTGCATCAACAAAGAAAAGCTGCAAGGTGAAGAGAAATTGAAATTGTATGAGCCTGCTTTGATTGAAGATCAAGGAGAGAATGTTTAGATTCCTTAAATAGAAGATTTCTCTCATGAATATCTTGAAGAATTGTGACAAGATACTATCCTTGACAAGAGAACAAAAACTTCAAATCAAGGGAACATGGAGTACCTTCCTGTGGGAATCAAAGGTACAAATCCAAGAAAAACCAAATGGATTGAGATTGGAAGGGTGAGGGAACTTTACCCTCATCTATCTATTGACTGAAAATAGTCTTTTGTTGTTCCAAAATGCTCCAGTGGGGAGGAGTGATCCAAGAGGTCAGTAAAGTGCTAAAAAAATGAAAGTGTTCTAAATTGCTCGAAACCAATGCCAAAATGTATATCTCGCCACCCTGAATTCAAGGCAACTTGAATTTTTCAAAATTGATATCATATGCTCCAGATATCGCGTTCTGATCATTTTCCTAAATAACTAAATTGTTTACAGGTTGAAGTGTAGGACTGATTACTGGGCAATTTGTACAATGACTTAACAGGCTATCTATGTAGGTTGACTATGTACTTTGGGCCAATGGCAGGCTTCCAAGTGGTTATACGTGATTGGTTGAGAATTGTTGAAATTTGATTGGCTGTGGTATATTTTGGACCTATGAAAGGATGCCATGTGGCCCAATCACGGGCTACCACGTGGCACCCCAGGATTGACTAAAATTTTGTTAAAGGTTGAACTAGCTTCCACGGGGTTTGAACGCGAGACCTCTTTCCAATCAACGTAGCACTCTACCAATGCGCTGCCAGTGGGACTTAACCACTATAGTCCTCAATTTTTATTTGAAGTTTCAATGTTGATCCATTAGGGAATGGGGCCGGGGCTAAGCCCCTAGCCCCTGGTCACTTCACACCCACAAAAACATAGGTGGAGGAGTTGAGGGATCGAGGCTTAGTCCGGGAGCAAGGTCATGACACCGGGCACATAACCACAGTGGAGGTGGAGATTAGCACTCACACTAAGTGGCTTTGGGTATGGCCCCAAGATGAGATCCCATGGTAAACCACAGGACCGCCATCATCGGAACGGAGCTGGATGTAGAGGGGGCCTAAGGGTTAGCCCTAGTCTAGGTCTTATAGGTAGCGTTGGAACCATGGGTGGTGCTAAATTGTCAGGTGTGGTATTCAGGGGCCATCCCCAGGTTTTCTGACAACAATGGAACTATGGATCGGGATTCAAGGGCTATGCCGACGAGGGTGGGTGGTCATCCCCAACCCCTAGGCGCATGGCCCCATGTGGCCCAGTTTTTCTGCCATATGGGTCTTTGTGCATTTAAACAGATTGACAATTTGCACCCGAAACGATGGGAATCTCATCGGCACCGGGCGAAAATGTCGCTCGACTGTTCTTGGAAAGGCAGAATTATTAGAACAATTAGCAAGGGAGTCCAGTTTGTAGATCAGTTAACAACACAACTTCTCTAAAGCATAACTTTCTCAGTTTTTTGCCAAATTGAGCCCAACAAGAACCCAGCTTCAGTTTTTTTGGTGTTTTAAAGCCATTGGAGACATTATTTTTACATCTTGAGCATTGTAAATCCATGAAATCACTTATTTGAGGACTTAAAGAAAGAGGTACAACATTGGAAGCTGGAATAGGAGATGCAACCCAAGAGGGGTGAACTCTTTTATCATTTTTCTATCTTTTGTTGTTGTGTATGATATATTTGTCTCTACTTTTATGCTGCAAAATAAGTTTAAAAACCATTCATTTTTTTACTTTTGCAAATTGATCCATTGCCTAAAAAACATAAAAATTTACTTGCAAATTTTCTATAAACCTTCAAGTTTGCAATTCACATCATTTTAACCTCCCCTTATCTCTAATTATAATTACATAATATCTAATCCACTCATCAAGGCTCCATAAATGAAAAATATGTTCAATTGGTTAGAAATCCCTTCTTGTCTAGTGTTGTTCTTCCATGCAAAGATAAATTTTAAATATTAACAAAATCAACCTTTCTTTATTTTGTCTTTGAAGAAATTTTCTTCTACCTAAAAGTTAATCACGTAAATCAAAAACTTATCTAATCTGTTAGAAACCCATTCCTCCTTAATGTTTTTATTCTTCCACATAAATATAAGTTTTATAACCTTTAGATCAAAAAAATCAACGTCCTTTATTTTGTATATGACTAATTTTTCCACCTTATTGGTTTAATAGAAATTATGATTTCTAATGTTACAAATTAAAATCTAAAAACTATAAATTAAATTAAATTATGAATCATATTTTCTAAAAATAATGAATCATATTTTATATTTTATATATAATCAAATAGATAAATCCTAAATATATAGTCTTTTTATCATTTAATAATAAAGTAATTAGAGGGATCAAATTCTAAATATACAGTTTTTTTATTATTTAATTTCATTTAATGTATTATTTGTTTATATTAATAATGATGATGATGATTAATGTCAACTAAGATAAATGTGGTCTATCGGACCTTAAGAAAGTAAGAAAAACAATTGTGACTCTTTAATATGTTATTTCTATGATCAAAAAGAAGAGAAAGAAGCGTTTCTAGATCACTATAGTTTTGTTGACTTAACAAGTCAAGAAGGTTGGAAGTGGGGAAAATGTGTTGTAAATGAGAACGGATGTGAATAAAAGTCGAGCAATCCAAGAGAAAGTGTTTTTCATCTTCAACGATAGTTTTGTTGACTTAACAAGTGAAGAAGGTTGGAAGCGGGGCAAATGTTTTGGAAATAAGAACGGATGTGAGTAAAAGTCGGGCAATCCAAGAGAAAGTGTTTTTCATATTCAACCCTCTTAGTATCTTAAAGGTGACAGATTATTTTGTCCCAAGTTGTCTGAGGAATAGACCAACGTCAAGTTTCACATCAAATCTCGTGAGAATTAGTTCTTATCTTCCCAACTTTCATTTTATTCTTAACACTAGTCAAGATAAAAAGAGTGGGTTTAATCACCTCCTAATACCTTATGTTTCTTTTTCCCTCTAACTTCTTATAATCCCATAAATTATCCTTAAATTTAGAAGTAATAGTATTTTTAATATTATCCTTATTCTCCAAAATGATCTCCTTCTTTATACCCCAATGGTTGAGCCAAGATTGAGCATCCTTATGCGAGCCTCGCTTGAGCTAGAGCTGGGGGTTTTGGATGGACTTAGAAGTAATAAACATTAAGAAACTTTGATCCTTCATGTATGTTTAAAATGAATTTATTTATTTTTTAATATAATTTTATGTTATATTATTATTACACGCTACTACTTAACAATATCTCTCCATACTCAGATCTAGAGCACATCCCCATGAAGTCATTGAAAAAAATTCAAAATTAAAATAAAACTAACCTAGATCCATTTTAACTCTACATCAGAAGAGAATGATCAAATCTTTCAAAGTGTAAACCTCCTTTTTATTGCAAAACTGATCCTCTCAATGAGGGTTAAGATGGATCTAAGGTAGTTTAATTATTAATAATTAATTAATTTTTTTATGTAATTTTGAAATATTCAAAATATTTTAATTAATAATTATAATTATTAATTTATTTTTTTTGTAATTTTAAGGAGTCAAAATTTTTAGATAACATAACATGACATTACAAGATCTCTTTCATACTAGGCTCAATAGCCCAACAACAAAAAACACACATTTGAAGCTCACATCAATTATTATGTCCACTTTATAGTTTTTGATATTTTAATTCCATAATGAATACCACCCACAAGTTTGACACGCGAACTCGTCATAATCTATGTGCCCCAAGAGTTTTGAGGGTGTTCAATCCATATATGTAATAAAAAAAACTATTTTAAAAAACACAAATCAAGATTTGGCCACAAATTTTTTCTTCAAATTCACGAACTCCAAAAAATTGCATTTAAAAACTACTTCTAATGAATATCCATGGATTTAATGATAATCTAACTGTCATATGCACTCTCAAGAAATATTAAATGTTGCATAGTATCATGGGTGAAGGTAAATATTCACCTTATAGTTGTTATTATTAATAACCTCAAAAAAATAGTGAATGTTGCATAATATCATGGATGAAGGTAAATATACACCTCATATTTATAATTATTATTATTTATTAAAAGGCCCTTATCCACCCTTATGCAACATTCAATATTATGTAGTAGTACATACCCACCTTCATTCACTTAAAATATAATATACCCCATAAAATTATTATTATTATTAATCCAACTGTAAATATATACCCTCACATTAAAAAAATGTATACTCGCTCTTAGAAATAGTCAATTATGATGCATAACAATTTGGTAAAAATGAATATGCAATGTAAAATTATTACCATTAATAATAATTAAATAATGTATATTTAGGATTGTACAATATTTTATATTTTATATTTAATTTATTCGAGTTGTTTTTAGTGAGACTTTTTGAAAGTTTTTTCCGGTTTTTCGCTCTAAATTCTCTAAAATCCTTCACGAACTTATTGAAATCACAAGCTTGATGGGTAACCCATATACAATGGAAGTGCCCTAGGGGTTTCTGAATCCATACCATATATACAGTTAGTTAATAATAATAAATGCATACTTACCCTTATACAATATTTGATAGTTTACAATCCATACCATATATAGAGTTAGTTAATAATAATAAATGCATACTTACCCTTATACAATATTTGATATTTTACATTTAATTTATTCGAGTTGTTTTTAGTGAGATTTTTTGAAAGTTTTTTAGGTGGCATTTTCCGCTCTTAATTCTTTAAAAACCTTCACGAGTTTATTGAAATCACAATCTTGGTGGGTAACCCCTATACAATGGAAGTGACCTAGGGGTTTTTTTGGGTGTTGAATCTATATATACAGTTAATAATAATAAATGCATACTTACCATTATACAATATTTGATATTTTACATGTAATTTATTCGAGTTGCTTTTGATGAGACTTTTTGAAAGTTTTTTTAGTGGGTTTTTCCGCTCTAAATTCTCTAAAATCCGTGAGGAATTTATTGAAATAACAAGTTTGATGGGTAACCCCCATACAATAGAAGTGCCTTAGGGGTTTTTCAGGGTGTTGAATCCATATATACATTTAATAATAATAAATGCATACTTACCGTTATACAATATTTGATATTTTACATTTAATTTATTGGAGTTGTTTTTAGTGAGATTTTTTGAAGAAAAAACAATCTGTGGGTTTTTCCTCTCTAAATTCTCTAAAATCCTCCATAAAATTATTGAAATCACAACAGTGATGGGTAACCCCTATACAATGGAAGTGCCATAGGGGTTTTTCAAAGGTGCTGAATCCTTATACACAGTCAAAACAATTTAAATAACACAAATCAAGATTTTACTTCAACTTCCTATTTTATCAATTGACATTTGAAATATTTATTTAATAATTTAGAATTTTATTTATATTTTTAATATGGTGGATTCAAACATGCAAAGTAAATTAAATTTAATAAAATATTAATTTTTATACCAAAAAGAATTTCATATAAATGGGTTTGATGCATGTGCCCTAGTCAAATTTGATATTTACACAAGAATTTTTATTAATTTTTAATATTACTTATTGTTTTTTATTAATTTTTTAACTAAAAGATTATAAAATTAAGCTTATTCGATTCTTTAAGATTAACCCATATTTGACTTAGAAAACAGAGGGACACGATGCTGTAAAGATGGATGGGTTTGTCCCAGGTCAAATTTCACATTTACAAGAATCTTTATTAATTTTTTAATCTGGCTCACTAAATTACAACGATAAAATTTAGTTTATTCAACTTATAAAAGAGAGGGAACCCATCTTAAAAAATAAGGTTTTGAACAGAACTAGTGCTGCAACCTGATAAAGAGAAATTTTTTCCGAATCAAAGTAAATTCTCTGGATATTTTCATTGGAGCACCAACTTGCAACCTGCTAAGGTCTATATACCAACCAGGTAAGGTATATATATTTTATTTATAATTCTAATGTTTATATAAATTTTCATACAGGTTTTTATAGCAGGGTTTATTAAAGGGTTTAAGTAGGATAGTCTCACTTATTTTGATCACTTCCGTAGTATATCTCCATGTGAGTAATTTTTTATTGTTCCCTGCACAGTTGAATCCCTAGTGGTAAATGGCTTCACCATCTTCCTCTGCTACCATGGCCAACTCTGAAGCTGCGCTTAGCACTCAGCCTGCTTTGGAAGAGCGCGACCAACACCAAACAGTTGAAGAAGATACCGAAGAAAAAGCCCCCGTTCCATTGATGCTTCACGTTCTAGAAGTCGAACCTGGGGCTGATATAGTTCAGTGCTTGCATGGAATTTTAGAAAGTCTTCAGGTAGAAGAGCTCTTCGTGATAAGCGCCACAGGAACGGTCTCTGATGTTACGATCTCCACGGCTGGTTCAGTCACAACTTTTCCTGGAATATTTCATATACTCTCACTCTCTGGGTCATATTTTCCAACTGAAAACCCTCTGACCTTGACAGCCTGTAGAGAGAAAGTTATTGCAGGAACAGTTCACGGGATTCTTCGAGCAGCCAGTCCAGTTAATATTGTCACTGGAACCTATGCCGATCCTCCAGTTAATATTGTTACTGGAACCTATGCCGATCCTTCTGTGTTAACACCCCGTACACCCTCGCCCAGTTGGGGAGACAGTGACAATACAGTGCGCCATTATTCTGAGGCCATTGCATACGCTGCAACCTTGGATTCTTCTACTTACGATACCTGGCCCATTGCTGCTGATTGCCAGCCTCATTGTGATGATACTCCGGATGCTGCATTGCCCGTTGCTGCGGATTTTTTTTTTTAATTGCGTAAGTAGTCAGTACATGGCACATTGCAGGTTTATTTGGGGACTTCTACACAGAAATGATGATTTATAATTAACAGTTTTGATGTAACTTTCAATATTTCTGATACAGTGAGAAGCAACCTTGTTAAAACTTTATTGAAGTGTGCATTTTTCTATGTCATGTATTTTAGTATTTATTCCTGAGTAAACTATATATTTTAGTATTTACTTCCCAGTCTGCCATTATGTCATATAATAAATGTTCAATGTAATGATTTTCAAAGTGCTATTGTTTCTGAGAATTATAAGAAATTTTAGGTTATAGTCTGTGTTCCATTAGGTCATAGTTATAGTTATAGTTACTACTTATATATTGTATATTTTAATCTAATATGTATATTATGATTTTCTATTATCTAAAAAGTTATTCATAATTTTGTTAATAAAAACAAACTTACAATATAACAAATGAATTTTATTACTTTTTATTACTTTTTAGGAGCACTACAACATCTCCCCATATTGGGCTCTATATTGCTTTTAACTTTTATTATTATTTAATTGAGTCACATGTAAATGTTTACAAATCATTTAGTCATATAAATTGAACATATTAATATAAATTCAACGTATTGAGTAGATATGTAAAAATATTTATAGATGCATGTGGAAAGTCACATTCCTTGTGACTTTCACAGTGGGGAACAAATTGATCTGCGAGGCTCCAACACTCGAGTCCCAACCACCATCTCCTCCTCTAAGGATGAGTAGCACGGAAAAAAGGTGGTATGATTCCTATGGGTCTTTATGGATAACGATGACAAGTTTTGTGGTAGTTCCTTCATTCCTAGATAACAACGATGTATCAAGGTCAAAGTTGTGGCAGTTGTGGGTTTTAGGATTATGGTCTTGAACTAAATACAATGATTGGCTCAAAGATTGGGGCAAGGGAGGTTGTCTTTGGTGCGTGTTTTTAGTTTTTTTTTGTGTACATTGTGGACGCTCTTGGTTTGGCATTTGATCAATCTTCTCTCATTCTTTGGGTGACAACAAAGAGTAGCCTAAGGTTAGGGCTCTCGACCTCACCAGAGGTTTTTTGTGTTATTTATTGATAATTATGTCTTGATTGTTTATGTCTAGAGTAAGAAATCTAAGTATGTATGTATTGGTCTAGTTTCATGGATTTTTTATGGTAGAGGTTGAGATGTTTTCCTCCCTTTGTCCCTTCCGCTATTGACTTATCTTAAATTTACAAAAAAATATATATGTAAAAATATTTACATGCTTTCTTATGTTACACCTACACATCTCCCTTATATTGAATTGTAAATTAACTTCCAGCTCAATTATTATCATTATTCACTTTCCATTTATAAAAAAATTACATATAAATTATTTTACTCAATAAAAATATATAAATTAAAAAAAACAGTACAACCTATAAAATATGTTATTATTATTTTTATAAGTTTAAATATGAATTAATGTTCTTGTCCTTTTTTACTGTTGGAATTGGGGTACCATAGCTTTGTACAATACTCGTTAGCAAGATTAATTGACAAACAGATCGTAGAATAGAGTTATTCACTAAATCAATTTTAGGGTTATTATTATGCAGCGGGATTTAAGCTATGGTTTTGGAATATATCTTTTAAATAGTGGTCTTTATTTTTATGTTGTAGTTACCTTATGAGAAAAACTCTTCCAGCTATCACTTTGCACTCTTCTGCACTGTTAGATCTATTGTTAGCCAACTGAAAGTTCTTCTACCATTAGATCTCATTGTTTTAATTATCATAACTAATTATTCTATTACAATCTTTAGTTTAATACCATAACCAGTTATTCAGTTTCATATAGTTAAGTAATAGAAAATTACATTGCATAACCCTATCTTTTCATGAGTATAATAGAGAAATCGATGTAGAGAGCGGCTAAGCATCAATAGTCCTTGGATTTGTCAATAAGAAAGTTGTAATCATGGCATGAAGCAATGTGATCTAAGGAATGAGATATAATAGGGAAACCAAGAAGCTGAAGCAATAATCCAGAGTCTGAAGGATGAGAAGAGGACTTTTGAAATCATATTTGAAGTTGAAGGAAAAAGTACCAAAACAAAATGCGAAAAATAGAAGAACTATAGAGTGAAGTTCGTATTCTCACTGAGCAAAATAGGGAACAAGACATTCAATTGCTTGAATGAAACGGAGAGAAAGGAGAAGTGATAAGGTATCTATATTTTGCCTTAGATGCACTGAAGGATAAGAATCAAAGATTCAAGCAATCCTTTAGGAATTCAAGAGTCAGTGCCTTGTGCCTTTCTTCACAATTTGCGATATGCCTCATAATCATATTCTAGTTCTAGTGGGAATCTTTTCGTGCCTAATTGTAAGAGAGTTTATCTCTAATATTTGGTGATACTCAGATTTTGTATGTTTGGTATGTTCTGAGCACAAGCGCATAATGGGCTGAGACGACTACGCGAACAATAGATAATTTAGACAGAAGTGTTTAATTGATTTGATTTGATTTGATTTTTAATTTTAAGTGTAGTCTGATTGTTATATTTTTACTTGCAGATTAATCGTCAGAGGGTAGTTGATTTTTTGAAATTGGTAATTTAATGGTTGTTTAAAGTGTATATAAATACATTTTGTATAGACACTAATGTTTAAACAAATTTTTATTAGGTGCCGAGAGGAATCAAATTTCTCAAGCTACAAATCTATTTTTTAAGTGCAAAGATGCAAGATATGACTAAATATTTAGGGAATACATGAAGATACCATCTTGCAATACACTAGTAATATTAAAAGTATTATTACATTTGTTTTTAAAGAAAGCTTTTGGTGCAATAAAGAGTTCCATTTTTTGAGTGCAAAGATGCAAGATATGACTAAATCTTTAGGGAATACATGAAGATGGCATCTTGAAATACACTGATAATATTAAAAGTATTAATACATTTGTTTTTAAGGAATTTTTTTGGTGCAATAAAGAGTTAGAAAATCAAATGAAGATAAAATACTAGAAGAAAATGGTCCATCTTTATCTAGAAAATTGAAACTAAAATGATTATTTTTTATTTGACTAACATAAAAAAGAAAATCAACTTCCCTAAAATATGAACCAACTCCCTTTAAATTTTTAGTGAAAGTGGAGATTGGACAATTCTCAAAACGTTTGAATCTATTATCTTTATTACATCTAAAAGGTTGAAGACTAAACACACTTTTCTTAAAGTTTTCTAAATATACACAAATAAAAACATTATTTTAAAATATTTATTACAAAGATGGTCGAATTTCCAAACTTTATAAATCACCAAAATTATAAATCTTTAATAATTTTATTAACATCTACTCAACAAAAATTAAAATTTTAAATAAATTTAGATATTTTGTACTTTTTAAATTTTGATAAATCAATTATATCAATTAAGTCTATTTTTCAACTTCAAAACTTATAAGTCACATGTGCCATCGAAATATAAGGTGTGTCTATGTTATCTAATAATAAAGTAAAGAGTGCACATAAAACTAACACATTTTACCTTCAGGTAACACATATACATTCTACAATGAGTATTATTATTATTATTATCCAATTTTAAGGTCACGGCCAAGTCAAACACCAAATTGGTGTATGAGACCCCTTGTTTGTGGGACAAGGGACCACCTGGGACACACCTCTCCACAACAATTTCACTGATAAGTCTATGAAAGCATACATTCATAATGAGTATATAAAAGAATCACAATTAAAGACTTCTTGTCATTTTATTCAATAAAGGAACACAAAATATTAGGTGCATGATTGTTATTTTGAGATGAAGTGGTCCATCTCATTCCTCACCCGGTGGAATACTTGCATTTATCATTAATATTATTTTAATGAAGAAAAATTATAGAACACCAATTCAAAGAAAAAACATGTTATGTGCACAAATTAGGAATTAAGAAGGAATTTTTTTCTTAATTTTTGTCAGCATTGAGGTAATCGTTCATGTGAGTGAATCCATCAATGCAAAAGTAATTGTTTACATGAATGCTAGAGTGTATACATTTATCTAGTGTAGGAAAATTTTATTTAATATTTGTAATGGAATCTATTTATTTCAAGTATATAGATATTATATATTGATTGTAGATATCATCCATTTATTTGGATAAGATAAATTATTTTTATTTTTATTGGGCAGAAGTATGCATATTTACTTTTTCTAGCACAATTCTACAATTTTTTGTTATGAAGTTATAGCCATCATGTAGAAATGACTTCATGTTGGCAATGCTTTCCCCAATTCCTTCTTTTGGAGGAAAAAAATACGAAATTTGATCAATAAAAATGTTTACTTTGTTGATATTAAGAATGGACAAATGAAGCAACCTAATAGATCTCGATGAATGCTAAAGAGCATAGAATGATGAATGTCAATGCATTGTATCTTATTCAAAATGCATTGCATGAGACCACCTTCCCCAAGACTTCTCTTGAGAAGTTCTCTAAAACTACTTAGGATATTGTAAGGGTGCCACCAAAGTAAAAATAGTGAAACTACAATCCTTGAGAGGAGATTTTAAAAGTACAGTAGTGGAGGAATTAGAGTTTATAGATTAGCATATGACTTGACTTACAAACATTTTGAATTAGTTGAATATGTACAATGAATATGTGTAAGATCATAAGGTGGTCGAAAAGTTTCTTAAGACCGTTTTTGAAAAGTTTCATTTCGTAGTGGCGTGATAAAAGAAGAAAAAGTTATGAGTAACCACTATGTCTATAAATTTATGGGGTCTCCTTAAAATGCAGTCATGACAAGTTTATTTTGCTAAAGGTAGAGGAATATCAAGTGGCAAGGCAAAAGAGGCAGGAACCAAAAAGACAATGAGGAAAAATTAGAAAAAGGAACATTGACATACTCTTTAGACTACTTCTAGGATTTTTATTTTAATTACTCATCTTCTTGTTCTCTTTTATTTTGTCCATAAAGGTAATATTTGACATCATTTCTGAGAGTTCAAGTTCCTTTGGACATTCTGAGCATCATTTTTTGTTTGCATCCAGGTTTGTGATACTGAGTTGCTATGAATTTACTTCCTATTAGGCAACATTCCTTAATCATCTATATATATCTACAAAGGTGATAAGTGACAAGGTTATTTTGTCCCAACCTATGTTTGGAAATGTTATCTTATAAAATAAGGTCTCTTATATGCCAAAGGAATGATCAAGACTGCACAGGAATCAACAAAAACATAGAATTTGAGAGGCGAATTTGTTTGTCTGTTGGAGACTTTCTAAAATTTTCAAATACACAATTTATTATTCCAATAGAACCTTATTGCATTGAAATCCTAAAACACATTACCAAACCACTATACACTAAGTTAAATCTGGGCACTCATAAACGAATATATCATATCACTATGAACTCAATTTCTCAGAATTCTTTGTTCCCACTTCTAGTCATTAACATGAATTTCCAGGGGGAAATTATTCACTACTCAGACTTCCTGAATTAATTTAGAAATACAAAAAACATGAGTTCTACGACTACCCCTAAAAAACAAAACAAAGACACTAATTCTCTAAACCAATCCTATACTTAATTCAAAATATATGCATACCAAGTGCAACTACAATTTTACAAATTAGTTCCATTTTAAGTGTCTGCCATGTGGCCCATAGTGTATCCTCAAAAATAACTATGAAAGGAAGAGGTCATGTATGTTTATTCTTCGACTCCTACACTTCCATAACTACACTTTTTTCTCTGCACATTTGAAGCAGAATCCAGAAGTGTTGGTTTTCACTGAATCTCATAAATGGCTTCTTACATTCCTAGGAGGCACTCACAACATGGCTTACATTACTATAAGTAGCCACTTACACTCACCCCACGAGTAGATGATGGTAGCTTTCAGCGTTTGGCAAAGAGGAGATGCAGAGAAAACAACATTGAACAAGCACTCTATTAGTGTTACAAGCTCATTTCACATAATTGGATAGACTACTTTACCACTATGTTGCATCATTGGATTGAATAGGAATGCGAGTCAATATTTTTTCTACTCTAGGAAGTGATGACTTGGATAAAAATTCCCTACAAGATTACATTCTGAAAAAATTTCAATTATTTGTAGTTATTTTCTATTGGTCTACATCCATACCAAACAGAAGTATTGGTCCTCATAAAATTCCCCTGGTAAAGACTCTGCAGGGCTTGGATTCAATTGAACATATTCTTCTCTAGTGCACTACCCAAGGTGATTCAAGTCCTTCCTCATTTCATTCCTCTGCCTCAACAAATTTGTGGAAATAATAGAGGAGCTTCCAACAATGGGTTGCATGTTTATGAAGAACATCAGAAGTAGTGGATGCTTGTTATAGGCATGGTAAACCAAAGATCTTGAGGTTGGCAGGAGTCCAAATGTTCTAGAGTTCACATGAATCACACAATTCCAATGACTTACTAAGTTACTCAAACATGTACCAATCACATTAGTAATGTTTTTGTGCAATTAGATCGAAATCATGTTTAAAATCAAAGGGATATGAATGTTACATAGATGACAGTACTCCTCGTTAGCATAAAAGAATTTAAAAATGTGTCATAAAAGGGAGAACCATTTGTTAGAAAGAAACCAGTTTTTCATTAAAAAACAGAAGCGTTGTCATAAATTCAAAATCAATGAAAGGTGATCACTGAACCAAATCTTATCCGACAATAAAATAAAATAAATAAAACTAACCCTATATTAAAATTTTAAAAAACTACGTTATTTTGTAATTCAAAATATTTCTTTAAAATTTTAAGAGATGATGTTCTTAGATGAAACATTAGAGATATTTAACATCATCAACTGCTCTGCAATACAGTTTCCCATCAAAGTTGCAGATTTTACACCAAAAGTTATGAATATTTGGGAGTTGATGTCTTGCTCATTTTCATCTAATACACGATGATGTCTGAAATTTGTGAGGTTGTGATGCAAATTTAGATTTGGAAAAATAGTCATCATGTTGTTTATGAATTAATACTATTTTATTTTTCTTATTTGTTGTCATCTACTATCTGTATATTTCCAAAATCTATCAAATGTTTGCTATTGGAGCTTGAAAAACCATATTTGAAGATTAAGAGGAAATCTATGTTGGAAAGGTTATAGAATATGTCGAATTGGCATAATGTAAATGATTTCTCTTTATCTTCTAACTTTGAGTTGAATTTTGTTTACTAAGTTTTATCTTCAATGAATTTTTATATATCACGATTCTTCCCGAATTTATGCTTTACGACATTTTCTTTGCAACATCTAGTGAAATTGCTAGTTAATTCATTGTCTAGTGCATTTTGAAAAGGGAAGAATGTTTAGAACTTTTACATAATCTCCATAATTGGACAAATTACAGTGGTTTTTTTTTCATACTCAACCATAAAAATTGGATACTTTTATTTTCATAATGAACCTTTTTTAATTGCAACAATTAATGAGTATATGCAATCACTTATTTATAAATTTTGGTGTAAAGTGTTCGAATACCAATTTTGAAATGTTCTATTACAAGGATGATTATGGATATATGGTATTTGGGTAATCAAATTAAGAAGATAAAAAATGGATAAGTTCACTTCCTTGAGTAGAAGTTACTTAAATAATGGACACATGGTAAAGAATAAACAATATATAAGTTCACTTCTTTGAGTAGAAGTTACTCGAGTAATGTACACATGTAAAATATTGAAATCTGATTCTCCGAATCAGATCTAATTCTCAGAATCGGATTTCAACCCCGCTCGCTTAAAAAAAAATTATTAATATTTTTTTTTTTAAGTACCCGAGGCTGAAATCTAATTCTGGGAATTGGATTACAACCCCACCCTCCTTTTTTTTAATGTTTTTTTAATAATTTTTCTTTTTCTTAGATTTTAATATTAATGTACTAAAAAATTTAACTAATTATGTTTTTTTTTTTTTTTTTTAAGTTTATTATTATTATTTTTTAATTTTTAAATTAATAGTTTTTTAATTTTTGTTAGTTTCCTTTATTTTTGTTTTTAATTTTTTTTTTTTTCATTTCTAGTTGTTTATTTATTTTTTTAAATCAGGTTCTTTTTTAATTTTTATTTTTTTAATAGTTTTTTAAAATTGTTGCATTTTTATTTTTTATTTTTTATATAATAAAAAAATTACATTTTTATAGTTTACAAGCTATTTTTTTTTAACACTTTTTTATGTTTTTCTTAAAAACATGTTGTTTTATTATTTATTTCTTTGTATTTTTTTAAATTTTTAAATTCTTATTTTTAAAGGTTAATTTTGTTTTTTTTTTTTACATTTTTATGATTGATTTTTTTTGTCTTTTTTAGGTTCAACAAATTCAATTTTGAGTAGAGAATATGAAGGCCACTCTCTTTCACATCTAGGAAATCAACATTCAATCTTTAAAGTATTGAGCCTAAGCATACTAACATTTATAGTATGGCCACTTTGGGGTTACACAACACAAAGGGAGTCCTTCACTCATCTAGTGGTCCCTTGTTCCTTCCCTTTTATCAGTTCCTTATGTGCGAAACTAAGACCAACTTTTCAGGAAATTATTATGGCCTCTAGCTCAAAATGAAGACTTTTACATTATTTTCCTTCTCCAATTCAAGTAAGTTCACAAAATCCACATAGGTCTAATGTGACAAAATCGACACTAGCCATTCCAACATTATTAGTCTTAATTACAAATTACAAAACATGGGGTTTAAAAAAGGGTGTTACATCACATCAATTACTTGCACATCCTTACTTCACATGAATCCTAAAGTGTAGCATCAATGTTTTCACTTGTTCGTACACTTGAAAATCTAGAATATATTTATATCCAAATAAGAGTTTCTAGCCAACCATATACCCCAACTAACTATGTCTGAAATGGATTAGAGTTATTTGAAATCTTTCTTTTAAACCATTTCCTCAAGGATTCTTCTATAACATCACCAAAGCACTCATTTTAAACATCTAAAATTTTCTCTACCTCCTTCCAAATGTATGTGAATATGGATAATGGATTACAAAATGATATATAGGTTCTACCTATACACAATGCACACATCCCCATCTCCTATCTACTCCTCTACAATACTTCCCATGTTGATGACTTATTATTTAAACTACCGAGAGAAATATTATAATATTTTTGTGGGATTTTAATTTCCAGATCTACCTCTACTTCCAAATTCACGATAGGGTTTCCATTTCTCATCTCAACCTAATATGATCCTTCTTTTGATTCTCAAGACAAGCACTCCATAAAGTTGCTTTCGCACTTGTAAATAATTAACTATGTTAACCTATAATCTTGCTACCAAATATCTCTGATGATTGAATCTCCCATGTTATTGGGGATACAAAATCCTCCCTTTGTATAATGATAATCAAATCTTTCATCGATCTTATCCTTTCACTAAAACCAAGGGTAAAGACAACATCAATGAGTAAATGTCCATGGACTCAATACTTCCATCTTATAATGTTCCTCCTAAATACTTCTTAAGTAAATAATTTCCCAAAAAACATTTACCCATGGGTTACCAAAATGATTAATATTCTTCAATCCCCACCCATAATTATCCTTTGGCCTACCTATAATCTTCAATTTTACTAAAGTAATTCCATCATTCTGTTTTTTCTTACGCAAAAAGAATTTAAAACGTCTTCTAATATTTACGAGGCATCCTTTATGAGTATAGAAAAAGGAATTTTAAAACAAAAGCTTGCATGGCCTCCAAGACATATTTTACCAATGTCATCCTCCCACGCAAACACAACCATTGATTATAACAATTATTAATTTTGAACTTGATTTTTTCAATGAGAATCAAAATCAATTTTTCTATATCCATTAATTTTTAATATAAAACTTAAATGTTTGAATCCATATTGAAACTATAAGAGTTTACAAGAAAAAAGACTCAGCACCATATATGCTTATTATCTTGATCCATGCCATTAAAGAAGATTGTATATCTTTGTAAATATAGCTCCATAATTTCCCGGATGCGGGTGTCTTCATCGGAGATGAGACCTTGCCACATGCAGAGCACGGGCAACCACGTGATGAGGGACGGGCCTTTAATGCCCCAAGCCGTCGCTGCATTGGCATAAGGAATGTTTCAGAGCTTCCTTAATGGAGCCGAGAGAGGGATGGATGCGCCTGCGGTTCGCATTCAATGCTGGTCCTATCATTCGTCATGGGAAGGTGCATAAGTTTGTTCGTCGGGTGGTGCTGTGTGCATTATGCGTGGAGAGTAATCCAACGCAAGTCTGGAACTCCTGTAGTGAGGTGGTGGAACACCAGAGGGAGGCTGGCTTCATACCAGAGCCTATCCGCCTTTGTTTCCACTCAGTTGAGAGCTGTTGGATTGCATTTTGGGAGTGTCGACCAGTGGAACGGTCCAGTTCAAGCTGTTGCAAACAGCACGAGGAGGGGGAAGACACTATGGTTCGTGAGCGTATGCCTTGCAGGAGAGGTCCTGGGCGCAGAGAGCCCTCCCGTCCTCCTGCAGCAGACATTCATCACCATTGTTGCTGCTGTTATTGTTACCGCAGAATGGGAGTTAATCCAATTCCATCTAGCCAAGTCATGGAGGTGAGGGGCTCTGCTGATGGTGAGCCAATGCTCCCAACTTTTGGTTCGGTCATTTTCACCTTGGGTAGCTCCAGGGAGAATGCAGGCATCAATGCCCACATCTCTGTGCTCTTCACCAAGATTCCAGAGGAACATGAGGAAGAGTCATCACTGGTTATGGCGGAGGACAATTCAGGGCGCGGCAAAGGGAAGCTTCCAATGGGAGAGTCTTCCAGAGCAGCTGACAGTGCTGAGAGTGGCAAAGGCAAGGCCCCAATTGGGGAATCCTCAATGGCGGTGGGCACTTCCAGAAGCAATCAGCCTCGGCCCCTTTCCCAATTTCGTGACCAGGAGCAACCTTCCCCCTCGCAGAATCCCATCGCGAGGGGGGAAGGGATGGCAGAAGGAGAGGGTTGGCGCACAATTGAGGAAGAGGAACCAGACATATAGCTCCCAATTCCACCTCCGCGCTCTGGCTGTCTTTTTTCAGGTTTGGTTTATTACTGTTGGTTCCGGGTTTCTGATAAGTTCCAATTGTCTGTTTCATGTCACAGTTTGCTTTCTGTTAGTAGTAAAGACCCGCTTGCGGACTCCACAGTCGCAGTGGGCGCGATGTTGTTGGTCGGGCATTTCATGTAGTTTCAGTGTTTTGCTTTTGGGTGTCACTGTCCGGTTGGTCCACAAGTCCTTGTTGAGGAACCCCTGCGTGGGC
This sequence comes from Pinus tabuliformis, assembly GCA_031772625.1. Taxonomy (NCBI): domain Eukaryota; kingdom Viridiplantae; phylum Streptophyta; class Pinopsida; order Pinales; family Pinaceae; genus Pinus; species Pinus tabuliformis. The sequence goes on from CM062817.1 coordinate 693,319,817, forward strand.
TGTCATGTTGTTATTCTGATCTCTCTCGGTCATATTGTCAAGGTTTTGGATCTTTTTGCTCGAATTGCCCTGCGAGGCAACCTCATGAATCAGTCCTTGTTGTCCATGGAGTCACTCATGACTCTGGGCAGCCAGCTTCTTTGGATGTAAAATTTTACTGTAAATATTAATACACTAGTAGTTAGAATTTGCCGAGAAAAAAAAAATATAGCTCCATAATTATAGCTACTTCATTAGTATCAAATATTCCTATTGTATCATTTACTTCCCTTACACTGCCATTAGAGAACAACAAAGAATTATCAACAAATAATAACTAATTCAATGATAAAGCCCTTCAAATTTTGACCCATGTGATAATCACTACTCTTTTTGCTTCCAGAATATCCCTACCGTAGCCTCCAATCACAACTAAGAAAACCAAAGGAGATAAAGGATATCCTTACCTCAACACCCTAAACAATAAAAATAAGTAGAAAATATACAACCCACTATCCATTTAACCAAACTAAAGCCTACATGAAAAAGCATGATTCTAAAATATAGCCCACTAATTTTGTTATATGCCTTGGATACATCTAATTTCATAAACATTGTTGGTAAATTATTAATTGTTATTGAGTGATGACCTTTTTTAACCCTAATAACTTTGTGTACTTATGTTCTAGTTATAAACCCATATTTTCTTGAGAGATAACTTATCAAAATATTTTTCTTTTAACTCTAACTACCAAAATGTGCTATGATTTTGTACACATAATTACAAAATTATATGGGCATGAAATTATGAAAAGTATTGGGGTCAGTCTTTTATTGAATCAATGTTAGATTCATAGCACTAAAAGCTTCTAGGATCTTCCAAAAATCCCAACTTCTTCAATTACCCTAATTAAGTCATCTTCCACTAAATCATACTACATAATAAAAAAACACACTAGAAATCATATAGACCTGTGATTTTATCCTTTTTAAAAGAAGCTAATAGATATTTTAATTCCTTTTTTGATATATTTTAAAAAGAGGTTATCCTCAAAATTATGTATATATTTTTGTTTTCCAACTCTTTATAAATAAACTAAAATTATGAAACTCTTAAATCTACTATATCTGAGAGATTTACTTTAACATTTTTCATTTCCAAAGTGGTATTGGCTCTCTTCTTATGATAGAAAAAATATGAAATAGCTCTATATTTCCATCTTCCATTTCAAATTTATCCACATTATTTTTTTCTATTTGGAATCCAAGAAATCCCAATACCCTTTACCTATTTGAGGGATGTTATAAGCTAAAATGTGTTGATTCATTAACCATAACTTACCTATTATTTATTGATAGTTTATTCCTTAATCATAGTTTACCTACGATTTCTTGATCATCACTTTCCTACTACTTATTGTGGAAAATAACTTACTTAGTATTTCTTGATCAATTATTGAAATTATTCCACTTCCATCCATATGGTTTTATGATCCATGGGATCAGTAAAGTGCTCAAAATGAAAGTGTTTAAAATTTATCGAAACTAGTGTGAGAACGTAGATCTTGCTGCCCCGAATCCAATGCAACTTGAATCACTCAAAACTGATATCGTATGCTCCAAACATCACGTTCTAATCGTTCTCCTAAACAACTAAATTTTTTGTAGGTTGAAATGTGGGACCACTGACTGGACAGTTTGTATGATGACTCAACAGGTTGACTATGCACTTTGGGCCAATCGTAGGCTGCCAATTGGCTATACATGATTGGTTGAGAATTGTCGAAATTTGATTGGTTGTGGTATATTTTATGTGGACCTATGAAAAGGTGCCATGTGGCCCAATCACGGGCTGCCACGTGGCACCCCAGGATTGACTAAAATTTTGTTGAGGGCCAAAGTAGCCTTTAGGGGGTTCGAACACGAGACCTATTTCTAATCAACGCATCACTCTACCAACGTGTTGTTAGTGGGACTTAACCATTATAGTCCTCAATTGTTATTTTAAGTTTCGACATTGATCCATTGGGGAATGGGGTTGGGGCTAAGCCCCTGGCCCCCGGTCACCTCGTACCCATGGAAATGCAAGTGGAGGATCATTAGGTGCAAGATTCAGGGGCCATCCCGAGGTTTTGTGATAGCAATGGAACCATGTACCAAGATTCAGGGGCTAAGCCGATGAGGGCAGGCAGTTAGCCCCAGCCCCCAAGTGCATGGCCCCGTGTGGCCCATTTTCGCCATAGGGATCATTGCGGATTTAAACGGATCACAAATTTGCACCCAAAATGGTGGGAATCTTGTTGGCACTGGGTGAAAATGCCCCTCAGATGTTCCTGGAAAGGAAAAATTCATAGAACAGTTAGCAGGGGAGTCCAGTTTGTAGACCAGTTAGCAACAAAACGTCCCTAGAGCATAACTTTTTAAGTTTTTTGCCAAACTGAGCCCAACAAGAGCCCATATTGGGGTTTTTGGGTGTTCTCGAGCCATTGTAGACATTTTTTTACATTTTTAGTATTTTAAATCCATTAAATAACATATTAGAGCACTTAATGAAAGAGGCCCAACATTGGAGGCTGGACTAGGAGATGTAGCCAAGGAGGGGTGAAATCCTTTATCATTTTGTTGTCTTGTGTTGCTATGTATGGTATATTTGTCTCTGCTTTTATGCTGCAAACTCAGTTTAAAAACCATTCATTTATGTACTTTTGAAAATTGATCCATTGCCTAAAAGACTTAAAAAATTACTTGCAAATTTTCTATAAACCTTCAAGTTTGTAATTTACATCAGTTTGGTATCAGAGCTCAAGGTTATTTTGAAGGTTTGATTTTGTTTGTAAGTGTTTTATAATGCTTACAAGGTTGAAGCTAAAAATAGGAGAATGAGTGTTTGTAGAGCCAAATCCTCAACTGGGTTCAAGGAAGACACACATACCTCAAACTTCACTAGTCATGGCACATGAAGAAGGTCATGAGGGAATGTCTGAGGATGAGAGAAATTTTAGAAAAGCTTTCTTTGAAATTTTTGAAATGGTGAAAGTTGTATTTCAAGATAGAAACACAAGGTTGCAAGGAGAGAGCTCAAATCCTCCAAAAGGTAATGGAGGAAATGGTCACAAACCTCCACCTCCACCATTTTCTTCACCTCCATCTTCACCCTCATCTTCTTCTACTTCAACCCCTTCACATGCTCCTCAAAGAACTCCAAAGGGACATGGTAAAACTTATTTGTTAAACCTTCATGTAAAATTTCAATTGCCTTTGTACAATGGGGAAGTAGATTCTAAGAAATTGGATAATTAGGTTCGTCAACTTGAAGTTTATTGCAGGATTCAACAAATTGATGATGATTCAACTAAAATTAAGCTTTCTTCTCTAAGGTTGGAAAGTGCGGAAATCATTTGGTGGGAGGTCAATACTCAAGAGGATCTCAATAAAAGTGGTAAAATTATTTCCTCTTGGAATGATTTTGTAGCCGCATTAAGAGGACAATTTTATCCATTAGCATACATGCATAAAGCAATAATGGACTAGAAAAAATTTAGATAAGAAAAAGGTATGAGTTTTCAAAGTTATACAGAAGAGTGTAGAAGAAGATCGTTCATTTTGGGTGTAGATTTACCCTCTCAAGACACTCTCCTTAAATACATAGGTGGTTTACATAGTTACTTGAGGCATATAATTCTTATGTTTAATCCTACAAAGCTAGATGAAGTTTGTGTACAGGAAACTCATTTAGAAGCAAGAGGGGAAATGTTCCTCAAGAGACTAGCTAGAAGCCATTTAAGTTTGGAGAGAAAGGAAAGGGGAAGTTCAAAGGCAAGGATAAAAAGAATGCTTCAATCAAGAAAGAGGAGAAAAACTCACATGTAAACATTATTCAAAGGAAGGCCACGATGAATACCAGTGTTGGAAACTTCATCCTAAGTTGAGACCTAAAAAGTTTAACAACAAGGAGAAAGAAGAGATTGCTGCAACAACTCAACAAGATCTAGGATCTCATTTCGGAGATACCAAAATCACAACCATGGGATTGAAAGGTAAGGATTCTATTGCAAGTACTAGTTCTTCTAGCAAGCCCATTGAAACTGAAAATCAAAAATAAAGAATTGAACTTTTCTATATTAGATTCATATCAAAACATAACAAAGTAGATACTTTGTTTGATAGTGGATCCCAAGCCAACCTTATTTTAAAGCCATCATAAAGAAACTAAACTTGGAAACCATTCCTCATCCTAAACCTTATCCTTTGGGTTGGATATGTGACAATTCCAAATTGCAAGTGACATTAAAATGCATACTTAAGTTCGCCATCACTGCAAATTTTTTTGATGAGGTAGAACTTGATGTAGTACCGCTTGACATATGTGGGATTTGTTTTGGAAGCCCATACTTATATGATAGGAAAGAAATCTTTCATTGCCATGAGAACAATTATCATTTGTTTAAATACGGGATTGAGTATATTGTTAGAGAACATCATAAGAAGTTGAATTTGTCTTTTGTGAATGATGGACAAATGAAGAGGCTTGTAAATGCTAGTCATAATTTTGCATTGTTAATGATCAAACACAAAGATGTTGAGGAATCTGAAGCTTCCCAAGGATGTGATATAAAACTCAAACATGATTTAGTTGTGGTTGTTAACACATGTGATAAGATGTTTTAGGAGTCTTACGTATTGCCTCCTAAAAGAGGAAAATAACATGAAATTCAATTGTAGCCAGGTGCATCACTTTTGAACATTGGTATGAACAAGATGTTAGTGTTAGAGAACGCAGGGATCAACAAGCAGATGCAAAATCTACTTTACAAAGGGATCATTAGGTCTAGTACATCTCCTTCTGGGTCTCCTAATGTTTTAGCTTTGAAGAAGGATGGTACATGGCGATGGAGATCACGGTGTGTGGATTTTGGAGCTTTGAACAAAATCACGATAAAGAATCATTATCCTCTTCCTCGCGTTGATGTTTTTTTAAATCAATTGAAGGATGTTGTTTATTTCACTAAGTTGAACTTGCAAATTGGTTACCATCAGATAATACTTATTGAAGGTGATACATGGAAAACCGCTTTCAAGACAAAGTTAGCTTCATTGCATATTTTGACAAGGGTGAAACAAGTTTCTCAATGGGGAGGAAAGCAATTGAAATCCTTTAATGCATTGAAAGGTAAAATCAATACAACATCAATTTTTGCATCACATATTAATTATCCATTATAGATTCAATTGGTGAATCAGATGGTACAAGAACATTTGGTGAAGAGTCAAGCCAAGTACAGGGCTAGACATGATAAGCATCGTGTTGACCATAGTTTTCAGATTGGAGATGAAGTAGGGATTTGCATCAGTAAAGAAAAGCTTCAACGTAAAGAGAACTTGAAATTGTATGAGCCTCCTTTGATTTAAGATCAAGGAGAGAATGTTCATATTCCTTCAATAGAAGATTTCTCTCCTAAATATATTGAAGAATTGTAGCAAGATATTATCCTTGGCAGGAGAACAAGAACTTCAAAATGAGGGAACGTGGAGTACATTCATGTGGGAATAAAAGGTACTAACCCAAGCAAAGCGAAATGGACTAATATTGGAAGTGTGTGGGAATGTTACCCTCATCTATTTATTGACTGAAAAATAGTCTTTTGATGGTCCAAAAGCTTCCTGTGGGGAGGAGTGATCCAAGGGGTCAGTAAAGTGCTAAAAAATGAAATTGTTCTAAATTTCTCGAAACCAGTGCCAAAACATATATATCGCCGCCCTGGATCCAATGCAACTTGAATCACTCAAAATCAATATCGTATGCTCCAGATATCACGTTCTAATCGTTTTCCTAAATAGCTAAAAATTTTACATGTTGAAGTATAGGAAATATGATTGGGAAGTTTGTACGATGACTCAACAGGCTGACTTTGTAGGTTAACTATTTACTTTGGGCTAATGGAAGGCTTCCAAATGGTTATATGTGATTGGTTGAGAATTATTGAAATTTGATTGGGTGTGGTATATTTTGGACCTATGAAAGGGTGCCACATGGCCCAATAATGGGCTGCCACGTGGCACCCTAGGATTGACTAAAATTTTGTTAAAGGTTGAACTGGCCTCCATGAGGTTTGAACATGAGACCTCTTTCCAATCAACGCAACACTCTACCAGTTTGCTACCAGTGGGACTTAGCCACTATATTCCTCAATTTCTATTTAAAGTTTCGGTGTTGATCCATTGAGGAATGGGGTTGGGGCTAAGCCCCTGGCCCCCGTTCACATCACACCCATGAAACCATAGGTGGAGGAGCTGAGGGCTGGGGGCTTAGTCTTGGACCAAGTTCATAACACCAAGCACATAACCACGACATAGGTGGAGATTAGCACTCACAGTAAGGGGCTTGGGGTAAGGCCCCAAGACGAGGTCCCATGGTATACCAAAGGACCACCACCATCGAAACGGAACCAGATGTAGAGGGGGGCTAAGGGTTAGTGATGGGGTGCGAAATTGGGGTACACAAATTTTGCCTCCAGTTACAATAATTCGATCCTGGGACCTATGGGTTATGGGCCCACTTCATTATCAGAAGTGTTAAATGATGTGTTTACCTTAAAAACCTGGGACTTCAACACTATTGGAATGCACTGGAAATACATGGAAAACCCACAGTCGAAAGCATGAGGTCAGATCTCAAATATTATACACCCACCATTATAACTCCGTCGGGTCTACTCTTTAATCGCTCCAATCCTTTCCCCCGACCTTTCCGATCTCCGATCTCCGATTATCGGCTATCACTATATCAGAGTTTCAGCATATCGTATAATCGCATATCGGCATATCCACTATCCTTCGCTTGACCTATGCGATTAGCGATCAACGATTAGATCATGACCGTCGATCCCAATTCTAATCTAACAGTCCTCTTTCAATCGCTATCGCATCATCCCTTCGGCCCGTTCCGATATCGTTCCAATGGGTTCGCTGATGCAATATTTCGGCGATCGCTCATCGCATAGTCTTAAGGCCTAAGATTCCTTCTTATAACAATCCGTCGATGCGATAATAATAGATCTCTGCTCCTCTACGATTCCATCCGGGTCGTTGATCTTACAGATCTAACGGTCCCTGTGCATTCTCCGTATGTTTCCTCTATTGATGGACCTCTGTATTAAAACATGATCCCTCTACCATTTCTCTGTTTATGCACGAATACTCATATATAATAATATTTTGTTAGTCCATGGATCGCCATTGATCCTCATAGTGATTGATGGTCGATCAAACCTACAACACTGGAAACATTTAGACTATCTATGAAATATACATACAGGCACACAATTCAACACTGAAACACACTCTTTATATTATACATGGCATAGTTACAGATCTAAAGCATTTCAGCCTTAGGAACAAATTCCCATCAACTACATTTTTCTCACTTAGCTTACAACTTTACTCTATTCTCACTCCATCCCCATTGAACACGCAGGTTCATATATATATAAGAAATATTGCATCGGATCACTAGAAGGATCTGATCAAATCAACTCCTTGATTTCCTCTCACAAATATCTCAACAAGCCTTAAATCTCTCTACAACTCGCTATATGGATACATATGAATACATGGAAGATTACATTAATATTTAATTAAGTCCATCAAATTACTCTGTTTTAACAGATTTGTCCCTTGTGTTGCTCCAGTGGTCCACATCCTCCACTTCTCTGCTCAAAATTTGCAATTTTGATTAAGGGGTCTGATGCCCCTGCATCAGACTCTCGAGGCACAAAAATTTATGACCTCCTGGTCATATGCTTCTCCTTATCCCTTAGCAATTCTACCCACTTCTTAGTGGAACTGCCTTCATGATCTTCTGTGAGCTACATCCAACCTCTACAGTAACAGTCTTCTCTGCTACACGACACCTCACGAAGCTTTCTCCTAGGAGCTTAGTCTTTTAGCATCCTATTGAGCATTCCTCGCTCTAGGTTTGTTGCAATCTTCTCACCTTCAGTTGTTGTTATCTGCATGACAGTAAGACCATAACTCTCCAGATTTATCAACTGTACCTCTTTTGCTTATTCCTTCTCACAAGAAAACTTTCTTCCCTTTCCTTGCGCTGATACCAAATGAGGGGGTGCGAAATTGGTGTACAAAATTCAATCCTGGGACCTATGGGTTATGGGCCCACTTCATTATTAGAAGCGTTAACTGATGTGTTTACCTTAAAAACCTGGGATATCAACACTATCGGAATGCACTGGAAATACATGGAAAACCCATAGTCGAAACCATGAGGTTGGATCTCAAATATTATACACCCGCCACTATAACTCCATCGAGTCCGCTCTTTAATCGCTCCAATCCTTTCCCCCGACCTTTCCGATCTCCGATCTCCAATTATCGGCTATCGCTATATCGAAGTTTCGGAATATCGCATAATCACATATCATCATATCCACTGTCCTTCGCTTGACCTCCGCGATTAGCGATCAATAATTAGATCATGACCATCGATCCCGATTTCAATCCGATGGTCCTGTTCAATCGCTAAATTGTTATCGCATCATCGCTTCAGCCCGTTCTGATATCGTTCCAATGGTTTCGCCGATGTGATATTTCGGCGATTGCTCATCGCATAGTCTTAAGGCCTAAGGTTCCTTCTTATAACAATCCGCCGATGCAATAATAATAGATCTCTGCTCCTCTGTGATTCCATCTGGGTTGTTGATCTTACAGATCTAACGGTCCCTATGCATCCTCCGTTTGTTTTCACTATTGATGGATCTCTGTATTAAAACATGATCCCTTTGCCATTTCTATGCATGAACACTCATATATAACAATATTTTGTTAGTCCATGGATCGCCATCGATCCTCGTAGTGATCGATGGTCGATCAAACCTGCAACACTAGAAACATTTAGACTATCTATGAAATATACATACAGATGCACAATTCAACACTAAAACACACACTTTATATTATACATGGCATAGTTACAGATCTAAGGCATTTCAGCCTTAGGAACAAATTCCCCTTTAACTACATTTTTCTCACTCTGTTTACAACTTTACTTTGTTCTCCCTCCATCCCCATTGAACACGCAGGTCCATATATATATAAGAAATATTGGATCGGATCACTGGAAGGATCCGATCAAATCCACTCCTTGATTTCCTCTCACAAATATCTCAACAAGCCTTAAATCTCTCTACAGCTCGCTATATGGATACATATGAATACATGGCAGATTACATTAATATTTAATTAAGTCTATCAAATTACTCTGTTTTAACATATTTGTCCCTTGTGTTGCTCTGATGGTCCACATCCTCCTCTTCTCTGCTCAAAATTTGCAATTTTGATTAAGGGGTCAGATGCCCCTACATCAGTTAGCACTAGCCCAGGTCTTATGGGTAGCGTCGGAACCATGGGCAGTGTTAAATCTTCGAGCACAGTATTCAGGGGCTAGCACTAGGTTTTGTGGTAGAAATGGAGCTGTGGACCAAGATTCGGGGGCTATGCTGACAGGGGTGGGCGGTTATCCCCAACCCCTGGGTGCATGGCCCCATGTGGCCTAGTTTTTCTGCCATATGGGTCATTGTGCATTTAAACAGATTGACAAATTTCACCTGAAACCACAAGAATCTGATCGACACTAGGCGAAAATGTCACTTGACGGTTCCTGGAAAGGCAGAATTCTTAGAACAGTTAGCAGGGGAGTCCAGTTTGTAGAGCAGTTAGGAGAAAAACTTCTCTGGAGCATAAATTTCTTAGCTTTTGGCCAAATTAAGCCCAACTTTGGGTTTTTTGGTGTTTTAGAGCCATTGGAGACATTATTTTTACATCATAAGCGTTGTAAATCTATGAAATCATTTTGAGCACTTAATGAAAGAGACACAACATTGGAAGCTAGACTAGGAGATGTAGCCCAAGAGGGGTGAACTCCTTTATCATTTTGCTATCTTTTTTTGTTGTGTATGGTATATTTCTCTCTGTCTTTATGCTGAAAAAGAAGTTTAAAAACCATTAACTTTTGTACTTTTGCAAATTGATCCATTTCCTAAAAGACATAAAAAATTACTTGCAAATTTTCTATAAATATTCAAGTTTGTAATTGACATCATCTTAACCTCCCCTTATCTCTACATATAATTACATAATATCTAATCCACTCATAAAGACTTCATAAATGAAAATATGTTCAATTTATTAGAAATCCCTTCTTACCTAGTGTTGTTCTTCCATATAAAAATAAATTTTAAAGATTAACAAAATCAACCTTTCTCTATTTTGTCTTTGAAAAAAAATTCTTCTACCTAAAAATTAATCACGTAAATCAAAAACTTGTCTAATCTCTTATATACCCATTCCTCCTTAATGTTGTTATTCTTCCACATAAATATAAATCTTATAACCTTTAGATGAACAAAATCAACGTCCTTTATTTTGTATATGACTAAATTTTCCACCTTATTGGTTTAATAGAAATTATGATTCTATTGTTATCAATTAAAATCTAAAAACTATAAATTAAATTATGAATCATATTTTCCAGAAATTATGACTCATATTTTATATTTTATATATAATTAAATAGATAAATTCTAAATATACAATATTTTTATCATTTAATAATAAAGTAAATAGATGGATCAAATTCTAAATATATAGTTTTTTTATTATTTAATTTCATGCAATGAATTAATTTTTTTATATTAATAATTGTTGACACCTAATCATCAAGATTGGGTGAATAAGTGTAACTGATGTAAATAAATAATAGAAAATATGAAGAGTCACTGGGAGATGAAATGAATAGTCTCTCCCTCATGTATATAATAAAGACCAACCTAAATGAATATAACGAATTGTTTTGAGGAGTTACCTCTTGGTCTGACATGGTATCGGAGCCAACACCCAAAATTAGCTTTTGTGTAACTCCTGGTGTCAGTTTCCTGCCTATGTTCTACCTATTTTGTAGAACTCACACCTCTGCCATGCTCTAAGGCCTAAACCTACTGTCATATGTGTTTTATATTCCCTTTGAAAAGTCGGCCCGCTCGATGGTATCTCATTGAATACTGCTCGGTGGTATTTTTGGAATCGTAGTGGAAACATAGTGGAAATTCGTGCATCTGGTGACAGCTGTGGGATATGAACGCACACCTTTTGGACCAGAACCTTAATCTAGCACCTTAGACCAACTCGAGCATCTAGTGTAGTTCTGTTGTAGTGGTATCGACCTCAGTGGTTCCGTTCTGTTGTAGTGGTATCGACCTCAACCCCTAAGCCTCTCCCCTTAACCTCTTTCCCGTATGCAGTCTGGTGGAGATGCAGTGAGCATGGAGTCCTCGCTCCCATATGTGGTATCATAGCAGTAATAAAATCAAATTCTTATGTGCAAATGGATGCATCCAGCTACTTTGTAGATGGCCTTTTGTTTTAAATTCTCAAGTGATCGACTCTCGCTATTTTTGCAATGTGTTTTTAGTTTTGTGACTATTAATACACATTAGAAAGTTTGTTCATGTGTAATTCTATGTGGTAAAGAACCAAAAAAATCGTTACCGCTCCCATTCACGGCCACTCCGCACTATGTTACCGCATCCTGTGTGTAACAATTAAAGGTGCCTTTTGCTGGAACGGAAGAAACTAGTGGCGCCAAACATTGAATTGCTAATCTGTGCACCAAATGGAATTCAGTTAATGGTAGAGGGTAATCAAAAAGTTGATAGTAAGAAGGGTCGTATATTTTTTATAGCACATTCTCCTGTCTTTGATCTTGAATTATATGAAGTGTCGTATTGAATTATGTGCACTACCCATGGTTGAAAAGGAAGATATGTGTTGACTGCATTTTGATATATGGTGTGAATATTTCAAAGGTTGTGATCCATGTCGTGTTCCCAAAAGGCCTCAGGATAAATGGATTAGTATTTGTTGCAGTGTTGGTCTGCCTAAATGTTGGTTGTGCTCCAAATGGATTGGAACTTGGTTGTCTGATATTATTTATTATTTTCCAAAAGAAGCCTTAGAAACTCCTATCTATGCAGCTTGTTTCTTGGTTTTCATAAGAATTCAGAATATTTCTAGTACAGTGCAATTTTTTACATCAAAAACGCATTTTTTTTTGCCAGCAGAAGCATTTTTACAGCACTAATATTTTGCAATGCATTCAATCATATCTATTGTGGGAATAGTTCTCACTGGCAAGGAGAACTATCCTGAGTGGTCCCGGATGATAAAACACACCCTCATTTTCAATGAGTTTTGGAAAGGAGTGTGTGTTGGAGACGGAGACAAAGAGCCTGAACAACCTACCTCGGACAAAGAGTTTGCCATTTGGGAAAATAAGAATAGCAAAGCCTATGGATTAATTGCAACATCTGTAAGTGAAGAGATGAGTCGCCATATTTCGCCATTCTCAACTGCTTTCGAAGCCTTACAAAAGCTAAAAGAACTCTATGACTCACACTCTGCACTTGAAGTTGTTCAACTCATGATTAAACTCTTCACTCTTGAATTACAAAATAATGGTCCTCTTGCTCTTGCATCTAAAGTAAAATCTATAATGCATGATATCAAAGCCACTAAGGTTGAATTGTATATTCTTCTTATAGCTTTTCTCAAGGCACTTTATCCTACTTACTCCAATTATCGTGAGTCATTGCAAGCAAATGGAAATCTCAAAGATATTACCTTTGACTCTCTTGTGAAAAAAATTGTTGAAAGAGAGAAAGCTTTTGGAAAGAAGACAGCCCCTGAATCTTCTGAAGAGGTTGTGTGCCTTGATCATAAAGAAAAGAATCTTGCCCAAGATTCATCCAGAGGAAGAGGTGGTCGAAGAGGAAGAGGAAGATATTTAAGAGGCAGGGGGCCAGACACTCTCAAGGAGAAAAGTCAGATTTGCACTGCATATGCTGCAAAAGAAATGGATCACATGATGCCTCTACATGCAAGCTACCTTGGGACAAAATTAAGCAGCAAAGAAACCAACCCAAAGGTAAAACTAATGACATAGACAAAGGTAAAGCACATGAATCCACTCATTATGTTGTGGCACAATGTAATATCGGAGTAAATGAAGATTGATTTAATGCTTCACTTGCTTCTTGTAAAAATGATTGGTTGCTTGATTCAGGAGTAACTTGCCACATGAATCATAGAAAATATTTTTTTGAAGAATTTAACAATGTTGATGGAGCAGTATACTTTGCAGACCAATCAAAACTCAAGCCATCAAGGCTTGGCACAATTAGGCTTAAGTTTCTTGGTCTTCCAAACTTCCTTCTGAATCATGTTCTATATCTCCCACAATTGAAGAGAAACTTATTGTCCATGGTCCACATCTGCCAGCAAGGTCACTCCATTCATATGTTTGACGGCAAGCTTGAGGTGAGAAAACCATCTGACCACTCACTTGTCATGAGTGGGATAGAAGAAGAAAGGCTTCTCAAGCTGCAAGGTACCTCTGCTCGTGCACAACATTTCTCATACAATTCTCACTATGAAGAAGGTACACTTCCATCAAGTTTATTATGGCATGCTAGATCTGGACATTTGAACTATGACAACCTCTGCTTGTTGAAGAAAAATGGTGTTACTGGTTTTCTTGTTGAAAAGTGTGCAACAAGAAATGCTTGTTGAGAATGCAACAAGATGATGGAGCTAAGTGGAAAGGAGTCACCTTCACTAAGTGGCCCGCAAGCAAAATATGGCGCAAAGTCTATTTTTGGATCATAGCAGGAGTGATCACAGCAGGAGTGATCATAGTAGGAGTGATCATAGCAGGAGTGATCACAGCAGGAGGGATCACAGCAGGAGTGATCAGAGTCTATTTTTAGACTGCTAGTTAAAAATAGAAAATTCAAATATTATTGTCTCATAATAATTTTTAGACTATAAACTTTATCTTATCCTCTTGGAGCACTTCAGTTTGAGCTATAGATGTGGCACATACAGCTGTCAGAAGGAAATACGTTTTCTTATGAGTCAGTTGAGCTATTGCATGCATGACATTAGTTAGAACTCATGTGGTTGAGTTCTGTGGAGTTAGATGAGTAGTTAATGGAGTTGTGTTCGGTTTGACTTAGTTGAACTAGTTGTATTTAGTCTAACTGATCAATAGACTAAGTGATGAGTTGTGTGAATTAGTTATTAATTAATTCACTATTTATTAACTCATAATGCAACTGAAGAATACATCAGTTAACTCAGTGCATGTACAGTTCAGTGGAGACAGGTGTTAGAGGTTGAGATTGCTATCAGTTGTGCATGAGATTGTGCACATGCATGGGATTGAGTTATGCCAAATATCTCTGCGTAGCGTGGGCCAATACCAAGTGAAATATAGCTTGTGCTCATGTGATTTACAGTGTGGGTGTTTTCACAAGGTAAATAGGAGTTTGGATCAGCCATTCTTATTCATTCTCTTGCAGGATTGTGCAGTGGAGGCAGGCAAGTAGCGGGGGAGATTTGGAGATCAGATCTGAGCTGTATTGTGTGTAACATGTGGAGATAGTACTGAGTACTTGTGAGGAGTATTGTACTATGTAATGTTACATGTTACATGTTCTCAATCATTAATATACAGATAGTGTGGGGTTTTCAGTTGTATGCTTTCCCCAGGTTACATACTGTGTTAATGTGTGCATGATGTTGATGTTTCATTGTTTTTTATGCTGCTAAATTGATGATCAACATAGAGGAGGTTATGTATTATGCATGTATTCCATAATAGTGTATAATCAGGATAATCTCTGTTGAATATGTGTTTATTATTCAAAAATTTTACATGGTATCGGAGCGAGCTGATTTGTAGAAGAAGTTCTACATGATATCAGTGTTGTATTGATCATCGGATCTATTATTCAGAAAGTGTTTACATTTTATTTCTTCAGGCAGAGTCTGTAATCGGGCCAGGTAGCCTCTGGATTCATCCTTCTTTTGGAAGGTGAGATATCCCCTGAATGCCCATACAGTCAATCTTTGTACAAGAAATACTTTGTTCTCACGAATTTTAGATCAGAAGCAGTTGAGTTTTTGAGCTGTGGAATGGCGCTCAAGGATAAAACTCGAAAACATTAAGTGTGAGAATGGAAACAGTATGCCCCAGTATCTCACAAAGTTCACGCAATGCCGGGATGAGCTGGGAAGTGTGGGGGTAACTGTTGATGATGAGGATATGGTGAGTCTAGCACTCCTTGGCCTTCCTAAGAGTTGGCATAGTTACCAGGACTCGGTGAATGGAAGGGAGAAATTTCCAGGATGGGAGAGACTTTCGTCATATCTTGTGCAAGAGGAGATTAGATGGTGCACCAGAGACAGTTCTTCATCTATGCATGATGAGGAGAACTATGCCTTAGCGAGTAAGGCGAAGAAGGGGAAGGGGAAGGTTTCTCTTTCTGAATTCAGTTCTTCCAATGATGGGAAGAAGGTTGACAAGTTGAAGGTGTGATGCTTTCGTTGTCATGAGTTGGGCCATTATGCTACTAATTGCCCAAAGAAGAAGTCCAAGAAGGGATCCGGGGAAGGATCTGAAGGTGAGGCACTTGCTTCACAGTTTGAGTTGGATTTCACACTCTTCGCATGCATGGTTTCATCCATGGTGGGAAGTGGTTGGTTTCTTGACAGTGGAGCTTCTTTCCACATGACCGGTGACAAGAGTTTGTTCAGTACTTTGGAGGAGAATGATCTCCAGATACTCATAGGGATGGGTAATGATGAGAAGTATAGCGTCTCAGGTGTAGGCATGGTTATTTTTCAAAGGGAGCATGGAGCTCGCCTTACCTTGACCAATGTCAAGTATGTACCAGGACTGAAGAGAAACTTGGTGTCAATCACGATGCTGGAAGACAGAGGATATCATGTAGTATTCAGTAAAGGAAAGGTTTTCCTTAGACACATCATCACTAGACAGGTGAAGCAGATTGGTTCACAGGTCAAGAACCTGTATGCTCTTAAGGTTCAAGATGCATGCAAAGCCTTGAGCAGCAAGGCAACTGATGGAGACTTGGTGGTTGAGAGGGAGTGTATATTACCTCTTAACATGAAGAGCTAGAAGAAGCCTTAGACAATTGTGGAGGAGTCACGATTGGTGTAGCAGCTTCAGGAGGTTGTGGAGCAGCCACAACAAGGGAAGCTGAGAGGAGATCAAGTAGAGACATCTACTCATGCAGAGACCTCCAATAGGGGGAAACTTCAAGCCAGGTGGGCTGAGGGATTGCATGCAGCCATACCTCCAGGTAGGAGGTGGGGTGATGTGGATTGATCGTCCCAAGGAGGAGGGGCAGGATCCTTGAGGTACCCAACCTCTTGGATGAGACCTTGCTACAGGAGCCTCGATGTGGAGTAGCAGAAACTGATTGATTGGGTAGAGACAAATGCAGATGGAGCAGCAGAGAGAGCGACAGTGTAGGGAATCCCAAGACAGTGCATAGCATGCAAGCTGCAGTAATGCGAGAGGCACAAGTGATTTGCACAGTGATAGGTGGCACAGAGAGGTGTGGAATGGTGCGAGATGCATGAAGATGTTGCAGTAGCGCAGATGTCAGACAGGGAGCACTTGTCAGCAGCAAGTAGAGCTTCAACATCAGAATATGTTCCTAGCCCAACAGAGTGGTCAGTTGGGAGTGTTTTTGTTCAAAGTGTTGTTGGAGCAAAGTGGACCGGGCAGATGTGTTGCATGCAGAACATTCCAGAGTTTCAGGATCGGGTTTGAGAGGAAGCCTTTCTTGTTGAGAGGGAGTGTTGAAAAGTGTGCAACAAGAAATGCTTGTTGAGAATGAAACAAGATGATGGAGCTTAGTGGAAAGGAGTCGCCTTCACTAAGTGGGCCCACAGGAAAAATATGGCGCAAATTCTATTTTTGGATCACAACAGGAGTGATCACAGCACGAGTGATCAGAGTCTATTTTTAGACTGCTAGTCAAAAATAGAAAAGTCAAATATTATTGTCTCATAATAATATTTAGACTATAAACTTTATCTTATCCTCTTGGAGCACTTCAGTTTGAGCTACAGATTTGGCACAACAGCTGTCAGAAGGAAATACGTTTTCTTATGTGTTAGTTGAGTTATTGCATGCATGACATCAGTTAGAACTCATGTGGTTGAGTTCTGTGGAGTTATATGAGCAGTTAATGGAGTTGTGTTCAGTTTGACTTAGTTTAACTAGTTGTATTTAGTCTAACTGATCAATAGACTAAGTGATGAGTTGTGTGAATTAGTTATTAATTAATTCACTAATTATTAACTCATAATGCAACTGAAGAATACATCAGTTAACTCAGTGCATGTACAGTTCAGTGGAGACAGGTGTTAGAGGTTGAGATTGCTATTAGTTGTGCATGAGATTGTGCACATGCATGGGATTGAGTTATGCCAACATGATATTTGCGTAGTGTGGGCCAATACCAAGTGAAATATAGCTTGTGCTCACGTGATTTACAGTGTGGGTGATTTTCACAAGGTAAATAGGAGTTTGGATCAGCCATTCTTATTCATTCTCTTGCAGGATTGTGCAATGGAGGCAGGCAAGCAGAGGGGGAGATTTGGAGATCAGATCTGAGTTGTATTGTGTGTAACATGTGGAGATAGTACTGAGTACTTGTGAGGAGTATTGTACTATGTAATGTTACATGTTCTCAATCATTAATATACAGATAGTGTGGGGTTTTTAGCTGTATGCTTTCCCCGGGTTACATACTGTGTTAATGTGTGCATGTTGTTGATGTTTCATTGTTTTTGATGTTTCTAAATTGATGATCAACGTAGAGGAGGTTATGTATTATTCATGTATTTCGCAATAGTGTATAATCGGGATAATCTCTGTTGAATATGTGTTTATTATTCAAAATTTCTACATTGCCTACCATTCCTAGGAAACTTAAGCAATGTGATGCTTGCATTCTAGGAAAGCATAGCAAACAATATTTTCATGATTCACATTCAAGAGCACATAGAAAACTTGAAATCATTCATTCAGATTTATGTGGTACAATGCTTGTTCCTTTTGCAAATGGAAATAAATATATGATGACATTTATTGATGACTACACCAGAATGTGTTGGGTTTATTTACTGAAGAACAAATCTGATGCTTTTCAAACATTCAAGAAATTTCATACATGGATTGAAAATGATGCACAATCTCATATTGGCTCTATTCCCACTGATAATGGAAAAGAATATACTTCAAATGAATTTGAAAACTATCTTCGCCAACATGGGATCAAACATCAAACAACTGTGCCTTATATACCCAACATAATGGTGTAGCTGAAAAAATGAATAGGACAATCTTAAATATGGTGCGCTCCATGATGTTTTTCAAAAATGTAAAATTGATGTTTTGGGTTGATGCAGTTCTATGTGCTATATATATAAAGAATAGATTTCCATCTAATGCTATCAGAAACAAGACTCCCTATGAAATGTGGTATGGGCACATTCCTTCGATAAAGCATCTCAGGGTCTTTGGTTCCACCTGTTATGCCTTGATACTAAAGGTACATAGAAACAAACTTGGTGCAAGAAGTCGTAAGTGTATCTTCTTGGGGTATTCAAACACCTCCAAAGCACACCGTCTCTATGATGAAGTCAATAAAAATTTTGTTGTATCTAGAGATGTAATCTTTCTTGAAACATCCAAAATCAACAATGTTGTTGAGCGGCAACTTGATCGCTTGGATAGATTCGCAAATGCAAAATCATTTCAAGAATTTGATAATAAAATTCCACATCTTGAAGGGGGGATTCTTATACTAGATCAACCTATGGAATCTTCTTCTGAACCACTCTCTCCCCTACATGAAACTCCAACAACGGCTGATACTTTAAGTGATGTGATTGATAGAATTGGGAGACTCAATCTTGATTCAGTCCCAACTCAATCAACGGAGCAGCCTGGACCATCTAAGAAAGGTCCCCCAAAGTAGCTGACAAAGACACTTGAAAGTGTTCATCCTGGTGAGGTTGGAAAGACAGGAACTAGAAATTCAAACCGGAAAAATGGAGGTGATGTATATGACTTTGATTCACATGTTGATATGGATGTTTCTTATGATTGTGAATTGAATTTGTCTACAGATTTCGAACCAACTTCCTTCAAAGAAGCTACTTCTCATGATGAATGGAAAGAAGCGATGCAAAAGGAGTATGATGCCCCCATAAAGAATGGCACTTGGAAGCTGGTTGATCCTCCATTAGGAACCAGACCAATTGGCTGCAAGTGGGTCTACAAGAACAAGTATAAATTTGATGGCTCACTTGACAAGCACAAAGCCAAGCTTGTGGAAAAAGGTTTTGCACAGAAGGAAGGGGTTGATTATGAGGAGGCTTTTCCCCCACAGCAAAATGGGTTACCATCCGGACACTCTTTGCCCTAGCAGCTCAGAACGGTTGGAAAGTCCATCAAATGGATGTAAAAACTGCTTTCTTGAATGGAGATCTAAAAGAAAATGTTTTTATGTCCCAACCTGAAGGATTTGTTGTGAAAGGACATGAACATAAAGTATGAAACTTGTGAAATCCTTGTATGGCCTTAAACAAGAACTGCAAGCCTGGTATGAAAAACTAACTGAGCATCTTCTGAAACTCAATTTCAAACATTATGATCTTGATGTTGCAACTTTATTTGTCAAGAAATTTGGCAAAATAATTGTATATCTTGTGGTATATGTAGATGATCTTTTGATGACAGGGAACAATGAAAGCTACATTGCATCCATAAAGAAGGAATTGAGGAAAGGTTTTGAAATGACTAATTTGGGCTATGTTCATTACTATCTTGGTATTGAAGTAACTCAACAACCGAAGTCCATATTCCTTTCTCAAAAGAAGTACATTGGAGATCTGCTGAATAGGTTCGGCATGACAGAATGCAATCCTCTTATTACTCCAATGGAACAAAACTTAAAGCTCACATCCATTGAAGGAAAAGAATTTTAGGATGCAACAAAGTATAGACAGCTTGTAGGAAGTCTCACCTACCTAACTACTACCAGACTAGACATTTCGTTTGTTGTTGGAATCCTCTCCAGGTTTATGCAAAAGCCTTGTGATGGACATTGGTCTGTTGCAAAAAGAGTTCTAAGGTACTTGAAGGGAACTCAAGACTTTGGAATCAAGTATACACAGGTGGACGACTTCAGCTTGATTGGATACTTTGATTCAGACTTCGATGGAGACAAAGAAACTGGGGTATCTACTTCAGGTTATGTTATGAGTCTTGGATCGGGATCTGTCTCCTGGAGATCATGCAAACAATTAGTTCTAG
This sequence comes from Pinus tabuliformis, assembly GCA_031772625.1. Classification (NCBI taxonomy): domain Eukaryota; kingdom Viridiplantae; phylum Streptophyta; class Pinopsida; order Pinales; family Pinaceae; genus Pinus; species Pinus tabuliformis. The sequence continues at coordinate 693,340,065 of CM062817.1, forward strand.
TAGATTCCACAACAGAGGCAGAATATGTGGCAGCAGCTGAGGCAACAAAATAAATTTTGTGGCTTAGGGAAATTCTTGAAGATTTGCAGTTAAAACAAGTACAATCAACTCCACTCATGATTGACAATACCTCAACAATAAATTTGGCCAAGAACCCAAAGTTCCATGATCAAACGAAGCACATCAATACTAAATATCATCTGATTCAACATCACGTTGAGGCCAAAACAATCCATCTCCGCCATTGTTCCACTAATGAGCAAATTGTAGACATCTTCACCAAAGCGCTTGGAAGAGAAAAGCTTGGAAGATTCAGAACGATGCTTGGACTCACCAACATCCCTTTAGATTAAGGTGGGGAATGTTGACACCTAATCATCGGGATTGGGTGAATAAGTGTAACTGATGTAAATAAATAATAGAAAATATGAAGAGTCATCGGGAGATGAAATGAATAGTCTCTCCCTCATGTATATAATAAAGACCAACCTGGATGAATATAACGAATTGTTTTGAGGAGTTACCTCCTGGTCTGACAATAATGATGATAATTAATGTCAACTAAGACCAATTTGGTTTATCAGACCTTAAGAAAGTAAGAAAACTAATTGTGACTCTTTAATATGTTATTTTTTTGATCAAAAAGAAGAGAAAGAAGTAATACACATTATGACTACTTTATCTCCCAATGGTTGAGTCAAGACTAAGCGTCCTTATGCCAGCCTCGCTTGAGTGAGAGGTGGGAGTTTTGGATGGAGTTAGAAGTAATACACATTAAGAAATTTTGATCCTTCATGTATGCTTAAAATGAATTTATTTCTAGATGTTACCACATATATATATATGTACCTTTGTAATTATTATTTTTTATTGCTTAATATAATTTTATGTTATGTTATTATTACACGTTGCTACTTAAAAATATCTCCCCATACTCAGATCTAGAGCACATCCCCATGAAATCATTGTTAAGAAATTCAAAATTAAAATAAAAATAACCTATATCCATTTTAACTCTAGATGTGAAGAGAATGATCAAATCTGTTGTGCAAACCTCTTCTTTTATTGCAAAATTGATCCTCTCAATGAGGATTAAGATGGATCTAGGCTAGTTTAATTATTAATAATTAATTTTATTTTTTATTTAATTTTATGTAATTTGAAATATTCAAAATATTTTAATTAATAATTATAATTATTAATTTTTTAATTTTTGCATAATTTTAAGGAGTCAAAATGTTTAGATAACATAACATGACATTACAACATCTCTTTCATACTAGGCTCAATAGCCCAACAAAAAACAAACACACATTTGAAGCTCACATCAATTATTATGTCCACTTTATAGTTTTTGATATTTTAATTCCATAATAAATACCATTCACAAATTTGACAGGTGAAATATTCATAATCGAAGTGTCCCAAGCTAAGAGACTGGCTCATAGGAGCTACGCAGTGCGTAGTTGGCACATTGCACAATCTTAGTGACCAAGCTAGGAGACTAGATCCTATAACTACATAGTGCGTAGTTGGAGCTAGCCCAAGGCAGGCTCTGCACAATTCCAGAAGCCAAGGTAGAGGCCTTGAGCTCCCAGATTGCGCAGTGCATGCAATGAAGTGTGAGATCCAGGCAGGGGGGAGCCCAAATCTATCCATGGGGAGTGTGCAAACAAGCAAATCTGAAGGATTATGTAAGGATGAGTGAAAATCTAACTAAGTATAGATGTATGCATGTAAAACAAGTGCAGAAATGGATCAAACTATTTGGAACACAAAACATGTGAAGGGAGTCATCGCAACGGCAGTCGTTGGTGCGAAAATGGGAAAACTCATGCGACACTTGAGAAAAGCAATCTATAACTTGACACAACACTTCTACAATCTAAAACAAGTGAAAACACCAGTGGTGATTCAACAAAATGAGTGAGACAACACCCTCAGAAGTTAAATAAACAAAAGCGACAAAAGAACCAGCAAAAGGAAATAAAAGCAAAACTCACCCCGAAAAGCGATGATAATGCTTCTAAGGATCCTTGAGCTCTAGAGGAATCCATTACATAGAGTTGAGAAAAATGGAATTCATGACATGTATGCTTGATATCAATGACAACAATGACACTTGGGAGAAAATTCTAAAGATGTCAATGTGCCACCTTTGGGAAACTAATAATAGATCCCTACTTCATAGGGATGATTTTCCTCTTAGCTTCTTTCTTTTTGGGAAAATTGCCATGCACTACCTGGAAAGATTGCACAATTTTGGGAAGGACTGGGAAACTCTCTCATTCATGCACTGAGGAGTTTTTGAGCATAGTAGGTTCTGTGAAATTTCTGGGTTGTGTGGCTATGGGTTTCCTCTCAGATTCTACATAATTTCCCAGTTGAAGGTAGGATGTTAGCTGGCTCTGTGCAATTCTAGAGTTGAGTGGCTCTTGCTACCTCTCATGCTCTGTGTAGATTCCCAACCAGAGATAGAACCCCATCTTAGTCTGTGCAATTATGGAACCGAATCTCATTGTTGGCTTGAACTGCGCATTTATTGATAGCAAGGTTGGTTTCCCTCTAAGATTGCGCAAATCGTCAAGGCAGTGCTAGAATCGGATGCAACCAAGTTAGAGGTCATCTTGTGGTTAGACAACAAAGAAAGAAAGAAAAAACAAGTTGTAATGAAAAAGATAAAATAAAATGAAAGCATAAGTACCTGGTTAGTGTAAGATAAGTTGCTAGGAATTTAGTAGGGAGGCTCCAAAACGAAGCGTAGGAAAAATTTTGGAGGGTGGTTGTAGTTTCTATAACAACACCCAACGAGTTTGCTACAACTAATACGTCCCAAGTTTACATCCATTTGTTGGAAACGAATATTTAAGGGATTTGGAACTTATTTAAATTTCAGTATAGCCTACCATCCATAATAAGATGGTCAAACAGAAAGAGTTAATCAAGTTATAGAAGACATGTTGAGGATGTATGTGATGGAAAAACCATCGAAATGGGAAGAATATTTACATCTGGTGGGATTTTCCTATAATAATGTGTACCAAGCATCTTTGATGATAAGCCCATTTGAAACCTTGTCTGGCAGAAAATGCCACATACAAGTGAGTTTGAATAGTCTAGTGGACAGGGCCATTATTGGTCTATATTTGCTCCGAGAAATGGAAGAGAAAGTAATAGAAATTAAACAGATTTGAAGGCTACCCATAATAGAAAGAATATTTATGCGGATAGGAATAAGTTGAATAGGGATTTAAAATTCGTGACCATGTCTTCTTAATATTGAAGGCAAGTAAAAATTCCTTGAGGTTGGGAAGTTGTGTGAAGTTGGCAACTAGATATTGTGGACCATTTGAAACCTTGGAGAGGATTGGTCTAGTGGCATATATGATTGCATTTCCAACATCCATGTACATTCATAATGTTTTTCATGTTTCATTGCTTTAAAAGTATGTTCCTAATGCTAACCATGCGATTTATTGGAACATGATTCAAGTGGAGCCCAAGGTATAATTTCAGTTCCAGCCAATGTGGATTTTGGATGAGAAAGTCAAGGTGCTCTGAAATCAAGTTGTTGCCTTGGTAAAGGTGCAGTGGACCCATTTCAGTTGAAAATATGCTACACGGTAGCATGAGAATGTAATGAGGGAATAATACCCTCTTTTTTGGATAAACTTGTTGTATATGTGTATATATAATGCACTGAGGACAATGCCTAAATAAAGGGGAGGGGAATGTAACACCCCTACTCAACCCCTAGAATGTAGATAGCATGTATATATGAAACTAAAGTTGGAGAAACATGGATTTATTTTGAGTGTCGTTGCGCCCATGTACATGTGTGTTTGCATTTTGGGGCTAGTATGCCAGAGCACATGTTGATAATTGTATATCTGTTTGAGGCTATAGGAACTTGAATGTATTTATGATAATACATGCATGTTAATAAAAAAATATAATGGAAGCAAATCGATAAAATGTATATTTTTTGGGGGATTGAGACTCCATGTATGGGTAAACATAGGAACATATGATTTAATAATCATTAAAAAATTCACATGCATATATCCAAGGTCCATTAAGTGGCTTGGTCAGTGCCAAGTGGAAAAATAAGGGCATGCATATAAAAGCGATCATGTTGGTACTGTGAGGGGGAATTATTCCTATTTATCCATTCTGGAAGACATAAACAAAAGTTGGCAGACAAATATGGAATGAGATACTAAAAGGGTACCTAGAAGATTCGTGAGGCAATGGAACTCCTAGAAGCTATAGGACTCTAGAAAAATCCCATCTAGCTGAGTAAGGTGCCCATGAAGGTGGTGACATAGACCGAGGGATTGTAGGTGCAATGAAGGGTGTGTACCACTTTGGTGTAATCTAATGGGGAATGTGAGCATGTTGATTGGAGACTATCAGGGTTGGTACCTTATCTGTGTGAGGGTTTGGAAGGGTAATGGAAGAATCGTGAGGGCAGTGGCACTCTTAGAATTTATAGGACTCTGGAACATCCCTGACCCATTAGGATAGGGATTGATGGGGGATGTCATCCTATTGGTTAGAGGTTGTTAGGTTTGGTACCTTGGTTAGTTAATTGTACTAATCATGTACTAGGGTTTGGGCAAGTTAATGCCCCATGGAGTCAAAGCCCCATCTTAAGGGTGACCCACTGTGGAAATAAAATGAACAGTGTGGTTTATGGCTAGGTGGAATGTTGAAGGTATCCAACCAATTGAGCATAACTAGAAGATTAGTATTTTCCTTTTATGTTTATTTTTTTGTAATGTTATATATGTTTTAGTGAATTGTATCTATATAATAATCATGTAGAATATTCTTGAGCGTAAGTAGTGCATTCAAGTATGCATTTAGATATTCATATCATTAGGTGGGGAATTTCCCAAAAAAGAGTAATTTTTTCAAATTAAAGGTTACCAGAGATATCAAAGACAGAATTGGACCTCAAAGAGTCTAGAATAGGTCGGAAATGGGTCGGGGGACATTACAAAAGGCTTCATGTATCTGCATTTACTTTCCCACATTAACCAATTTGCATAGACATTTTCACATTAACATTCATTTCCCATATTCAATTTACTTTCTAAAGATGCAGATTGTGGGTCATTGTATGGAAAACTCTCCCACCAAAATTTACCCCACATGTTTTAGACTTATAATTTCCAAACTAGAGAAGACTTATCACATAGTTTTAAAATGTTAATATGAACTGTTTTCATAAATGAAAATTTTATTGAGGAAAGAAGAAAATAAAGGCTTAAATTCCACACAATATTTTACCAAGTAAAAACATGAAAATAACATTTGGACATATTTCTTTCTTTCACTCGTTGGACAACTCTTGTCCAACCAAGGTGAATGTATCAATATTTCTTTACACTTAAATTTTACATAATTACCACTTGAAATCTCTCCACTCAGAACCTCAAATAATAATCATTGTGGGAGTTAGGCTATGTAATCAACAAAAGCCATAATATATATTAACTTCTCCCAATATTCTCATGAGGCCTTAAGACCTTTCAAACCATTAAAATTTAATATTATATTTAGGTGAAAGAGAATACAATATAGACCATCCAAAATGTCCAAAGACATTATGCCAATGTTACATGCTTTTTCTTGCAGGAAAACAAATTGTAAGAAGTTACCATAAAATAGATACAAACGATAATTTAGAGAGCATGACATCGCAAAGGGTTCTTGCACAACCCGAAATTCTCCTTAATATTTAAGGCATCAAAAGGCATTTAATCTTCCTAGTTTAAACATGGGCTATCCTCCATTGTTGTCCCAAGTAGGGTATTAATCCTTCTAAGGTTGCCACACAAGGAATACTTCCAACTCTTATTGACCCAATTTATAAATATATTCCAATTAATTCAATAATATTACTACTATCCCAACAAATATACTCACAATAAATTAATTTAAAAGGCTTCAAAGGCCCCAATTAAATTTCACAATAGGTTTGAAATCTTAATGAGTTCACTCGTGATTTATTTAATTAGTTAATTCATACGTTCGATGAATACTTTTCCAACTAAGTATTCACTATAAAACATTGACATTCCAAACATTACTCATGTTATTAAAAAAAAGCTGCATTAAAAAATATATATTCAATGCCCTTCCCAAAGAAACATTCAACCATTCACACATGAGTTCAAATTCCATCTCAGCAAGTAATAAAAACATTTTTGAATGGAATTCACGTGACTTATGGTAGATAAAAATTCACAATTTTGAGAGATAAATACACTTTTGTGAGTTGATTTAATATTTCCTAGCGAAGGAAGAATGGTGAGCCACTCTCCACTCAACCATACGCTTGACTATGCTACAGATATCTTGCAAGTGTCCACCCCTACACTAGATCCAAATTCCTCAAGAGGAAGTTCACTCAAGGTTCAACAAATTCAATTTGGAGTAGAGAACATGAAGGACACTCTCCTTCACATATAGGAAATCAACGTTCAATTTCAAGTATTGAGCCTAGGCATATTAACATTCATAGTATGGCCGCTATGGGGCTACACAATACAAAGAGATTCCTTCACTCATCTAGCGGTCCCTCATTCCTTCCCTTTTATCAGTTACTTATGTGCTAAATTAAGACCAACTATTCAGGAAATTATTATGTCCTCTAGCTCAAAATGAAGAATTTTACATTATTTTCCTTTTCCAATTCAATAAGTTCACAAAATCCACATATGTCTAATGTGACAAAATCCACACTGGCCATTCCAACATTATTATTCTTAATTACAAATTACAAAACATGGGGTTTAAAAAAGGGTGTTACATCACATCAATTTCTTGCACATCCTTACTTCACATGAATCCTAAAGTGTAGCATCATTGTTTTCACTTGTTCGTATAATTGAAAATCCATAATATATTTATATTCAAATAAGATTTTCTAGCCAACCATATACCCCAAGTAACTATGTTTGAAATGGATTATAATTATTTGAAATATTTTTTCTTAAACCATTTCCTCAAAGATTCTTCTATAACATCACTAAACCAATCATTTGAAACATCTGAAATTATCTCCACCTCCTTCCAAATATAATAGAATATGGATAATGGATTAGAAAATGACATATGGGTTCTACCTATACACAATGCACACATCACCATCTCCTATCTACTCCTCTACAATACTTCCCATGTTGATTCCTTATTCTTTAAACTATCTAGAGAAATATTATAATATTTTTGTGGGATTTGAATTTCCAGATCTACCTATACTTCCAAATTAACGATAGAGTTTCCATTTCCCCTCTCAACCTAATATGATCCTTCTTTAGATTCTCAAGACAATCACTCCATAAAGTTGCGTTCCCCCCTTCAAAATAATTAACTATGTTAACCTATAATCTTGCTACCAAATATCTCTCATGATTGAATCTCCCATGTTATTGAGGATACACAATCCTCCCTTTTGTATAATGTTAATCAAATCTTTCATCGATCTTATCCTTTCACTAAAACCAAGGGTAAACACAGCACCAATCAGTAAATGTCCATGGACTCAATACTTCCATCTTATAATGTTCCTCCCAAATACTTCCTAAGTAAATAATTTCCCAAAAAACATCTACCCATGGGTTACCAAAATGATTAATATTCTTCAATCCCCACCCATAATTCTCCTTTGACCTAGCTATAATCTTCAATTTTACTAAAGTAATTCCATCATTCTGTTTTTTCTTACACAAAAAGAATTTAAAACATGTCTTCTAATATTTGCAAGGCCTCTTTTATGTGTATATAAAAAGGAATTAAAAAAAAAAATGCATAGCCTCCAACATAGATTTTACCACTGTCATCCTCCCATCCAAACACAACCATTTATTATAACAATTATTAATTTTGAACTTGATTTTTTCAATGAGACAATCAAAATCATTTTTTCTATATCCATTTATTCTAGATATAAAACTTAAATGTTTGAAGCCATACTGAAACTATAAGAGTTTACGAGAAAAAAGGCTCAGCAACATATATGCTTATTATCTTGATCCATGCCATTAAAGAATATTGTATATTTTTGTAAATATAGCTCTATAATTATAGCTACTTCATAAGTATCAAATATTCCTATTTTGTCCTTACTTCCCTTACACTTCCATTAGAAAACAACAAAGAATTATCAACAAATAATAACTAATTCAATGATAAATCCCTTCCAATTTGACCCATGTGATAATCCCTAGTCTTTTTGCTTCCACAATATCCCTACTCTAGCCTTCAATCACAATTAAGAAAACCAAAGGAGATAAAGGATAACCTTACCTCAACACCCTAAACAACAAAAATAAATAAAAGAAATAGAAAATATACAACCCACTATCCATTTAACCAAACTAAATCCCACATGAAAAATCATGATTCTAAAATATCACCCACTAATTTTGTTATACGCCTTGGATACATCTAATTTCATAAACATTGTTGGTAAATTATTAATTGTTATTGAGTGATGACCTATTTTAACCCTAATAACTTTGTGTATTTATGTTCTAGCTAGAAACCCATATTTTTCTTGAGAGATAACTTATCAAAATATTTATCTTTCAACTCTAACTACCAAAATTTTTGCTATGATTTTGTAAACATAATTACAAAAGTATATGGGCACGAAATTATGAAAAGTATTAGGGTGAGTGTTTTATTGAATAAATGTTAGAATCATAGCACTAAAAGCTTCTAGGATCTTCCAAAACTCCCAACTTCTTCAATTACCCTAATTAAGTAATCTTCCACTAAATCATATTAAATATTAAAAAAACACACTAGCAATCATGTAGACCTCTCATTTTATCCTTTTTAAAAGAATCTAATAGATATTTTAATTCATTTTTTTGATATATTTTAAAAAGAGGTCATCCTCAAAATTGTGTATATATTTTTGTTGTACAACTCTCTATAAATAAACTAAAAATATGAAACTCTTAAATCTACTATATCTGAGGGAGTATCCTTTATAATTTTTCATTTCCAAAATGATATTGGTTCTCTTCCTATGAAAGCAAAATTATGAAATAGCTCTATATTTCCATATTTCATTTCAAATTTATCCACATTGTTTTTTTCTATTTGGAATCCAAACAATCCTAATACCCTTTACCTCTTTGAAGGATGTTGTAAGCTAAAATGTGTTGATTCATTAACCATAACTTACCTATTATTTATTGATAGTTTATTCCTTAATCATAACTTACCTACTATTTCTTGATCATAACTTGAATATTACTTATTGTGGAAAATAACTTACTTAGTATTTCTTGATCAATTCTTGAAATTCTTGCACTTCCATCCATCTGGTTTTATGATCTAGGGTATCAATAAAGTGCTAAAAAATGAAAGTGTTTAAAAGTGCTCGAAACTAGTGCCAAAACGTAGATCCCATTGCCATGAATCCAACACAATTTGAATCGCTCAAAACTGATATCATATGCTCCAAATATTGTGTTCTGATCGTTTTCCTAACTAACTAAAATTATTGCAGGTTGAAGTACAAGACCGTTGACTAGGCAATCCGTACGATGACTCAGCAGGTTGACTATGTACTTTGGGCCAATTGCAGGATGCCAAGTGGTTATACGTGATTGGTTGAGAATTGCTGAAATTTGATTGGTTATGGTATATTTTATGTGGACCTATGAAAGGGTGCCACATGACCCAGTCACAGGCTGCCATGTGGCACCCCAGGATTGACTAAAATTTTATTAACGGCCAAACTAGCCTCCACGGGGTTCGAACATGAGACCTCTTGCTAATCAACGCAGTGCTCTACCAACATGTTGTTAGTGGTACTTAACCATTTTAGTCCTCAATTGTTATTTGAAGTTTCAGCATTGATCCATTGGGGAACGGGGTCGGGGCTAAGCCCCTGGTCCTTGGTCAACTCACACCCACAGAACCATAGGGGGAGGAGTCGACGACTTGGGACTTAGTCCCGACCCAAGGTCATAATAAAGGGCACATAACCACGGAAAAGGTAGAGATTAGCGCTCACATCAAGGGGCTTAGGGTAAGGCCCTCGGATGAGATCCAATGGTATACCACAAGACCACTACCATTGGAATGGAGTGAGATGCAAAGGGGGGCTAAGGTTTAGCCCTAGGCTAGGACTTATGGGTAGCATCGGAACCATGGGCGGTGCTAAATCGTTAGGTGTGAGATTCAGGGGCCAGCCCCAGGCTTTGTTATAGCAAAGGAACCATGGCCCGAGATTCGACGACTATGCCGATGGGGGTGGGCAGTTAGCCCCAACCCCCAAGCGCATGGCTCCATGTGGCCCAGTTTTTCGCCATAGGGGTCATTGCGCATTTAAACGAATCAACAATTTTCACTCAAAACAGTGGGAATCTCATCAACACTAGGTGAAAATGCCCCTCGGATGCATTTTCTAGTTTAAGTGCGCATTTTCTAGTTTGTAGAGTAGTTAACAACAAAACTTCTCTAGAGCATAACTTTCTTATTTTTTGGCCAAATTGAGCCCAACAAGAGCCCATATTGGGGTTTTTGGGTGTTCTAGAGCCATTGGAGACATTATTTTTACATTTTGAGCATTGTAAGTCCATGAACTAACATATTAGAGCAGTTAATAAAAGAGGCGCAACATTGGAAGTTGGACCAGGAGATGTAGCCTAGGAGGGGTGAACTCCTTTATCATTTTGTTATCTTGTGTTGCTATGTATGGTATATTTGTCTCTGTTTTTATGCTGCAAACTGAGTTTAAAAAAAAATCATTTATGTACTTCTTAAAATTGGTCCATTTCCTAAAAGACATAAAAAACTACTTGCAAATTTTCTATAAACCTTCAATTTTGTAATTTAGATCAGTTTGGTATCATAGCCCAAGGTTATTTTGAAGGTTTGATTTTGTTTACAAGTGTTTTCTGATGCTTACAAGGTTGAAGCTAAAAATAGGAGAAGGATTGGTTGTAGAGACAAATCCTCAAGTGGGTTCAAGGAAGCCGCACATACCTCAAGCTTCACCAATCATGGCACATGAAGAAGGTCATGAGGGGATGTCTGAGGATGAGAGAACTTTCAGAAAAGCTTTCTTTGAAATTTCTAAAATGGTGAAAGTTCTATTTGAAGAGAGAAACACAAGGTTGCGAGGAGAGAGCTCAAATCCTCCAAAATGTGATGGAGAATATAATGAAAAACCTCCACCTCCACCTTTTTTTTCACCTCCATCTTCACCCTCATCTTCTTCTACATCAACCCCTTCATATACTTCTCCAAGAACTCCAAAGGGACATGGTAAAACTCCTTTGTTAAAGCTTGATGCAAAATTTGAATTGCCTATCATGTACAATGGCGAAGTAGATGCTAAGAAATTGGATAATTGCGTTCGTCAACTGGAAGTCTATTGTAGGATTCAAAAAATTGATGATGATTCCACTAAAATTCATCTTTCTCCTCTAAGGTTGGAAATTGTAGCACTCATTTGGTGGGAGGCCAATACTCAAGAGGATCTCAAGAAAAGTGGTGAAATTATTTCCTCTTGGAATGATTTTGTAGCTGAATTAAGAAGACAATTTTATCCATTAGCATACATGTATAAATCAATAGTGGACTGGAAAAAATTTAGACAAGAAAAAGGTATGAGTGTTCAAAGTTATGTACCCAAGGGTGTAGAAGAAGAGTGTTCATTTTGGGTGTAGATTTATCCTCTCAAGACACTCTCCTTAGATACATAGGTGGTTTTCATAGTTAATTGAGGCATACAATTCTTATGTTTAATCCTACAAAGTTAGATGAAGTTTGTGTATAGGAAACTCATTTAAAAGCAAGAGGGAAAACTAGCCCTCAAGAGACTAGCCAGAATCCATTTAAGTCTAGAGACAAAGGAAAGGGGAAGTTCAAAGGCAAGGATAAAAATAATGTTTCAATCAAGAAAGAGGGAGAAAAACTCACATGTAGACATTTTTCAAAGGAAGTCCATGATGAAGACCATTGTTGCAAAATTCATCCTAAGTTGAGACCCAAAAAATTTAACAAAAAGGTGAAAGAAAAGATTGCAGCAACAACTCAACAAGATCTAGGGTCTCATTCCGGAGATGAGATGAAAATCACAGCCATGGGATTGAAAGGTAAGGATTCTATTGCAAGTACTATTTCTTCTAGAAATACCATTGAAACTCAAAATCAAAAAGAAAGAATTCAACTTTTCCATATTAGAGTCATCTCAAAACCTAAAAAGGTAGATACTTTGTTTGATAGTGGATCCCAATCCAACCTTATTTCAAAGCCATTGTCAAGAAACTAAACTTGTAAACCATTTATCATCATAAACCTTATCCTTTGGGTTGGATATGTGACAATGCCAAATTTCAAGTGACAATAGAATGCATACTTAAGTTCGCCATCACTGCAAATTTTTTTGATGAGGTAAAACTTGTTGTAGTACTGCTTGACATATGTGAGATTGTTTTGGGAAGCCCATACTTATATGATAGGAAAGACATCTTTCATCACCATGAGAACAAGTGTCATTTTTTTAAATATGGGATTGATTATATTGTTAGAGCACATCGCAAGAAGTTGAATTTGTCTCTTGTGAATGCTGGACAAATGAAGAGGTTTGTAAATGCTAGTTATAATTTTGCATTGTTAATGATCAAACACAAAGATGTTGAGGAATCTGAAGCTTTCCAAGGATGTGATATAAAACTAAAACATGATTTAGTTGAGGTTGTTAACACATGTGATAAGATGTTTGAGGAGTATGACATGTTTCCTCCTAAAAGAGGAAAATATCATGAAGTTCAATTGCAGCGAGATGCATCGCTTTTAAACATTGGTATGAACAAGATGCCAGTGTTAGAGAATGCAGAGATCAAGAAGTAGATGAAAAATCTACTTGACAAAGGGATCATTAGGTCTAGTACATCTCCTTGTGGGTCTCCTAATGTTTTAGCTTTGAAGAAAGATGGTACATGACGATGGCGATCACGGTGTGTGGATTTTAGAGCTTTTAACAAAATCACGATAAAGAATCATTATCCTCTTCCTCGCATTGATGTTTTGTTAAATCAATTGAAGGATGTTGTTTATTTCACTAAGTTGAACTTGTGAATTGGTTACCATGAAATAAGACTTGTTGAAGGTGATACATGGAAAACTGCTTTCAAGACAAAGTTAGCCTAATTGCATGCTTTTACAAGGGTGAAACATGTCTCTCAATGGGGAGGAAAGCAGCAAAAAGCCTTCAATGCATTGAAAGGTAAAATCAATACAACATCAATATTTGTGTCAGATATAAATTAGCCATTACAGATTTAGTTGGTGAATCAGATGGTACAAGAATATTTGGTGAAGAGTTAAGTCAAGTACAAGGCTAGACATGATAATCATCATGTTGACCATAGTTTTTAGGTTGGAGATGAAGTAAGTCTTTGCATCAACAAAGAAAAGCTGCAAGGTGAAGAGAAATTGAAATTTTATGAGCCTGCTTTGATTGAAGATCAAGGAGAGAATGTTTAGATTCCTTAAATAGAATATTTCTCTCATGAATATCTTGAAGAATTGTGACAAGATACTATCCTTGACAAGAGAACAAAAACTTCAAATCAAGGGAACATGGAGTACCTTCCTGTGGGACTCAAAGGTACAAATCCAAGAAAAACCAAATGGATTGAGATTGGAAGGGTGAGGGAACTTTACCCTCATCTATATGTTGACTGAAAATAGTCTTTTGTTGTTCCAAAAGGCTCCAGTGGGGAGGAGTGATCCAAGAGGTCAGTAAAGTGCTAAAAAATGAAAGTGTTCTAAATTGCTCGAAACCAATGCCAAAATGTATATCTCGCCACCCTGAATCCAAGGCAACTTGAATTTTTCAAAATTGATATCATATGCTCCAGATATCGCGTTCTGATCATTTTCCTAAATAACTAAATTGTTTACAGGTTGAAGTGTAGGACTGATGACTGGGCAGTCTGTACAATGACTTAACAGGCTAGCTATGTAGGTTGACTATGTACTTTGGGCCAATGGCAGGCTTCCAAGTGGTTATATGTGATTGGTTGAGAATTGTTGAAATTTGATTGGTTGTGGTATATTTTGGACCTATGAAAGGATGCCATGTGGCCCAATCACAGGCTACCACGTGGCACCCCAGGATTGACTAAATTTTTTTTAAAGGTTGAACTAGCTTCCACGGGGTTTGAACGCGAGACCTATTTCCAATCAACGTAGCACTCTACCAATGCGCTGCCAGTGGGACTTAACCACTATAGTCCTCAATTGTTATTTGAAGTTTCAATGTTGATCCATTAGGGAATGGGGTCGGGGCTAAGCCCCTAGCCCCTGGTCACTTCACACCCACAGAAACATAGGTGGAGGAGTTGAGGGCTCGAGGCTTAGTCCTGGAGCAAGGTCATGACACCGGGCACATAACCACAGTGGAGGTGGAGATTAGCACTCACACTAAGTGGCTTGGGGTATGGCCCCAAGATGAGATCCCATGGTAAACCACAGGACCACCGTCATCGGAACGGAGCTGGATGTAGAGGGGGGCTAAGGGTTAGCCCTAGTCTAGGTCTTATAGGTAGCGTTGGAACCATGGGTGGTGCTAAATTGTCTGGTGTGGTATTCAGGGGCCATCCCCAGGTTTTCTGACAACAATGGAACTATGGATCGGGATTCAAGGGCTATGCCAACGAGGGTGGGTGGTCATGATCCAGGTGGATGTTGGTGGCCACCCACCTATCCCATTTGGACACCCACAACTGTCTCTTTCAGTCTTTTCAATTTCCTAAATTGCAGCACAGTTTACTATTTTTAGTAGTTTTTCGGGTCCTCAACTTCCGAAGCCGTTTTGAGGCCCTAAACGACGTTTTTTTGGGAATCTGGGGCAGCATGGGTCCATGGACCCATGTTGCCTCCCAAAGTGGTAGTACTCGGATAGATCTTTCTAACGAGCTATCATGCGCATCAAACGGAGATCGTATGTCAAAGTTACGACCCCGGGAAATTGATGTACCAATTTACCCAAACGGGGCCCACAATTTGGCGTTTCATCTTCTAGGGTTAGGTTTTGGAATGTGAAGGGTTTTCCATTGTTTCTTAACAATAAATAGGCCTTCGAGCCTCATTGTAACTCAGTTCGGAACAGTTTAGAGGCATGTAGCCGCCACATCTCTTCTTAGAGATAAGCTACCATCGCCCTAGCTGGTTTCTTTCCATTTCTGTTTGTAAGCATATTTCAGTATTTTCCATTAATGAAATGAAGTATTATTTCCGCTGCATCTCTGTATTTATGGTTATCGTATCTCTGTAATTATGGTTATCTCTGTAATCTATTGCGTTCCTGCTTGAATCCGGATCAGTGGTATCAGAGGGGTCTGCTTTTTCTCTGTTTTTCTTTGCATGTCCCCAACGAGGTCAGGATATAAGGAGTTAGGGCTTGAACTGGTCAAACCTTTGCAAGACCAGCCTCGCAAATCCCGACGACCTCCCATGGCGGATGAGAAGAAAGACGAGGGGGCAGGAGATCCTATCAGAATCTTGCTCGAAGAAGCCCTCGAGCGGCAAAGGAACGCGATGATGGATAACTTTGCGCAGATCCTTCAGCGACTACCCAGAGGCGACGCATAGGCTTCCAACAACGACTCTGGAAATGCCACACCCTTCAAGGTACAAGTTAATTTTGAAATCCCCATCTTCGAGGGTCAAATAGATGCAGATGCCGTAGATAAATGGTTAAATCTGCTAGATGGGTATTTTTCTGTTCATGAATTTTCAAGTCAGGAAAAGATCATTTTCGCTCTTCTCAAAGCAGCCCCCCACGTCAAGGACTGGTGGGAAACCTACTGCGAGCAGAAGCATGAAAGTACAGGCTCACTATTTTCAGCCGCACCCACTTGGAATGACTTCCGGGATGCCATCAACGAGCAGTACTACCCTGTCGGAAGCTATGAGGACAAATACATCAAATGGACTACATTGCGGTAGGGACGAGACCAAGATGTGTCGGAGTTCACAAACATTTTTCATACCCTTCGCACACAGTTGGGTATCAATGATTCTGAGCTGCATCTGGTACTCAAATACCGCGGCTGCCTACACAGATACATCCAGGAAGAGATGGGGTTCTTGAACATCCCCTCACTCAGCACAGCATACCGATATGCTGTCAAAATCGAGCAAAAGTTCAAACAGAAGAAGTGAGACTTTGGATCTGCAAATCCGAAGCCCAATGGACAAAGCCAAGGCGGGGTGACCCAAGACAACCCGTCGAAGCCACAAGAAAAGAACAACACCGCGAAGCCGAAGAAGGACACAGGAAAGTGGTGTGAGTTCCACAAGAGTCCCACTCATAACATAAGTGAGTGTCGGACCAAGCAGTCGTTGGTGGCCGAGTTGAAGGCTTCCGAATCAGATGCATGTTCCGATCCTGAGCCAGAACCCGATAAGGGGAATGGCAAAGGGAAGCAGATCATTGATGCGGATCCCAGTGCCACTGTTGCCACCGCCAAGATCAAGAAAAATGAGCCCGAAGATCTAGAGGAGGGGGAGCGTCTTTTCCACTCACAGATGTGGGTGAAGGGTTCACCGCTGCGATTCATTGTCGACAGTGGTAGCCAAAAGAACCTGGTTTCAGCAGAGGTCGTGAAGCGATTGGGCCTACCGACTACACCACACCCACAACCATACAGTATCGGGTGGCTTCATGAAGGACGAGATCTGAAAGTTCGCCAGCAGTGCCACCTTCCCTACAGCATCAAACCCTTCACAGACGAGGTATTGTGTGATGTTACACCTCTGGCTGTTTGTGATGTACTATTAGGCCAGCCATACTTGTGGAGGCGACATGCTGTGTATGAGTCCAGGCCTCGTGCTGTCATTATTTCTTTGAATAATTCATTATACAGGATACCGGAGGTAGCCCCACCTACTGCCACATCTTTGATCACTACCAAAAAAGGCAGCAAGCTCATATCACAGACCAGGAAATTCATTTGTCTGGTTCACTCCCAAAGTAAGGGGAAGATTGTTGCTACATCCATGACCCCTGCAAAGGGTTCCTCTACGCAGCAACAGCAGCAAAGGAATACGGTCATAACAGAACACAGGAACAACTTCTCACGCACAGGGGTACCACACAAGCTTTAAGTGGGCGACAAAGTCTGGTTGCATATGCAGAGAGAACGCCTTACCAGAACCCATCAGAAACTCAGACCACTCCGACATGGCCCTCACACCAGTACCAAGGCTACGGGAAACAATGCTTTCAAGCACAGCATTCCTCCATTCCTTCGCTTGCACCGAGTGTTCAATGTGGACCATCGTCGACCATGCTTCCCACCATTTCTGGACACATCAGAGATTGCAGAACAGCTCACCAGAGACTCAGCTCAACAGAAGCTTCCTCATCTCAGAGAGGAACTTAACGCAATGGCGACCATTGCTTCCTAAGGGGGGAGGAATGATCCAGGTGGATGTTGGTGGCCACCCACCTATCCTATTTGGACACCCACAACTGTCTCTTTCAGTCTTTTCAATTTCCTAAATTGCAGCACAGTTTACTATTTTTAGTAGTTTTTCGGGTCCTGAACTTCCGAAGCCGTTTTGAGGCCCTAAACGACGTTTTTTTGGGAATCTGGGGCAACATGGGTCCATGGACCGATGTTGCCTCCCAAAGTGGTAGTACTCGGATAGATCTTTCTAACGAGCTATCGTGCGCGTCAAACGGAGATCATATGCCAAAGTTACGACCCCGGGAAATTGATGTACCAATTTACCCAAACGGGGCCCACAATTTGGCGTTTCATCTTCTAGGGTTAGGTTTTGGAATGTGAAGGGTTTTCCATTGTTTCTCAACAATAAATAGGCCTTCGAGCCTCATTGTAACTCAGTTCGGAACAGTTCAGAGGCATGTAGCCGCCACATCTCTTCTCAGAGATAAGCTACCATCACCCTAGCTGGTTTCTTTCCATTTCTGTTTGTAAGCATATTTCAGTATTTTCCATTAATGAAATGAAGTATTATTTCCGCTGCATCTCTGTATTTATGGTTATCGCATCTCTGTAATTATGGTTATCTCTGTAGTCTATTGCGTTCCTGTCTAAATCCGGATCAGGTCATCCCCAACCCCTATGCGCATGGCCCCATGTGGCCCAGTTTTCTGCCATATGGGTCTTTGTGCATTTAAACAGATTGACAATTTGCACCCGAAACGACGGGAATCTCATCGGCACCGGGCGAAAATGTCGCTCGACTGTTCTTGGAAAGGCAGAATTATTAGAACAATTAGCAAGGGAGTCCAGTTTGTAGATCAGTTAACAACACAACTTCTCTAAAGGATAACTTTCTCAGTTTTTTGCCAAATTGAGCCCAACAAGAACCCAGCTTCAGTTTTTTTGGTGTTTTAAAGCCATTGGAGACATTATTTTTACATCCTGAGCATTGTAAATCCATGAAATCACTTATTTGAGGACTTAATGAAAGAGGTACAACATTGGAAGCTGGACTAGGAGATGCAGCCCAAGAGGGGTGAACTCTTTTATCATTTTTCTATCTTTTGTTGTTGTGTATGATATATTTGTCTCTAATTTTATGCTGCAAAATAAGTTTAAAAACCATTCATTTTTTTACTTTTGCAAATTGATCCATTGCCTAAAACACATAAAAATTTACTTGCAAATTTTCTATAAACCTTCAAGTTTGCAATTCACATCATTTTAACCTCCCCTTATCTCTAATTATAATTACATAATATCTAATCCACTCATAAAGGCTCCATAAATGAAAAATATGTTCAATTGGTTAGAAAGCCCTTCTTGCCTAGTGTTGTTCTTCCATGCAAAGATAAATTTTAAATATTAACAAAATCAACCTTTCTTTATTTTGTCTTTGAAGAAATTTTCTTCTACCTAAAAGTTAATCACGTAAATAAAAAACTTATCTAATCTCTTAGAAACCCATTCCTCCTTAATGTTTTTATTCTTCCACATAAATATAAATTTTATAACCTTTAGATCAAAAAAATCAACGTCCTTTATTTTGTATATGACTAATTTTTCCACCTTATTGGTTTAATAGAAATTATGATTTCTAATGTTACAAATTAAAATCTAAAAACTATAAATTAAATTAAATTATGAATCATATTTTCTAAAAATAATGAATCATATTTTATATTTTATATATAATCAAATAGATAAATCCTAAATATATAGTCTTTTTATCATTTAATAATAAAGTAATTAGAGGGATCAATTCTAAATATATAGTTTTTTTATTATTTAATTTCATTTAATGTATTATTTGTTTATATTAATAATGATGATGATGATTAATGTCAACTAAGATAAATGTGGTCTATCGGACCTTAAGAAAGTAAGAAAAACAATTGTGACTCTTTAATATGTTATTTCTATGATCAAAAAGAAGAGAAAGAAGCGTTCCTAGATCACTATAGTTTTGTTGACTTAACAAGTCAAGAAGGTTGGAAGTGGGGAAAATGTGTTGTAAATGAGAACGGATGTGAATAAAAGTCGAGCAATCCAAGAGAAAGTGTTTTTCATCTTCAACGATAGTTTTGTTGACTTAACAAGTGAAGAAGGTTGGAAGCAGGGCAAATGTTTTGGAGATGAGAACGGATGTGAGTAAAAGTCAGGCAATCCAAGAGAAAGTGTTTTTCATATTCAACCCTCTTAGTATCTTAAAGGTGACAGATTATTTTGTCCCAAGTTGTCTGAGGAATAGACCAACGTCAAGTTTCACATCAAATCTCGTGAGAATTAGTTCTTATCTTCCCAACTTTCATTTTATTCTTTGCACTAGTCAAGATAAAAAGAGTGGGTTTAATCACCTCCTAATACCTTATGTTTCTTTTTCCCTCTAACTTCTTATAATCCCATAAATTATCCTTAAATTTAGAAGTAATAGTATTTTTAATATTATCCTTATTCTCCAAAATGATCTCCTTCTTTATCCCCCAATGGTTGAGCCAAGATTGAGCATCCTTATGCGAGCCTCGCTTGAGCTAGAGCTGGGGGTTTTGGATGGACGTAGAAGTAATAAACATTAAGAAACTTTGATCCTTCATGTATGTTTAAAATGAATTTATTTATTTTTTAATATAATTTTATGTTATATTATTATTACACGCTACTACTTAACAATATCTCTCCATACTCAGATCTAGAGCACATCCCCATGAAGTCATTGATAAAAAATTCAAAATTAAAATAAAACTAACCTAGATCCATTTTAACTCTACATCAGAAGAGAATGATCAAATCTTTCAAAGTGTAAACCTCCTTTTTATTGCAAAATTGATCCTGTCAATGAGGGTTAAGATGGATCTAAGCTAGTTTAATTATTAATAATTAATTAATTTTTTTTATGTAATTTTGAAATATTCAAAATATTTTAATTAATAATTATAATTATTAATTTTTTTTTTTTGTAATTTTAAGGAGTCAAAATTTTTAGATAACATAACATGACATTACAAGATCTCTTTCATACTAGGCTCAATAGCCCAACAACAAAAAACACACATTTGAAGCTCACATCAATTATTATGTCCACTTTATAGTTTTTGATATTTTAATTCCATAATGAATACCACCCACAAGTTTGACACGTGAACTCTTCATAATCTAAGTGCCCCAAGAGTTTTTGAGGGTGTTCAATCCATATATGTAATAAAAAAAAACTATTTTAAAAAACACAAATCAAGATTTGGCCACAAATTTTTTCTTCACATTCAGACCTGAAATTCACGAACTCCAAAAAATTGCATTTAAAAACTACTTCTAATGAATATCCATGGATTTAATGATAATCTAACTGTCATATCCACTCTCAAGAAATATTAAATGTTGCATAGTATCATGGGTGAAGGTAAATATTCACCTTATAGTTGTTATTATTAATAACCTCAAAAAAATAGTGAATGTTGCATAATATCATGGATGAAGGTAAATATACACCTCATATTTATAATTATTATTATTTATTAAAAGGCCCTTATCCACCCTTATGCAACATTCAATATTGTGTAGTAGTACATGCCCACCTTCATTCACTTAAAATATAATATACCCCATAAAATTATTATTATTATTAATCCAACTGTAAATATATACCCTCACATTAAAAAAATGTATACTCCTCTTAGAAATAGTCAATTATGATGCATAACAAGTTGGTAAAAATGAATATGCAATGTAAAATTATTACCATTAATAATAATTAAATAATGTATATTTAGGGTTGTACAATATTTTATATTTTATATTTAATTTATTCGAGTTGTTTTTAGTGAGACTTTTTGAAAGTTTTTTCCGGTTTTTCGCTCTAAATTCTCTAAAATCCTTCACGAATTTATTGAAATCACAAGCTTGATGGGTAACCCCTATACAATGGAAGTGCATTAGGGGTTTTGCGTGTGCTGAATCCATACCATATATACAGTTAGTTAATAATAATAAATGCATACTTACCCTTATACAATATTTGATATTTTACAATCCATACCATATATAGAGTTAGTTAATAATAATAAATGCATACTTACCCTTATACAATATTTGATATTTTACATTTAATTTATTCGAGTTGTTTTTAGTGAGTTGTTTTTAGTGAGATTTTTTGAAAGTTTTTTAGGTGGCGTTTTCCGCTCTTAATTCTTTAAAATCCTTCACGAGTTTATTGAAATCACAATCTTGGTCGGTAACCCCTATACAATGGAAGTGACCTAGGGGTTTTTTTGGGTGCTGAATCTATATATACAGTTAATAATAATAAATGCATACTTACCATTATACAATATTTGATATTTTACATGTAATTTATTCGAGTTGCTTTTGATGAGACTTTTTGAAAGTTTTTTAGTGGGTTTTTCCGCTCTAAATTCTCTAAAATCCGTGAGGAATTTATTGAAATAACAAGTTTGATGGGTAACCTCCATACAATAGAAGTGCCTTAGGGGTTTTTCAGGGTGTTGAATCCATATATACATTTAATAATAATAAATGCATACTTACTGTTATACAATATTTGATATTTTACATTTAATTTATTGGAGTTGTTTTTAGTGAGATTTTTTGAAAAAAAAAAAATCTGTGGGTTTTTCCTCTCTAAATTCTCTAAAATCCTCCATAAAATTATTGAAATCACAACTGTGATGGGTAACCCCTATACAATGGAAGTGTCATAGGGGTTTTTCAAAGTGCTGAATCTTTATACACACAGTCAAAACAATTTAAATAACACAAATCAAGATTTTACTTCAACTTCCTATTTTATTAATTGACATTTGAAATATTTATTTAATAATTTAGAATTTTATTTATATTTTTAATATGGTGGATTCAAACCTGCAAAGTAAATTAAATTTAATAAAATATTAATTTTTATACCAAAAAGAATTTCATATAAATGGATTTGATGCATGTGCCCTAGTCAAATTTGATATTTACACAAGAATTTTTATTAATTTTTAATATTACTTATTGTTTTTTATTAATTTTTTAACTAAAAGATTATAAAATTAAGCTTATTCGATTCTTTAAGATTAACCCATATTTGACTTAGAAAACAGAGGGACACGATGTTGTAAAGATGGATGGGTTTGTCCCCGGTCAAATTTCACATTTACAAGAATCTTTATTAATTTTTTAATCTGGCTCACTAAATTACAACGATAAAATTTAGTTTATTCAACTTATAAAAGAGAGGGAACCCATCTTAAAAAATAAGGTTTTGAACAGAACAACCTGATAAAGAGAAATTTTTTCCGAATCAAAGTAAATTCTCTGGATATTTTCATTGGAGCACCAACTTGCAACCTGCTAAGGTCTATATACCAACCAGGTAAGGTATATATATTTTATTTATAATTCTAATGTTTATATAAATTTTCATACAGGTTTTTATAGCAGGGTTTATTAAAGGGTTTAAGTAGGATAGTCTCACTTATTTTGATCACTTCCGTAGTATATCTCCATGTGAGTAATTTTTTATTGTTCCCTGCACAGTTGAATCCCTAGTGGTAAATGGCTTCACCATCTTCCTCTGCTACCATGGCCAACTCTGAAGCTGCGCTTAGCACTCAGCCTGCTTTGGAAGAGCGCGACCAACACCAAACAGTTGAAGAAGATACCGAAGAAAAAGCCCCCGTTCCATTGATGCTTCACGTTCTAGAAGTCGAACCTGGGGCTGATATAGTTCAGTGCTTGCATGGAATTTTAGAAAGTCTTCAGGTAGAAGAGCTCTTCGTGATAAGCGCCACAGGAACGGTCTCTGATGTTACGATCTCCACGGCTGGTTCAGTCACAACTTTTCCTGGAATATTTCATATACTCTCACTCTCTGGGTCATATTTTCCAACTGAAAACCCTCTGACCTTGACAGCCTGTAGAGAGAAAGTTATTGCAGGAACAGTTCACGGGATTCTTCGAGCAGCCAGTCCAGTTAATATTGTCACTGGAACCTATGCCGATCCTCCAGTTAATATTGTTACTGGAACCTATGCCGATCCTTCTGTGTTAACACCCCGTACACCCTCGCCCAGTTGGGGAGACAGTGACAATACAGTGCGCCATTATTCTGAGGCCATTGCATACGCTGCAACCTTGGATTCTTCTACTTACGATACCTCACCCATTGCTGCTGATTGCCAGCCTCATTGTGATGATACTCCGGATGCTGCATTGCCCGTTGCTGCGGATTACCAGCCTCATGGTTCTTGAATAATCTCAGTGCTCATAATAGCGAATGTTTTGGTGCTATGGCTGTGACCTCTATTTCATTCTTTCCAGAGTGATTTTTTTTTTTAATTGCGTAAGTAGTCAGTACATGGCACATTGCAGGTTTATTTGGGGACTTCTACACAGAAATGATGATTTATAATTAACAGTTTTGATGTAACTTTCAATATTTCTGATACAGTGAGAAGCAACCTTGTTAAAACTTTATTGAAGTGTGCATTTTTCCATGTCATGTATTTTAGTATTTATTCCTGAGTAAACTATATATTTTAGTATTTACTTCCCAGTCTGCCATTATGTCATATAATAAATGTTCAATGTAATGATTTTCAAAGTGCTATTGTTTCTGAGAATTATAAGAAATTTTAGGTTATAGTTTGTGTTCCATTAGGTCATATATATATAATAAATGTTTAATCTAATGATTTTCAAAGTGGTATTGTTACTGAGAATGATAAATGTTCAATGTTATGATTTTCAAAATGGTAGCGTTATTATGTTTTTTTTTTAATGGTTTTTTCTGCCTTATTTTGTTCTAAAATTTGTTGGGATTTTTTGGAATGGTAGTTTGAGCTCTTTGTAATATATATGAATTTGTAATTTAAAAAAAACCATTTTAAATTTATAATTTTATGAAAATTTTAATAGTTGAATTTTTGAAAAAAAAAAATTAAATAAAACAAAATATTTTATCATTTATTTATAATCTACGAAATATTTTATTATCAGATCACTAGCTTTTGGAGTTTTGGTGTTTGGAATCTATTTGCAAGTAGTCTCACTTGTGTTCAAATCTGTGGAGTCACCCATACTTAGGAAGATACAAGCAATATGAATGCAAGTCCCATCACCAACTTCACACATACTTAGGAAGATACAAGCAATATGAATGCAAGTCCCATCAGGGATACAAGTGAATGCAAGTCCCATCACCAACGCAATATGAATGCAAGTCCCATCACCAACTCAGACTTCTGAAGTTTTGGTATTTGGAATCTATTTGCAAGTAGTCCCACCCATGTTGGAGGATACAAGCAATATGAATGCAAGTCCCATCACCAACTGGAGTTTTGGTGGTTGGAATTGATTTGCAAGTAGTCCCACCCGTGTTCAAATATTTAGAAGTGTGTTCAAATAACTAGAAGCCTTACCCATATGCGTGTAGTGTAGGAGGATACAAGCAATATGAATGCAAGTCCCATCACCAACTCCAACCTATGGAGTTTTTTTGTTTGGAATCAATTTGCAAGTAGTCTCACTAGTGTTCAAATCTCTGGAGGCCTCACCCATATGCCCTTAGTGTAGGAGGATACAAGCAATATAAATGCAAGTCTCATCACCAACTCCAGCCTCTAGATTTTTGGTCTTTGGAATTTGCAAGTAATCCCACCTATGTGCTACAAAACATTTTATCATTTACCATTATTTATTTATGTCTATATGCTAGTTTTTAAGTATTTATTTCCAAATTTGTCATTATACAATGTGTATAATAAATGTTTAATGTAATGGTTTTCAAAGTTCTATAGTTATTGAGAATTACCAAAAAAAAATTAGATCATAATTTGTGTATAAAGAATGTTATAATTATTTGTCATTAAATATTGAAATGAATCATTTATTATTTATGTTTATATTATTATTGTGATTAGTTTTACTAATACATATTATTTATATGTATATTGGGTGTGGGGTGGATTAATATTTTATATATTTTATTTTTAACATATGGCCTTTTTAATTTTTAATTTTAATTTAGGAATAAATTGTTATTTAATTTAGCTCATGGGTTAGAATAGATTATGATAGGGTGTTATGTTAAGGTATTTCATGGTGAAAAGGTTGAAACTCCATGGACAAACATCTAGCCATGCTCACTGTTTGTGTGACATAAGCATGTTAGTGATCTCAAAACTCACATTACCTAACAAATAAACAAAAAATATATCATTTAATTTGAGTTAATAAATCAAAATTTTGAACATTACAAGATCTTATAAATTGATAATGATTAAAATTAATTCATCTTATTCATTTTAAATTTAATATTTTTATCTCTAAATATTGTGTACTAGTCTAGATCCATCTTAACTCTGAATCTATCAAGTCTCGACATGGATCAAATCTCTCAAGGTGCAAACCTCTTTGATCCCTCCCTCTCGGAACTTGATAGATTCTCAGTTAAATTATTAATAATTTTATTTTTCATTTCATTTTATTTTTTAATTCAATTTATTTTTATGTAATTTTACTTAGTCAAAATGTTTTAATTAATAATTATAATTAGTAAATTTATTTTTATTATTTTTGTTTTTTCTTTTAAGTAGTTTGACCACTCAAAATGTTTAAATAACATAACATAACAATATATCTTCCATATCAGGTTGGAGAGTGTCTATCACTTTAAAACGTAATAAACTTATATATATATATATATATATATATATATATATATATATATATATATATATATATATATATATATATATGGTTTTTTAGGTATGTGGTATTGATGAGCCATTGTATTGGCCCACGGTATTGTAACAAAGCTCATTTACAAGTTAATAATCCATTGTCATGTGGGGGTGAATATCCATGGTTAAAAATAGTGTTATATTGTAAGTATTAAGTTTTTATGTGCTTCTTAATGAAATTTAAATATGGTTACAAAATTATTATTTCAATTTATATGGTAGAATGGACCTTAATTTATAATTTATAATTTAAATGTGATAGAAGGTTTAGATATATCTCAAAAGTAATTGTAATCTTTTTGGTTTTAGATTTGATTAAAAAAATTGTTATAAAAATAAATTTTAATAAAATAATTATAAAATATTTTGATTGTGAAATGAAAAATAGTTTTTAATTAAAAGAATATTATAAACAATTTTAAATAAAATAGTTATAAAATATTTTGATTGTGAAATGAAAGATGGTTTTTTGGCATGTGGTATTGATTAGCCATCGTATTGTAACGAAACCTATTTACAATTTAATAATATCTATGGTAAAGTAGCAATGGATATCCATGATTTAGAATAATGTTATATTGCCACTTTATTGTAAGTATTAAAGTTTTTTTGTGTTTTTTCATTAAATTTAAATATGGTTACCAAATCATTATTATAATTTATAGGTTACAATGGATCTTAAGTTATAGTTACTACTTATATATTGTATATTTTAATCTAATATGTATATTATGATTTTCTATTATCTAAAAAGTTATTCATAATTTTGTTAATAAAAACAAACTTACAATATAACAAATGAATTTTATTACTTTTTATTACTTTTTAGGAGCACTACAACATCTCCCCCATATTGGGCTCTGTATTGCTTTTAACTTTTATTATTATTTAATTGAGTCACATGTAAATGTTTACAAATCATTTACGTCATATAAATTGAACATATTAATATAAATTCAATGTATTGAGTAGATATGTAAAAATATTTATAGATGCATGTGGAAAGTCACATTCCTTGTGACTTTCATAGTGGGGAACAAATTGATCGGCGAGGCAGTCCCAACCACCATCTCCTCCTCTAAGGATGAGTAGCACGGAAAAAAGGTGGTATGATTCCTATCGGTCTTTATGGATAACGATGACAAGTTTTGTGGTAGTTCCTTCATTCCTAGATAACAACGATGTATCAAGGTCGCAGTTGTGGGTTTTAGGATTATGGTCTTGAACTAAATACAATGATTGGCTCAAAGATTGGGGCAAGGGAGGTTGTCTCTGGTGCGTGTTTTTAGTTCTTTTTTTGTGTACATTGTGGACGCTCTTGGTTTGGCATTTGATCAATCTTCTCTCATTCTTTGGGTGACAACAAAGAGTAGCCTAAGGTTAGGGCTCTCGACCTCACAAGAGGTTTTTTATTTTATTTATTGATAATTATGTCTTGATTGTTTATGTGTATAATAAATGTTTAATGTAATGGTTTTCAAAGTTCTATAGTTATTGAGAATTACCCAAAAAAAAAAATTAGATCATAATTTGTGTATAAAGAATGTTATAATTATTTGTCATTAAATATTGAAATGAATCATTTATTATTTATGTTTATATTATTATTGTGATTAGTTTTACTAATACATATTATTTATATGTATATTGGGTGTGGGGTGGATTAATATTTTATATATTTTATTTTTAACATATGGCCTTTTTAATTTTTAATTTTAATTTAGGAATAAATTGTTATTTAATTTAGCTCATGGGTTAGAATAGATTATGATAGGGTGTTATGTTAAGGTATTTCATGGTGAAAAGGTTGAAACTCCATGGAAAAACATCTAGCCATGCTTGTTGTGGGGAAAAAGCCTATTTAGGACGATTATATCCACCTAAGGTGTGACAGCGCCTTAGCAACAAACGAATGCAGCTATCATGATTTCTTCCTTTATGAAATATGCAAGAGAGGAGATCGGCAGACTTACCGTTATCTTCCGGTTGTCCCTCAAACTAGATCCTCTTCTCTTTGTGTGTCCACAGCTACTTGCCTCCTCGCTCGATCAAGAGAACAACTACTTGAATCTCACGAGATCACAAGAGAACAGCTACCTGTGACAAGAGAAGGACACAATACAAACGCAAATATACATATTCATAAATGATTCAGGATTAGAAGTAAATCAAATATACCAATGCAATTACACAAAATACACCAGCATATAGGAAAGAATCAAGATAGCTTTATTGAAAGTAACAGTGTTCAGGAAGAGATACAACCCATAGGGCTCCAACCCAGCGTCTCCTTCCCAGCAGAATGGACTTCCTTCTTCAGCTCCTTTCAAAGCATAACACACCCAATGTTTCTAGCCACAAACCAACAGCAATTCTTTACAAATACTAAATTCCAGCCTCCCTGATCTCATGTAGAAGAGATCTATATATAGGGTTATTGGAGAGAGGATGAGTCAGCTTGAGACTGGTCTGAGACTGACTAGTGTCCTCTCCCACTTCAGTTCTTGAGTCCACTTGGAGGTTCTTGCTTCCACTTGGAGATTTGGAACCTCTTACTCATCACCAGTCGAATTCCCTGATCCAAGTGTCATTTTGGAAGCTTCCTGGGCATTGACACCTTGAGAAATGACTCTGCCACTTGTCCAAACTCGCTCAGCGCAGGTAGCCTTCTTTGCAGTTGACATTCAATGCAGGTAGACAGTGGAGCAGTTGACATTCAGCGCAGATGCTCAGTGGAGCAGTTGACATGATCCAGAATTACCTTGTTTTTGAGTGTTTTCAGGTGGAGAACTTCTGTGAATTGCTGTGGTTTGCTGGCCTTGTTCCTCTAGGGGTAGGAACAACATGTTTAGGGACTTTGGATCCCTTGATTATTGACATTTCATGCTCAGTGATGCAAGGCACAAAAATGTCTATAACAGTTGCCCCCTAAAGTATGAGGCCGTTTATCGGGTGAAATTCTTTATCCAGGAGGGTCCGAAGTTCATCCATCTGCTCGGAGGAGACCTGTAATAAAATACAATACAATACATTATGATTCATACTACTTTCATGATCTAGCTGAGGCGTGCATTCCCATGCTCAGCTTTATAAATTCATTTTTGTACATGGAACAGACGATCGTCTGATGGTAGACTGATAATTTTGGTGAAATTATCATCCTTTGAGTAGGATGATCATCTGCAGCAATGATGTACATGTCAAATGTCTTTATTTTCCCTGAATATATATCGCAACCCGGATGGATGAAACTAGATCCGGGGTCTTCAAACTCGTTCGATCTTCACTCTAAGTACAAGTCGATCCATGTGAGAATTGCGCTGAAGTCGAACATGGAAAGACATCGCTTGATTACCGGTCAATGATGTAAACCGTTAACAAGCGCGAGAGGAATCACCGATAATGATAATGACCCTCAAGGTACTGCAGTACAATTCACGTGGTGTGAATAAAGGACTTGGCGTCGAACACCACGCAAAATCTTCTGGTCGAAGGTCATTGATGTATACCTGTCGCCGGAAGTGAGAAACTTGCCATTGAGGCATGCAAGCTTCAAAGTACTGAAGGGGTTGTTCCTAGATCAACTCCTTGGATAATGAGCTGATGTCGACAAGGAGCGATCTGTCAAAGGAGGGCCTTAATGAATCCCACATCAGTGACACGAAACGGAGCTAATGATTTTAATGGAGGTGAAAACAATCTGTGACATATGATTCAGGGTGGCGGTCATGAATGGATGAAGGATAATGTATGGCAGTGGATGGGACCCGGTTGACTCTTTCTGAACGACTTCTCTTGAACATATGGCGACACTGATACGATGGATCGATAGCATTACCCCAAATATGGATGGTATGGAAAGACCATGGTGATGTGACCGGTGAATGAAACAACCCAACCCGAATGTGATACGGAGGAAAAGTGTCATGTTCAAGAGCGACCTGCTACCATCAAAGTTTTCTTGATTTTTTCCCAATTTTTCCCCAGTCATTGCTGACCAGTACCTCTTTATTTTTTTCAAGCTTGAGGAGGATAACATATGCTTGTTCTATAACCTGCCCTTCGGGCAAGCCCATCGCTATGTTTTAACGAGCTTAGCGATAGTGAAAGTCGTTCTCGTCTAAAGACAAGTTTGTCGCTATTTAATAATTTTAACGAGTCTAACGACAAGGATAACTCGGTCCTTTTCATTTTTAGAGAGTCTGAAAAGGTACATAAAGTTAACTCCACAATTCCTTTTTCGTCATCTAATCCCTTAAGTCCGAAAAAGTATAAAACAATACAGAAGGGATGAGTCTTCGATATCTTTAACGAGCCGAATCAAACAAGCGCTCGATCTTTTTGTGCAATAATCCCTCAGGTCCAAAAATATTAAAATCTAGAGGAGGGATAGCTCTTCCGGTCCTTTAACGAGCTGGAAGGCCAAAACTCGGCAATCTTTTCATATTTTACGAGTCAGTTGAAAAGAGCTTAAAGAAGACTCGTCTTTTGAGGAACGAGTGATAAACAGGGATAGCAACTGATTCCAGGTACAGGTTGGAATTTTCCAATCACGGCAGTGTCACAAGGATGGCTAGGTGAAATCACTCTTCGCAGTTGTTCCTCAAAATGGGTAAACAATCAAATGGAGGTGAACGATCGGCCAAATGAAAGTGGAGGTGGCAGGTGCAAACACAACCAAGGCTTTTATGGCTGATAAATTTACGATCACAGCAGTTATTTACCGGGATAGGTTCATTTTTTAGTTAAAAATGAGCTTAAACTCTGGAGGAAACATTGCTCACTGCTTATATTTATTTTTTAACGAGCATGAAGACCGCGTTAAAACTGCTCGGATCTTGCGTTTATTTTTTAACGAGCATGAACTTTATGCTAAAACTGCTCGATGATAAGTTTGCATGCCCCCAGCATAACAACGCAAATCGAGGTGCATGCCCCCCAAGCTTCATTGCATTCAACTTGGTGGTTGGAATGAAGGTTTACCTTTGAGATTTGGAAAGGGGATTGTTTCATTTTTTAATGAGGTTGACACAGTAAAAGAACTATCCTCATGACTCCTTGTTTCATTTTTTAACGAGGTTGACACGAGATTAGAACCGTCCTCGGAGCCCACTGTATTTACAGTATTTCAATTAGGGTGATGATCCATGCTGACAAAATGTTTAGGAATCTTCCGAATCCATTAGATATAGAAGATTTCATTTTGTAGGTTTCCACTGTGGCCACTGCCGCCAGATTACTTGGAGGCGGTAGGGCGAAAGTACCCATTAAGGCAGGGTCTTTTAGGAGACCTACTCCAATATTTTGAAGCGAATGGTTGCTTCCATGGATCATTGGAATGCCTCCCGTAACTTGTGAACTTTCAGGGAAGAAAGTTTGTTGGTCGACGACTGTAATTCCTCCTTGAAAGGGAAATTCAATCTTCCTGAAGTAGGTCGACACAACTGCGGCCATGGCATATATCCAGGGCCTTCCCAGTAGGATGTTGTAATCGAGGTTTCCCTCGATTACTTCAACATCAACTTCTACTGTTTTGCCCCCCAATTCAACCTGCAAGTTACTTAAAATCCCGTATGGAGTGTATGATCGTCCATCAAATGCTTTTAACATCGTTGACGACTTCGACAAGGGTGGTGAGCCTAAATATTTCCAGCAACTCATCGACATAAGACATGTAGATGCCCCCTCATCAATAATTGTTCGATGAACAGTTTTGTTGAGGGCTTTCACTTGAATAAGGAAAGCTAGTTGAGCTGGTAACTGAGGGTCATATCCTTTATGATCAAAGGCCACAAGATTGGAATCCATTGGGTCAATCCCACCTATTGCTGATAATAAAGCTTGCTCTTGGGAGGGGCAATTTTGCGGTACCTCAAGTGTCGACATAGCGGACGACGATTGGGCCAAGTCCTCTACTATATTATAATTCTGTGCTACTTTTGCACGAGGATTAAATGTCTATTTGTGTACTACTCCCTTTGGCGAGTTTATTATTGGCTTAGGAACGATGGGTGGCACAACTTCGTTCAAAGTTGTTGTCGAACTACTAGGTTGTTCATTGGCCTTGTTATTCGACAGTTGTGGATTCCTGTAATCTTTATTCCTTGTCAAAGCATCAATTTGCTGCTTTGAGGTAGACAACATAAGCACTTGGGATCGGGAAGCATTTTGATTAGCAACCAGATTTTGACCCGGATTAGGAAACGGATCAGTCAATACTGCTGGGGTTTTTGAACTCCTAAAGAGTTTCTTAACTTCAGCTATATGTGGACAATCTTTCGTCCAATGATCATCATCGCATATATGACACCCTGCCGGGGGTTTCCTTTTTCTCCCTTTATTTTTCTTCTTGCCCCCTGGTTGCTTCAGTTGTTTGCCCTTGTCGGTCGACATGGCATTTACTTCCGAGGCAAGAAGTTCTTCATTTGCATTTTGACTAGAAATCTTGTGTTTGCCAATCACGCCATCGCCGGCGTGAGAGTCATTGTTTGATTTAGGAGGAGGAGGAATTGAGAATTCCAGTCTAGGTGCGTCAGGTATTTTGTCGTAGAGCGTTCCGGACTAAGTATAGACCAAGTCCAGATATTGCGCACGAGCGATAACATGCTCTTCTGTTACGACCCCCCCCCTTTGCCACATCTTCCGTGATGGCAGGAAGTAATGACTTGATAAACCATTCAGCTAATAGCTGGTCGGGAACGTACGTTTTTACCATCCTACGACGATGTCGCCACTCATGTATATGATCAGATATGTGGGTGGCGGTCGTCTGTTTGAATTTGGTAAGGAGTTCTGTTCCCGTTTCATACCTTATTGGTAATTGAAAATGGGTTAAAAAGGTTGTGGCTAAGGTACTGAAGTTGTCGAACGAAGCTCTAGGCAATTCAATGTACCATTTTGCCGCTGGACCCGTTAACGTCCTCTGAAAGAGGCGAAGTCTTATCAAATCATCATTCAGGGTGTTTGATGAACACCATAGATGGAATGTCATCACATGATTTGACGGATCTTCACCTGGATTTCCATTAAATTTAGGAATATCTGACGGAAGTTTATGCGGAATCGTTGGCCACCAAGGGGCATAAGCAATTGGATCATTCGTCAGCCGGTTTAGATCTGGTAATTATAGAGTTGCTACAAAGGGCAACTGTTGGTTCAGGTTAGGCGAAGCATATCCAGGATAAGATGGTATCGCCTGAGCAATGGGTCTTTGCAGACCAGCATAATGCTGACAACTTTGACAAGGTTGATGGGCATAACCATTATAGCATAGTTGCCCATTACTTACAAAGACTTGTTGCTCAGGTCCTTGATATGATTGCTGGAATGGCGGTCGTTGAGATTGAACCAGCTCTGGTTGTTGGACCATTTGCTGTTGACCAATACTGGATGATTGACCAATACTTGTTTGAGCCTGAGTCGCTCCAGATAAGGAGGCACCACCCTGAGATTGTGATTGAGTCGTTGAGACAAGAGGCTGTTGTATTGCAACCTGAGAAACTTGGGGTTGACATACAACAGGTGGAGCTTGTACTTGCGACGCATTCACTATAGCAGGTATGATGGGAATATTCGACACAGGGTGTACTGGTTGCATTGAATATACAACTCCTGGTTGTTGAGGCAGTATCGGTACCCAACCGCTGGCTGTAATTCCAGTTTGACCTGAACTTTGTTGTAAACTCCCATATGGTTGTTCTCTGGGAGGGAACAATGAAAGAGCATACTGCCCTCCATATGGTGGAAATCTAGTACTTAAAGGGTAAATTGGCCTTTGAAGACACATTGGATCAATTTGTTGAGTTTCAACATAAGAAATACCAGATGATAATCCGGATGAAGAAATAGGAACTAACCATGTCGCCATCCCTGATGGGACTCCGGCTTGTTGTTGATAACTTGCCGGCTCAGATGGTATACCGGCGTACATCGTTGGAGTAGTAGCAGGAGGCTCTGCTGCTACTGTGTCGGACGACACAGTCCTAGATGTCAACGGTTGTTCAGACATATTGAGTATATCCAATAGATTGCCTAGTGATTCTACAGGAACCTCACTGGTGATAGACTAACTTCGAAGATCAACAAGGGAAAGGTGATGATTATTCCGCTTAAAATAAATTTTAATGACACTTGGACACAACTTGCTTTTTCAATTTTTAAGAGTCGAGAAAAAGCTAAAGATGACTCTAGTCTCCTTCGATGTTTTAACGAGCCCGAAGTGACAAATGCTCGAATGGACTTTTTCTGTTATAGAGTCTGAAAAAGGCCAAAAGAAACTGCTCTGGAGATTTAGGCAGAGGGGGTGCCAAACCTTTCGCAAAACCACAGAATAAGTTTTACGGTACGGGTGGTCGATCTTCGTGAATGCTGTGTTCACTGCATTGCGATCAGTAGGGCGGCCAACACGGTTTCCTAGGGATAAAAGATATATGCCTATAGGGGTCTCCTAATATATACGTGACGGTACATGGGAGCACAAGTCCGTATTAGTGCAATCGTCCCTCAGGAGGAATCACCCACCTTCTTAGAGATCGACAGTCACTACGTTTAACGACGCTAGAACACGTCTCTACCTAGACCTCTACGATGAGCGTTATGTTGCAAAGCGTTGTTAGGTTCATTCAATATATTTTAAGTTGATCTTTTTAAAGTTTGTCTTTCAGGATCACCACGAGATGTATTGATACAAATTCCTAAATGCAGTCTAAGATGATAAGCAAGCTTTACAATCTTTCAACTTTGAAAATCCTAGCTACTAAGGGAAAAGAGAGCGACTATCTTTTCTCAAAGAGCAATCAGCACACTCTAATGCACTTTCCCTAAATCCAACATGCAAACTTATCAAATGCAAAATGCACAATGCAGGTGTTTGTTTTCACTTTCTTAGTATAAATGCCTACAAAGAAAGCTTTTTGCACAACTTTGAATTTGCTTTTACAATGATCAAAATAAACAAGTTCTCTTTCTTCGAAATCAACAAGGGTAGAAGAGATTACAATCACTTTGCGATTTTCGAAATAAAGACTTGTTTTGATACTTTTGAAAGAGACAAATTCAAACCAATAAGAAAAAGTAAAAACTATAATCAATCTGAACAAACAGCCAATGAACTCTCTTCTAAGATCAATCTCAATCAGATCTGAAACAAAGGCTACAGAAAGACCACTTTACTCATGCAAAGGAAGACTGTAAATGATGCCACAAACACATAAAAACCTTCACAATCTTTTTGTAAAAAAATGGGGCGGAATTCAGGCAAAGAAAAGGTTTATCAGACTAGCACCTATGCTGGTTAAAGGCTGCAAAAATAGAGATCAAAACAGGGCAATAAAGGACAAAGAACCCCAGCTACACAAGGCCACACTGGTTCAGCGCAGGTACAACACTGTCAGTTTGACATGCAGCGCAGGTAGCCCCTTCGGGACCTGCGTTGAAATGCAGACTGCCTTCATAGTGCCTGCAATGAAGAGAGAAACTCTCGTTTCTCTTGGTTTCCGGGTCACAAAATGCTCAAAAATACACTGTTTCAGGCCAAATCAGAAACACAAGCAAGGTATAAACAGAGGGATGCTTTGATAGGGTACTAAAGACTATCACAAGGATCAATCAAATCATTTGTGGATCTAGTTTAAATCATAGACAAGTCCAACATACTGGATCAAAGCAGCAACTTTTACTTTGCATCCGGGAAAGATGCAGTTCAATAGTAGCTGTCAAGTCTATGAAGTAAACAAATGACGGAAACACAAATGAAATGAATAAACAAGTTCTTCCCCAGCAGAGTCGCCAATTTGTTGTGGGGAAAAATGCCTATTTAGAACGATCCTATCCACCTAAGGTGTGACAGCGCCTTAGCAACAAACGAATGCAGCTGTCATGATTTCTTCCTTTGTGAAATATGCAAGAGAGGAGATCAGCAGACTTACCGTTATCTTCCGGTTGTCCCTCGAACTAGATCCTCTTCTCTTTGTGTGTCCACAGCTACTTGCCTCCTCGCTCGATCAAGAGAACAACTACTTGAATCTCACGAGATCACAAGAGAACAGCTACCTGTGACAAGAGAAGGACACAATACAAAGGCAAATATACATATTCATAAATGATTCAGGATTAGAAGTAAATCAAATATACCAATGCAATTACACAAAATACACCAGCATATAGGAAAGAATCAAGATAGCTTTATTGAAAGTAACAGTGTTCAGGAAGAGATACAACCCATAGGGCTCCAACCCAGCGTCTCCTTCCCAGCAGAATGGACTTCCTTCTTCAGCTCCTTTCAAAGCATAACACACCCAATGTTTCTAGCCACAAACCAACAGCAATTCTTTGCAAATAATAAATTCCAACCTCCCTGATCTCATGTAGAAGAGATCTATATATAGGGTTATTGGACAGAGGATGAGTCAGCTTGAGACTGGTCTGAGACTAACTAGTGTCCTCTCCCACTTCAGTTCTTGAGTCCACTTGGAGGTTCTTGCTTCCACTTGGAGATTTGGAACCTCTTACTCATCACCAGTCGAATTCCCTGATCCAAGTGTCATTTTGGAAGCTTCCTGGGCATTGACACCTTGAGAAATGACTCTGCCACTTGTCCAAACTCGCTCAGCGCAGGTAGCCTTCTTTGCAGTTGACATTCAACGCAGGTAGACAGTGGAGCAGTTGACATTCAGCGTAGATGCTCAGTGGCGCAGTTGACATGATCCAGAATTGCCTTGTTTTTGAGTGTTTTCAGGTGGAGAACTTCTGTGAATTGCTGTGGTTTGCTGGCCTTGTTCCTCTAGGGGTAGGAACAACATGTTTAGGGACTTTGGATCCCTTGATTATTGACATTTCATGCTCAGTGATGCAAGGCACAAAAATGTCTATAACACGATCCTATTTAGGACGATCCTATCCACCTAAGGTGTGACAACGCCTTAGCAACAAACGAATGCAGCTATCATGATTTCTTCCTTTATGAAATATGCAAGAGAGGAGATCGGCAGACTTACTGTTATCTTCCGGTTGTCCCTCGAACTAGATCCTCTTCTCTTTTTGTGTCTACAGCTACTTGCCTCCTCGCTCGATCAAGAGAACAACTACTTGAATCTCACGAGATCACAAGAGAACAGCTACCTGTGACAAGAGAAGGACACAATACAAAGGCAAATATACATATTCATAAATGATTCAGGATTATAAGTAAATCAAATATACCAATGCAATTACACAAAATACACCAGCATATAGGAAAGAATCAAGATATCTTTATTGAAAGTAACAGTGTTCAGGAAGAGATACAACCCATAGGGCTCCAACCCAGCGTCTCCTTCCCAGCAGAATGGACTTCCTTCTTCAGCTCCTTTCAAAGCATAACACACCCAATGTTTCTAGCCACAAACCAACAGCAATTCTTTGCAAATACAAAATTCCAGCCTCCCTGATCTCATGTAGAAGAGATCTATATATCGGGTTATTGGAGGGAGGATGAGTCAGCTTGAGACTGGTCTGAGACTTACTAGTGTCCTCTCCCACTTCAGTTCTTGAGTCCACTTGGAGGTTCTTGCTTCCACTTGGAGATTTGGAACCTCTTACTCATCACCAGTCGAATTCCCTGATCCAAGTGTCATTTTGGAAGCTTCCTGGGCATTGACACCTTGAGAAATGACTCTGCCACTTGTCCAAACTCGCTCAGCGTAGGTAGCCTTCTTTTCAGTTGACATTCAACGCAGGTAGACAGTGGAGCACTTGAAATTCAGCGCAGATGCTCAGTGGAGCAGTTGACATGATCCAGAATTGCCTTGTTTTTTAGTGTTTTCAGGTGGAGAACTTTTGTGAATTGCTGTGGTTTGCTGGCCTTGTTCCTCTAGGGGTAGGAACAACATGTTTAGGGACTTTGGATCCCTTGATTATTGACATTTCATGCTCAGTGATGCAAGGCACAAAAATGTCTATAACAATGCTCACTGTTTGTGTGACATAAGCATGTTAGTGATCTCAAAACTCACATTACCTAACAAATAAACAAAAAATATATCATTTAATTTGAGTTAATAAATCAAAATTTTGAACATTACAAGATCTTATAAATTGATAATGATTAAAATTAATTCATCTTATTCATTTTAAATTTAATATTTTTATCTCTAAATATTGTGTACTAGTCTAGATCCATCTTAACTCTGAATCTATCAAGTCTCAACATGGATCAAATCTCTCAAGGTGCAAACCTCTTTGATCCCTCCCTCCCTCTCTGAACTTGATAGATTCTCAGTTAAATTATTAATAATTTTATTTTTCATTTCATTTTATTTTTTAATTCAATTTATTTTTATGTAATTTTACTTAGTCAAAATGTTTTAATTAATAATTATAATTAGTAAATTTATTTTTATTATTTTTGTTTTTTCTTTTAAGTAGTTTGACCACTCAAAATGTTTAAATAACATAACATAACAATATATCTTCCATATCAGGTTGGAGAGTGTCTATCACTTTAAAACGTAATAAACTTATATATATATATATATATATATATATATATATATATATATATATATATATATATATATATATTAGGTATGTGGTATATCTTGATCTAAAATGAGAAATGGTTTTTAGGTATGTGGTATTGATGAGCCATTGTATTGGCCCACGGTATTGTAACAAAGCTCATTTACAAGTTAATAATCCATTGTAATGTGGGGGTGAATATCCATGGTTAAAAATAGTGTTATATTGTAAGTATTAAGTTTTTATGTGCTTCTTAATGAAATTTAAATATGGTTACAAAATTATTATTTCAATTTATATGGTAGAATGGACCTTAATTTATAATTTATAATTTAAATGTGATAGAAGGTTTAGATATATCTCAAAAGTAATTGTAATCTTTTTGGTTTTAGATTTGATTAAAAAAATTGTTATAAAAATAAATTTTAATAAAATAATTATAAAATATTTTGATTGTGAAATGAAAAATAGTTTTTAATTAAAAGAATATTATAAACAATTTTAAATAAAATAGTTATAAAATATTTTGATTGTGAAATGAAAGATGGTTTTTTGGCATGTGGTATTGATTAGCCATCGTATTGTCACGAAACCTATTTACAATTTAATAATATCTATGGTAAAGTAGCAATGGATATCCATGATTTAGAATAATGTTATATTGCCACTTTATTGTAAGTATTAAAGTTTTTATGTGTTTTTTAATTAAATTTAAATATGGTTACCAAATCATTATTATAATTTATAAGTTAAAATGGATCTTAACTTATAGTTACTACTTATATATTGTATATTTTAATCTAATATGTATATTATGATTTTCTATTATCTAAAAAGTTATTCATAATTTTGTTAATAAAAACAAACTTACA
This sequence comes from Pinus tabuliformis, assembly GCA_031772625.1. Classification (NCBI taxonomy): domain Eukaryota; kingdom Viridiplantae; phylum Streptophyta; class Pinopsida; order Pinales; family Pinaceae; genus Pinus; species Pinus tabuliformis. Next base: position 693,379,674 of record CM062817.1, read on the forward strand.
ATATAACAAATGAATTTTATTATTTTTATTACTTTTTAGGAGCACTACAACATCTCCCCCATATTGGGCTCTATATTGCTTTTAACTTTTATTATTATTTAATTGAGTCACATGTAAATGTTTACAAATCATTTACGTCATATAAATTGAACATATTAATATAAATTCAACGTATTGAGTAGATATGTAAAAATATTTATAGATGCATGTGGAAAGTCACATTCCTTGTGACTTTCACGGTGGGGAACAAATTGATCGTCGAGGCTCCAGCACTCGAGTCCCGACCACCATCTCCTCCTCTAAGGATGAGTAGCACGGAAAAAAAGTGGTATGATTCCTATGGGTCTTTATGGATAACGATGACAAGTTTTGTGGTAGTTCCTTCATTCCTAGATAACAACGATGTATCAAGGTCGCAGTTGTGGGTTTTAGGATTATGGTCTTGAACTAAATACAATGATTGGCTCAAAGATTGGGGCAAGGGAGGTTGTCTCTGGTGCGTGTTTTTAGTTCTTTTTTTGTGTACATTGTGGACGCTCTTGGTTTGGCATTTGATCAATCTTCTCTCATTCTTTGGGTGATAACAAAGAGTAGCCTAAGGTTAGAGCTCTCGACCTCACCAGAGGTTTTTTGTGTTATTTATTTATAATTATGTCTTGATTGTTTATGTCGAGAGTAAGAAATCTAAGTATGTATGTATTGGTCTAGTTTCATGGATTTTTTTATGGTAGAGGTTGAGATGTTTTCCTCCCTTTGTCCCTTCCGCTATTGACTTATCTTAACTTTACAAAAAAATATATATGTAAAAATATTTACATACTTTCTTATGTTACACCTACACATCTCCCTTATATTGAATTGTAAATTAACTTCCAGCTCAATTATTATCATTATTCACTTTCCATTTATAAAAAAATTACATATAAATTATTTTACTCAATAAAAATATATAAATTAAAAAAAACAGTACAACCTATAAAATATGTTATTATTATTTTTATAAGTTTAAATATGAATTAATGTTCTTTTCCTTTTTTACTGTTGGAATTGGGGTACCATAGCTTTGTACAATACTCGTTAGCAAGATTAATTGACAAACAGATTGTAGAATAGAGTTATTCACTAAATCAATTTTAGGGTTATTATTATGCAGCGGGATTTAAGCTATGGTTTTGGAATATATCTTTTAAATAGTGGTCTTTATTTTTATGTTGTAGTTCCCTTCTGAGAAAATCTCTTCCAGCTATCACTTTGCACTCTTCTGCACTGTTAGATCTATTGTTAGCCAACTGAAAGTTCTTCTACCATTAGATCTCATTGTTTTAATTATCATAACTAGTTATTCTATTACAATCTTTAGTTTAATATCATAACCAGTTATTCAGTTTCATATAGTTAAGTAATAGAAAATTACATTGCATAACCCTATCTTTTCATGAGTATAATAGAGAAATCGATGTAGAGCGCGGCTAAGCATCAATAGTCCTTGGATTTGTCAATAAGAAAGTTGTAATCATGGCATGAAGCAATGTGATCTAAGGAATGAGATATAATAGGGAAACCAAGAAGCTGAAGCAATAATCCAGAGTCTGAAGGATGAGAAGAGGACTTTTGAAATCATATTTGAAGTTGAAGGAAAAAGTATCAAAACAAAATGCAAAAATAGAAGAACTATAGAGTGAAGTTCGTATTCTCACTGAGCAAAATAGGGAACAAGACATTTAATTTCTTGAATGAAACGGAGAGAAAGGAGAAGTGATAAGGTATCTATATTTTGCCTTAGATGCACTGAAGGATAAGAATCAAAGATTCAAGCAATCCTTTAGGAATTCAAGAGTCGGTACCTTGTGCAATACCCATGACTCTTTCTTCACAATTTGTGATATTCTAGGTCGTTTGCAATTTTTGATATGCCTCATAATCATATTCTAGGTCGTTTGCAATTTTGGTTCATTCTATCTAAATTTGTGCGAGAAGCAGACACCAAAAGTTTTATTGCCGAGAGAATAGCAAATCTTTTAGTCTCCTTTCCCCGAAAACATTTGTAAAGATTCCTTCTATTAAGTGGGAATCTTTTCGTGCCTAGTTGTAAGAGAGTTTATCTCTAATATTTGGTGATACTCAGATTTTGTATGTTTGGTATGTTCTGAGCACAAGCGCATAATGGGCTTAGACGACTAGGCGAACAATAGATAATTTAGACAGAAGTGTTTAATTGATTTGATTTGATTTGATTTTTAATTTTAAGCGTAGTCTCATTGTTATATTTTTACTTGCAGATTAATCGTCGGAGGGTAGTTGATTTTTTGAAATTGGTAATTTAATGGTTGTTTAAAGTGTATATAAATAGATTTTGTATAGACACTAATGTTTAAACAAATTTTTATGAAGTAATTATTTTTTAAGATTGGTGATATAAAAAAAAATTAAACCAGCTATATATATATATATATATATAACCAATTTAATTTATCTTAACTCTGAATGTATTAGGTGCCGAGAGGGATCAAATTTCTCAAGCTACAAATCTATTTTTTAAGTGCAAAGATGCAAGATATGACTAAATATTTAGGGAATACATGAAGATACCATCTTGCAATACACTAGTAATATTAAAAGTATTATTACATTTGTTTTTAAAGAAAGCTTTTGGTGCAATAAAGAGTTCCATTTTTTGAGTGCAAAGATGCAAGATATGACTAAATATTTAGGGAATACATGAAGATGGCATCTTGAAATACACTGATAATATTAAAAGTATTAATACATTTGTTTTTAAGGAATTTTTTTGGTGCAATAAAGAGCTAGAAAATCAAATGAAGATAAAATACTAGAAGAAAATGGTCCATCTTTATCTAGAAAATTGAAACTAAAATGATTATTTTTTATTTGACTAACGTAAAAAAGAAAATCAACTTCCCTAAAATATGAACCAACTCCCTTTAAATTTTTAGTGAAAGTGGAGATTGGACAATTCTCAAAACGTTTGAATCTATTATCTTTATTACATCTAAAAGGTTGAAGACTAAACACACTTTTCTTAAAGTTTTCTAAATATACACAAATAAAAACATTATTTTAAAATATTTATTACAAAGATGGTCGAATTTCCAAACTTTATAAATCACCAAAATTATAAATCTTTAATAATTTTGTTAACATCTACTCAACAAAAATTAAAATTTTAAATAAATTTAGATATTTTGTACTTTTTAAATTTTGATAAATCAATTATATCAATTAAGTCTATTTTTCAACTTCACAACTTATAAGTCACATGTGCCATCGAAATATAAGGTGTGTCTATGTTATCTAATAATAAAGTAAAGAGTGCACATAAAACTAACACATTTTACCTTCAGGTAACACATATACATTCTACAATGAGTATTATTATTATTATTATCCAATTTTAAGGTCACGGCCAAGTCAAACACCAAATTGGTGTATGAGACCCCCTTGTTTGTGGGACAAGGGACCACCTGGGACACACCTCTCCACAACAATTTCACTGATAAGTCTATGAAAGCATGCATTCATAATGAGTATATAAAAGAATCACAATTAAAGACTTCTTGTCATTTTATTCAATAAAGGAACACAAAATATTAGGTGCATGATTGTTGTTTTGAGATGAAGTGGTCCATCTCATTCCTCACCCGGTGGAATACTTGCATTTATCATTAATATTATTTTAATGAAGAAAAATTATAGAACACCAATTCAAAGAAAAAACATGTTATGTGCACAAATTAGGAATTAAGAAGGAATTTTTTTCTTAATTTTTGTCAGCATTGAGGTAATCGTTCATGTGAGTGAATCCATCAATGCAAAAGTAATTGTTTACATGAATGCTAGAGTGTATACATTTATTTAGTGTAGGAAAATTTTATTTAATATTTGTAATGGAATCTATTTATTTCAAGTATATAGATATTATATATTGATTGTAGATATCATCCATTTATTTGGATAAGATAAATTATTTTTATTTTTATTGGGCCGAAGTATGCATATTTATTTTTTCTAGCACAATTCTACAATTTTTTGTTATGAAGTTATAGCCATCATGTAGAAATGACTTCATGTTGGCAATGCTTTCCCCAATTCCTTCTTTTGGAGGAAAAAAATACGAAATTTGATCAATAAAAATGTTTACTTTGTTGATATTAAGAATGGACAAATGAAGCAACCTAATAGATCTCGATGAATGCTAAAGAGCATAGAATGATGAATGTCAATGCATTGTATCTTATTCAAAATGCATTGCATGAGACCACCTTCCCAAAGACTTCTCTTGAGAAGTTCTCTAAAACTACTTAGGATATTGTAAGGGTGCCACCAAAGTAAAAATAGTGAAACTACAATCCTTGAGAGGAGATTTTGAAAGTATAGTAGTGGAGGAATTAGAGTTTATAGATTAGCATATGACTTGACTTACAAACATTGTGAATTAGTTGAATATGTACAATGAATATGTGTAAGATCATAAGGTGGTCGAAAAGTTTCTTAAGACCGTTTTTGAAAAGTTTCATTTCGTAGTGGCGTGATAAAAGAAGAAAAAGTTATGAGTAACCACTATGTCTATAAATTTATGGGGTCTCCTTAAAATGCATTCATGACAAGTTTATTTTGCTAAAGGTAGAGGAATATCAAGTGGCAAGGCAAAAGAGGCAGGAACCAAAAAGACAATGAGGAAAAATTAGAAAAAGGAACATTGACATACTCTTTAGACTACTTCTAGGATTTTTTTAATTACTCATCTTCTTGTTCTCTTTTATTTTGCCCATAAAGGTAATATTTGACATCATTTCTGAGAGTTCAAGTTCCTTTGGACATTCTGAGCATCATTTTTTGTTTGCATCCAGGTTTGTGATACTGAGTTGCTATGAATTTACTTCCTATTAGGCAACATTCCTTAATCATCTATATATATCTACAAAGGTGATAAGTGACAAGGTTATTTTGTCCCAACCTATGTTTGGAAATGTTATCTTATAAAATCAGCTCTCTTATATGCCAAAGGAATGATCAAGACTGCACAGGAATCAACAAAAACATAGAATTTGAGAGGCGAATTTTTTTGTCTGTTGGAGACTTTCTAAAATTTTCAAATACACAATTTATTATTCCAATAGAACCTTATTGCATTGAAATCCTAAAATACATTACCAAACCACTATACACTAAGTTAAATCTGGGCACTCATAAACGAATATATCATATCACTATGAACTCAATTTCTCAGAATTCTTTGTTCCCACTTCTAGTCATTAACATGAATTTCCAGTGGGAAATTATTCACTACTCAGACTTCCTGAATTAATTTAGAAATACAAAAAACATGAGTTCTACGACTACCCCTAAAAAACAAAACAAAGACACTAATTCTCTAAACCAATCCTATACTTAATTCAAAATATACGCATACCAAGTGCACCTACAATTTTACAAATTAGTTCCATTTTAAGTGTCTACCATGTGGCCCATAGTGTATCCTCAGAAATAACTATGAAAGGAAGAGGTCATGTATGTTTATTCTTCGACTCCTACACTTCCATAACTACACTTTTTGCTCTGCACATTTGAAGCAGAATCCAGAAGTGTTGGTTTTCACTGAATCTCATAAATGGCTTCTTACATTCCTAGGAGGCACTCACAACATGGCTTACATTACTATAAGTAGCCACTTACACTCACCCCACGAGTAGATGATGGTAGCTTTCAGCGTTTGGCAGAGAGGAGATGCAGAGAAAACAACATTGAACAAGCACTCTATTAGTGTTACAAGCTCATTTCACATAATTGGATAGACTACTTTACCACTATGTTGCATCATTGGATTGAATAGGAATGCGAGTCAATATTTTTTCTACTCTAGGAAGTGATGACCTGGATAAAAATTCCCTACAAGATTACATTCTGAAAAAATTTCAATTATTTGTAGTTATTTTCTATTGGTCTACATCCATACCAAACGGAAGTATTGGTCCTCATAAAATTCCCCTGGTAAAGACTCTGCAGGGCATGGATTCAATTGAACATATTTCTTCTCTAGTGCACTACCCAAGGTGATTCAAGTCCTTCCTCATTTCATTCCTCTGCCTCAACAAATTTGTGGAAATAATAGAGGAGATTCCAACAGTGGGTTGCACGTTTATGAAGAACATCAGAAGTAGTGGATGCTTGTTATAGGCATTGGTAAACCAAAGATCTCGAGGTTGGCAGGAGTCCAAATGTTCTAGAGTTCACATGAATCACACAATTCCAATGACTTACTCAAACATGTACCAATCACATTAGTAATGTTTTTGTGCAATTAGATCGAAATCATGTTTAAAATCAAAGGGATATGAATGTTACATAGATGACAGTACTCCTTGTTAGCATAAAATAATTTAAAAATGTGTCATAAAAGGGAGAACCATTTGTTAGAAAGAAACCAGTTTTTCATTAAAAAACAGAAGCGTTGTCATAAATTCAAAATCAATGAAAGGTGATCACCGAACCAAATCTTATCCGACAATAAAATAAAATAAATAAAACTAACCCTATATTAAAATTTTAAAAAACTACGTTATTTTGTAATTCAAAATATTTCTTTAAAATTTTAAGAGATGATGTTCTTAGATGAAACATTAGAGATATTAAACATCATCAACTGCTCTGCAATACAGTTTCCCATCAAAGTTGCAGATTTTACACCAAAAGTTATGAATATTTGGGAGTTGATGTCTTGCTCATTTTCATCTAATACATGATGATGTCTGAAATTTGTGAGGTTGTGATGCAAATTTAGATTTGGAAAATAGTCATCATATTGTTTATGAATTAATACTATTTTATTTTTCTTATCTGTTGTCATCTACTATCTGTATATTTCCAAAATCTATCAAATATTTGCTATTGGAGCTTGAAAAACCATATTTGAAGATTAAGAGGCAATCTATGTTGGAAAGGTTATAGAATATGTCAAATTGGCATAATGTAAATGATTTCTCTTTATCTTCTAACTTTGAGTTGAATTTTGTTTACTAAGTTTTATCTTCAATGAATTTTTATATATCACGATTCTTCCCAAATTTATGCTTTACGACATTTTCTTTGCAACATCTAGTGAAATTGCTAGTTAATTCATTGTCTAGTGCATTTTGAAAAGGGAAGAATGTTTAGAACTTTTACATAATCTCCATAATTGGACAAATTACAGTGGTTTTTTTTTCATACTCAACCATAAAAATTGGATACTTTTATTTTCATAATGAACCTTTTTTAATTGCAACAATTAATGAGTATATGCAATCACTTATTTATAAATTTTGGTGTAAAGTGTTCGAATACCAATTTTGAAATGTTCTATTACAAGGATGATTATGGATATATGGTATTTGGGTAATCAAATTAAGAAGATAAAAAATGGATAAGTTCACTTCCTTGAGTAGAAGTTACTTAAATAATGGACACATGGTAAAGAATAAACAATATATAAGTTCACTTCTTTGAGTAGAAGTTACTCGAGTAATGTACATATGTAAAATATTGAAATCTGATTCTCTGAATCAGATCTAATTCTCAGAATCGGATTTCAACCCCGCCCACTTAAAAAAAAAAAAATATTAATAATTTTTTTTTAAGTACCCAAGGCTGAAATCTAATTCTGGGAATTGGATTACAACCCCGCCCTCCATTTTTTTTAATATTTTTTTAATAATTTTTCTTTTTCTAAGATTTTAATATTAATGTACTAAAAAATTTAACTAATTATGTTTTTTCTTTTTTTTTTTAAGTTTATTATTATTATTTTTTAATTTTTAAATTTAATTTTAATAGTTTTTTAATTTTTGTTAGTTTCCTTTATTTTTGTTTTTAAATTTTATTTTTTTATTTTATTTTTTTGTTTCATTTCTAGTTGTTTTTTTATTTATTTTTTTAAATCAGGTTCTTTATTAATTTTTATTTTTTTAATAGTTTTTTAAAATTGTTGCATTTTTATTTATTTGTTTTTATATAATAAAAAAATTACATTTTTATAGTTTACAAGCTATATTTTTTTAACACTTTTTTATGTTTTTCTTAAAAACATGTTGTTTTATTATTTATTTCTTTGTATTTTTTTAAATTCTTATTTTTAAAGGTTAATTTTGTTTTTTTTTTTTACATTTTTATGATTTATTTTTTTGTCTTTTTTAGGTTCAACAAATTCAATTTTGAGTAGAGAATATGAAGGCCACTCTCCTTCACATCTAGGAAATCAACATTCAATCTTTAAAGTATTGAGCCTAGGCATACTAACATTTATAGTATGGCCACTTTGGGGTTACACAACACAAAGGGAGTCCTTCACTCATCTAGCGGTCCCTTGTTCCTTCCCTTTTATCAGTTCCTTATGTGCTAAACTAAGACCAACTTTTCAGGAAATTACTATGGCCTCTAGCTCAAAATGAAGACTTTTACATTATTTTCCTTCTCCAATTCAAGTAAGTTCACAAAATCCACATAGGTCTAATGTGACAAAATCGACACTGGCCATTCCAACATTATTAGTCTTAATTACAAATTACAAAACATGGGGTTTAAAAAAGGGTGTTACATCACATCAATTACTTGCACATCCTTACTTCACATGAATCCTAAAGTGTAGCATCATTGTTTTCACTTGTTCGTACACTTGAAAATCTAGAATATATTTATATTCAAATAAGAGTTTCTAGCCAACCATATACCCCAACTAACTATGTCTGAAATGGATTAGAGTTATTTGAAATCTTTCTTTTAAACCATTTCCTCAAGGATTCTTCTATAACATCACCAAACCACTCATTTTAAACATCTAAAATTTTCTCTACCTCCTTCCAAATGTATGTGTATATGGATAATGGATTACAAAATGATATATAGGTTCTACCTATACACAATGCACACATCCCCATCTCCTATCTACTCCTCTACAATAATTCCCATGTTGATGACTTATTATTTAAACTACCTAGAGAAATATTATAATATTTTTGTGGGATTTTAATTTCCAGATCTACCTCTACTTCCAAATTCACGATAGGGTTTCCATTTCTCATCTCAACCTAATATGATCCTTCTTTTGATTCTCAAGACAAGCACTCCATAAAGTTGCTTTCGCACTTCTAAATAATTAACTATGTTAACCTATAATCTTGCTACCAAATATCTCTGATGATTGAATCACCCATGTTATTGGGGATACAAAATCCTCCCTTTGTATAATGATAATCAAATCTTTCATCGATCTTATCCTTTCACTAAAACCAAGGGTAAAGACAACATCAATGAGTAAATGTCCATGGACTCAATACTTCCATCTTATAATGTTCCTCCTAAATACTTCTTAAGTAAATAATTTCCCAAAAAACATTTACCCATTGGTTACCAAAATGATTAATATTCTTCAATCCCCACCCATAATTATCCTTTGGCCTACCTATAATCTTCAATTTTACTAAAGTAATTCCATCATTCTGTTTTTTCTTACGCAAAAAGAATTTAAAACGTCTTCTAATATTTACGAGGCATCCTTTATGAGTATAGAAAAAGGAATTTTAAAACAAAAGCTTGCATGGCCTCCAAGACATATTTTACCAATGTCATCCTCCCACGCAAACACAACCATTTATTATAACAATTATTAATTTTGAACTTGATTTTTTCAATGAGAATCAAAATCAATTTTTCTATATCTATTAATTTTTAATATAAAACTTAAATGTTTGAATCCATATTGAAACTATAAGAGTTTACAAGAAAAAAGACTCAGCAGCATATATGCTTATTATCTTGATCCATGCCATTAAAGAAGATTGTATATTTTTGTAAATATAGCTCCATAATTATAGCTACTTCATTAGTATCAAATATTCCTATTGTATCATTTACTTCCCTTACACTGCCATTAGAGAACAACAAAGAATTATCAACAAATAATAACTAATTCAATGATAAAGCCCTTCAAATTTTGACCCATGTGATAATCACTACTCTTTTTGCTTCCAGAATATCCCTATCGTAGCCTCCAATCACAACTAAGAAAACCAAAGGAGATAAAGGATATCCTTACCTCAACACCCTAAACAATAAAAATAAGTAGAAAATATACAACCCACTATCCATTTAACCAAACTAAAGCCCACATGAAAAAGCATGATTCTAAAATATAGCCCACTAATTTTGTTATATGCCTTGGATACATCTAATTTCATAAACATTGTTGCTAAATTATTAATTGTTATTGAGTGATGACCTTTTTTAACCCTAATAACTTTGTGTATTTATGTTCTAGTTATAAACCCATATTTTCTTGAGAGATAACTTATCAAAATATTTTTCTTTTAACTCTAACTACCAAAATTTGTGCTATGATTTTGTACACATAATTACAAAATTATATGGGCATGAAATTATGAAAAGTATTGGGGTCGGTATTTTATTGAATCAATGTTAGAATCATAGCACTAAAAGCTTCTAGGATCTTCCAAAAATCCCAACTTCTTCAATTACCCTAATTAAGTCATCTTCCACTAAATCATACTACATAATAAAAAAACACACTAGAAATCATATAGACCTGTGATTTTATCCTTTTTAAAAGAAGCTAATAGATATTTTAATTCCTTTTTTGATATATTTTAAAAAGAGGTTATCCTCAAAATTATGTATATATTTTTGTTTTCCAACTCTTTATAAATAAACTAAAATTATGAAACTCTTAAATCTACTATATCTGAGAGATTTACTTTAACATTTTTCATTTCCAAAGTGGTATTGGTTCTCTTCCTATGATAGAAAAAATATGAAATAGCTCTATATTTCCATCTTCCATTTCAAATTTATCCACATTATTTTTTTCTATTTGGAATCCAAGAAATCCCAATACCCTTTACCTATTTGAGGGATGTTATAAGCTAAAATGTGTTGATTCATTAACCATAACTTACCTATTATTTATTGATAGTTTATTCCTTAATCATAGTTTACCTACGATTTCTTGATCATCACTTTCCTACTACTTATTGTGGAAAATAACTTACTTAGTATTTCTTGATCAATTATTGAAATTATTCCACTTCCATCCATATGGTTTTATGATCCAGGGGATCAGTAAAGTGCTCAAAATGAAAGTGTTTAAAATTTCTCGAAACTAGTGTGAGAACGTAGATCTTGTTGCCCCGAATCCAATGCAACTTGAATCGCTCAAAACTGATATCGTATGCTCCAAATATCACGTTCTAATCATTCTCCTAAACAACTAAATTTTGTGTAGGTTGAAATGTGGGACCACTGACTGGACAGTCTGTATGATGACTCAACAGGTTGACTATGCACTTTGGGCCAATCGTAGGCTGCCAATTGGCTATACATGATTGGTTGAGAATTGTCGAAATTTGATTGGTTGTGGTATATTTTATGTGGACCTATGAAAGGGTGCCATGTGGCCCAATCACGGGCTGCCATGTGGCACCCCAGGATTGACTAAAATTTTGTTGAGGGCCAAAGTAGCCTTTAGGGGGTTCGAACACGAGACCTATTTCCAATCAACGCATCACTCTACCAACGTGTTGTTAGTGGGACTTAACCATTATAGTCCTCAATTGTTATTTGAAGTTTCGGCATTGATCCATTGGGGAATGGGGTTGGGGCTAAGCCCCTGGCCCCCGGTCACCTCGTACCCATGGAACTGCAAGTGGAGGAGCCGAGGGCTCAGAGCTTAGTCCTAGCCCGAGGTCATAAAACAAAGCAAATAACCACGATGGAGGCGAACATTAGTGCTCACATCAAGGGGCTTAGGGTAAGGTCGTAGGATGAGGTCCCATGGTAGACCACAGTACCACCGCCATCGGAACGGAGTCAGATGCAGAGGGGGGCTTAGGGTTAGCCCTAGCCCAGGTCTTATGGGTAACATAGGAACCATGGGCAGTGCTAAATCATTAGGTGCAAGATTCAGGGGCCATTCCTAGGTTTTGTGACAGCAATGGAACCATGTACCAAGATTCAGGGGCTAAGCCGATGAGGGCAGGCAGTTAGCCCCAGCCCCCAAGTGCATGGCCCCGTGTGGCCCATTTTCGCCATAGGGATCATTGCGGATTTAAACGGATCACAAATTTGCACCCAAAATGGTGGGAATATTGTTGGCACTGGGTGAAAATGCCCCTCAGATGTTCCTGGAAAGGAAAAATTCATAGAACAGTTAGCAGGGGAGTCCAGTTTGTAGACCAGTTAGCAACAAAACGTCCCTAGAGCATAACTTTTTCATTTTTTTGCCAAACTGAGCCCAACAAGAGCCCATATTGGGGTTTTTGGGTGTTCTCGAGCCATTGTAGACATTTTTTTACATTTTGAGTATTTTAAATCCATTAAATAACATATTAGAGAACTTAATGAAAGAGGCCCAACATTGGAGGCTGGACTAGGAGATGTAGCCAAGGAGGGGTGAAATCCTTTATCATTTTGTTGTCTTGTGTTGCTATGTATGGTATATTTTTCTCTGCTTTTATGTTGCAAACTCAGTTTAAAAACCATTCATTTATGTACTTTTGAAAATTGATCCATTGCCTAAAAGACTTAAAAATTTACTTGCAAATTTTCTATAAACCTTCAAGTTTGTAATTTACATCAGTTTGGTATCAGAGCTCAAGGTTATTTTGAAGGTTTGATTTTGTTTGTAAGTGTTTTCTAATGCTTACAAGGTTGAAGCTAAAAATAGGAGAATGAGTGTTTGTAGAGCCAAATCCTCAACTGGGTTCAAGGAAGACACACATACCTCAAACTTCACTAGTCATGGCACATGAAGAAGGTCATGAGGGAATGTCTGAGGATGAGAGAAATTTTAGAAAAGCTTTCTTTGAAATTTTTGAAATGGTGAAAGTTGTATTTCAAGATAGAAACACAAGGTTGCAAGGAGAGAGCTCAAATCCTCCAAAAGGTAATGGAGGAAATGGTCACAAACCTCCACCTCCACCATTTTCTTCACCTCCATCTTCACCCTCATCTTCTTCTACTTCAACCCCTTCACATACTCCTCCAAGAACTCCAAAGGGACATGGTAAAACTTATTTGTTAAACCTTCATGTAAAATTTCAATTGCCTTTGTACAATGGGGAAGTAGATTCTAAGAAATTGGATAATTAGGTTCGTCAACTTGAAGTTTATTGCAGGATTCAACAAATTGATGATGATTCAACTAAAATTAAGCTTTCTTCTCTAAGGTTGGAAAGTGCGGAAATCATTTGGTGGGAGGTCAATACTCAAGAGGATCTCAATAAAAGTGGTAAAATTATTTCCTCTTGGAATGATTTTGTAGCTGCATTAAGAGGACAATTTTATCCATTAGCATACATGCATAAAGCAATAATGGACTGGAAAAAATTTAGACAAGAAAAAGGTATGAGTTTTCAAAGTTATACAGAAGAGTGTAGAAGAAGAGCGTTCATTTTGGGTGTAGATTTACCCTCTCAAGACACTCTCCTTAAATACATAGGTGGTTTACATAGTTACTTGAGGCATATAATTCTTATGTTTAATCCTACAAAGCTAGATGAAGTTTGTGTACAGGAAACTCATTTAGAAGCAAGAGGGGAAATGTTCCTCAAGAGACTAGCTAGAAGCCATTTAAGTTTGGAGAGAAAGGAAAGGGGAAGTTCAAAGGCAAGGTTAAAAAGAATGCTTCAATCAAGAAAGAGGAGAAAAACTCACATGTAAACATTGTTCAAAGGAAGGCCACGATGAATACCATTTTTGGAAACTTCATCCTAAGTTGAGACCTAAAAAGTTTAACAACAAGGAGAAAGAAGAGATTGCAGCAACAACTCAACAAGATCTAGGATCTCATTTCGGAGATACCAAAATCACAACCATGGGATTGAAAGGTAAGGATTCTATTGCAAGTACTAGTTCTTCTAGCAAGCCCATTGAAACTAAAAATCAAAAAGAAAGAATTGAACTTTTCTATATTAGATTCATCTCAAAACATAACAAAGTAGATACTTTGTTTGATAGTGGATCCCAAGCCAACCTTATTTTAAAGCCATCATAAAGAAACTAAACTTGGAAACCATTCCTCATCGTAAACCTTATCCTTTGGGTTGGATATGTGACAATTCCAAATTGCAAGTGACATTAAAATGCATACTTAAGTTCGCCATCGCTGCAAATTTTTTTGATGAGGTAGAACTTGATGTAGTACCGCTTGACATATGCGGGATTTGTTTTGGAAGCCCATACTTATATGATAGGAAAGAAATATTTCATTGCCATGAGAACAAGTATCATTTGTTTAAATACGGGATTGAGTATATTGTTAGAGAACATCATAAGAAGTTGAATTTGTCTTTTGTGAATGATGGACAAATGAAGAGGCTTGTAAATGCTAGTCATAATTTTGCATTGTTAATGATCAAACACAAAGATGTTGAGGAATCTGAAGCTTTCCAAGGATGTGATATAAAACTCAAACATGATTTAGTTGTGGTTGTTAACACATGTGATAAGATGTTTTAGGAGTCTTACGTATTGCCTCCTAAAAGAGGAAAATAACATGAAATTCAATTGTAGCCAGATGCATCACTTTTGAACATTGGTATGAACAAGATGTTAGTGTTAGAGAACGCAGGGATCAAGAAGCAGATGCAAAATCTACTTTACAAAGGGATCATTAGGTCTAGTACATCTCCTTCTAGGTCTCCTAATGTTTTAGCTTTGAAGAAGGATGGTACATGGCGATGGAGATCACGGTGTGTGGATTTTGGAGCTTTGAACAAAATCACGATAAAGAATCATTATCCTCTTCCTTGCATTGATGTTTTGTTAAATCAATTGAAGGATGTTGTTTATTTCACTAAGTTGAACTTGTGAATTGGTTACCATCAAATAATACTTATTGAAGGTGATACATGGAAAACCGCTTTCAAGACAAAGTTAGCTTCATTGCATACTTTGACAAGGGTGAAACAAGTCTCTCAATGGGGAGGAAAGCAATTGAAATCCTTTAATGCATTGAAAGGTAAAATCAATACAACATCAATTTTTGCATCACATATTAATTATCCATTATAGATTCAATTGGTGAATCAGATGGTACAAGAACATTTGGTGAAGATTCAAGCCAAGTACAGGGCTAGACATGATAAGCATCGTGTTGACCATAGTTTTCAGATTGGAGATGAAGTAGGGATTTGCATCAGTAAAGAAAAGCTTCAACGTAAAGAGAACTTGAAATTGTATGAGCCTCCTTTGATTTAAGATCAAGGAGAGAATGTTCATATTCCTTCAATAGAAGATTTCTCTCCTAAATATATTGAAGAATTGTAGCAAGATACTATCCTTGGCAGGAGAACAAGAACTTCAAAATGAGGGAACGTGGAGTACATTCATGTGGGAATAAAAGGTACTAACCTAAGCAAAGCCAAATGGACTAATATTGGAAGGGTGTGGGAATGTTACCCTCATCTATTTATTGATTGAAAAATAGTCTTTTGATGGTCCAAAAGCTTCTTGTGGGGAGGAGTGATCCAAGGGGTCAGTAAAGTGCTAAAAAATGAAATTGTTCTAAATTTCTCGAAGCCAGTGCCAAAACGTATATATCGCCGCCATGGATCCAATGCAACTTGAATCACTCAAAATCAATATCGTATGCTCCATATATCACGTTCTAATCATTTTCCTAAATAGCTAAAAATTTTACATGTTGAAGTATAGGAAATATGATTGGGAAGTTTGTATGATGACTCAACAGGCTGACTGTGTAGGTTAACTATGTACTTTGGGCTAATGGAAGGCTTCCAAATGGTTATATGTGATTGGTTGAGAATTGTTGAAATTTGATTGGGTGTGGTATATTTTGGACCTATGAAAGGGTGCCACATGGCCCAATAATGGGCTGCCACGTGGCACCCTAGGATTGACTAAAATTTTGTTAAAGGTTGAACTGGCCTCCATAAGGTTTGAACATGAGACCTCTTTCCAATCAACGCAACACTCTACCAGTTTGCTACCAGTGGGACTTAGCCACTATAGTCCTCAATTTCTATTTAAAGTTTCGGTGTTGATCCATTGAGGAATGGGGTTGGGGCTAATCCCCTGGCCCCCGTTCACATCACACCCATGAAACCATAGGTGGAGGAGCTGAGGGCTGGGGGCTTAGTCTTGGACCAAGTTCATAACACCAAGCACATAACCACGACAGAGGTGGAGATTAGCACTCACAGCAAGGGGCTTGGGGTAAGGCCCCAAGACGAGGTCCCATGGTATACCAAAGGACCACCACCATCGAAACGGAGCCAGATGTAGAGGGGGGCTAAGGGTTAGTGATGGGGTGCGAAATTGGGGTACACAAGTTTCGCCTCCAGTTACAAATAATTTGATCCTGGGACCTATGGGTTATGGGCCCACTTCATTATCAGAAGCGTTAAATGATGCATTTACCTTAAAAACCTGGGACTTCAACACTATTGGAATGCACTGGAAATACATGGAAAACCCACAGTCGAAAGCATGAGGTCAGATCTCAAATATTATACACCCACCACTATAACTCCGTCGGGTCTACTCTTTAATCGCTCCAATCCTTTCCCCCGACCTTTCCGATCTCCGATCTCCGATTATCAGCTATCACTATATCAAAGTTTCAGCATATCGTATAATCGCATATCGGCATATCCACTATCCTTCGCTTGACCTATGCGATTAGCGATCAACAATTAGATCATGACCGTCAATCCTGATTCTAATCTAATGGTCCTCTTTCAATCGCTATCGCATCATCCCTTCGGCCCGTTCCGATATCGTTCCAATGGGTTCGCTGATGCAATATTTCGGCGATCGCTCATCGCATAGTCTTAAGGCCTAAGATTCCTTCTTATAACAATCCGCCGATGCGATAATAATAGATCTCTTCTCCTCTACGATTCCATCCGGGTCATTGATCTTACAGATCTAATGGTCCCTGTGCATTCTCCGTTTGTTTCCTCTATTGATGGATCTCTTTATTAAAACATGATCCCTCTGCCATTTCTCTGTTTATGCACGAATACTCATATATAATAATATTTCGTTAGTCCATGGATCGCCATCGATCCTCATAGTGATTGATGGTCGATCAAACCTGCAACACTGGAAACATTTAGACTATCTATGAAATATACATACAGGCACACAATTCAACACTGAAACACACTCTTTATATTATACATGGCATAGTTACAGATCTAAAGCATTTCAGCCTTAGGAACAAATTCCCCTTCAACTACATTTTGCTCACTCGGCTTACAACTTTACTCTATTCTCACTCCGTCCCCACTGAACACGCAGGTTCATATATATATAAGAAATATTGCATCGGATCACTAGAAGGATCCGATCAAATCCACTCCTTGATTTCCTCTCACAAATATCTCAACAAGCCTTAAATCTTTCTACAACTCGCTATATGGATACATATGAATACATGGAAGATTACATTAATATTTAATTAAGTCCATCAAATTACTCTGTTTTAACAGATTTGTCCCTTGTGTTGCTCCAGTGGTCCACGTCCTCCACTTCTCTGCTCAAAATTTGCAATTTTGATTAAGGGGTCTGATGCCCCTGCATCAGACTCCCGAGGCACAAAAATTTATGACCTCCTGGTCATATGCTTCTCCTTATCCCTTAGCAATTCTACCCACTTCTTAGTGGAACTGCCTTCATGATCTTCTGTGAGCTACATCCAACCTCTACAGTAACAGTCTTCTCTGCTACACGACACCTCACGAAGCTTTCTCCTAGGAGCTTAGTCTTTCAGCATCCTATTGAGCATTCCTCGCTCTAGGTTTGTTGCAATCTTCTCACCTTTAGTTGTTGTTATCTGCATGACAGTAAGACCATAACTCTCCAGATTTATCAACTGTACCTATTTTGCTTCTTCCTTCTCACAGGAAAACTTTCTTCCCTTTCCTTGCGCTGATACCAAATGAGGGGGTGTGAAATTGGTGTACAAAATTCAATCTTGGGACCTATGGGTTATGGGCCCACTTCATTATCAGAAGCGTTAACTGATGTGTTTACCTTAAAAACCCGGGACTTCAACACTATCAGAATGCACTGGAAATACATGGAAAACCCATAGTCGAAACCATGAGGTTGGATCTCAAATATTATACACCCGCCACTATAACTCCATCAAGTCCGCTCTTTAATCGCTCCAATCCTTTCCCCCGACCTTTCCGATCTCCGATCTCCAATTATCGGCTATCGCTATATCGAAGTTTCGGAATATCGCACAATCACATATCGTCATATCCACTGTCCTTCGCTTGACCTCTACGATTAGCGATCAATAATTAGATCGTGACCATCGATCCCGATTTCAATCCGATGGTCCTCGTTCAATCGCTAAATCGCTATCGCATCATCGCTTCAGCCCGTTCTGATATCGTTCCAATGGTTTCACCGATGTGATATTTCGGCAATCGCTCATCGCATAGTCTTAAGGCCTAAGGTTCCTTCTTATAACAATCCGCCGATGCAATAATAATAGATCTTTGCTCCTCTGTGATTCCATCTGGGTTGTTGATCTTACAGATCTAACGGTCCCTATGCATTCTCCGTTTGTTTTCGCTATTGATGGATCTCTGTATTAAAACATGATCCCTTTGCCATTTCTATGCACGAACACTCATATATAACAATATTTTGTTAGTCCATGGATCGCCATCGATTCTCGTAGTGATCGATGGTCGATCAAACCTGCAACACTAGAAACATTTAGACTATCTATGAAATATACATACAGATGCACAATTCAACACTAAAACGCACACTTTATATTATACATGGCATAGTTACAGATCTAAGGCATTTCAGCCTTAGGAACAAATTCCCCTTTAACTACATTTTGCTCACTCTGTTTACAACTTTACTTTGTTCTCCCTCCATCCCCATTGAACACGCAGGTCCATATATATATAAGAAATATTGGATCGGATCACTGGAAAGATCCGATCAAATCCACTCCTTGATTTCCTCTCACAAATATCTCAACAAGCCTTAAATCTCTCTACAGCTCGCTATATGGATACATATGAATACATGGCAGATTACATTAATATTTAATTAAGTCCATCAAATTACTCTGTTTTAACAGATTTGTCCCTTTTGTTGCTCTGATGGTCCACATCCTCCTCTTCTCTGCTCAAAATTTGCAATTTTGATTAAGGGGTCAGATGCCCCTACATCAGTTAGCACTAGCCCAGGTCTTATGGGTAGCGTCGGAACCATGGGCAGTGCTAAATCTTCGAGCACAGTATTCAGGGGCCAGCACCAGGTTTTTTGGTAGAAATGGGGCTGTGGACCAGGATTCGGGGGCTATGCTGATGGGGGTGGGCGGTTATCCCCAACCCCTGGGTGCATGGCCCCATGTGGCCTAGTTTTTCTGCCATATGGGTCATTGTGCATTTAAACAGATTGACAAATTTCACCTGAAACCACAAGAATCTGATCGACACTAGGCAAAAATGTCACTTGACAGTTCCTGGAAAGGCAAAATTCTTAGAACAGTTAGCAGGGGAGTCCAGTTTGTAGAGCAGTTAGGAGAAAAACTTCTCTGGAGCATAAATTTCTCAGCTTTTGGCCAAATTGAGCCCAACTTTGGGTTTTTTGGTGTTTTAGAGCCATTGGAGACATTATTTTTACATCATAAGCGTTGTAAATCTATGAAATCATTTTGAGCAATTAATGAAAGAGACACAACATTGGAAGCTAGACTAGGAGATGTAGCCCAAGAGGGGTGAACTCCTTTATCATTTTGCTATCTTTTTTTGTTGTGTATGGTATATTTCTCTCTATTTTTATGCTGAAAAAGAAGTTTAAAAACCATTAACTTTTGTACTTTTGCAAATTGATCCATTGCCTAAAAGACATAAAAAATTACTTGCAAATTTTCTATAAACATTCAAGTTTGTAATTGACATCATCTTAACCTCCCCTTATCTCTACATATAATTACATAATATCTAATCCACTCATAAAGACTTCATAAATGAAAATATGTTCAATTTATTAGAAATCCCTTCTTACCTAGTGTTGTTCTTCCATATAAAAATAAATTTTAAAGATTAACAAAATCAACCTTTCTCTATTTTGTCTTTGAAAAAAATTTCTTCTACCTAAAAATTAATCACGTAAATCAAAAACTTGTCTAATCTCTTATATACCCTTCCTCCTTAATGTTGTTATTCTTCCACATAAATATAAATCTTATAACCTTTAGATGAACAAAATCAACGTCCTTTATTTTGTATATGACTAAATTTTCCACCTTATTGGTTTAATAGAAATTATGATTCTATTGTTATCAATTAAAATCTAAAAACTATAAATTAAATTATGAATCATATTTTCTAGAAATTATGAATCATATTTTCCAGAAATTATGACTCATATTTTATATTTTATATATAATTAAATAGATAAATTCTAAATATACAATCTTTTTATCATTTAATAATAAAGTAAATAGATGGATCAAATTCTAAATATATAGTTTTTTTATTATTTAATTTCATGCAATGAATTAATTTTTTTATATTAATAATTGTTGACACCTAATCATCAGGATTGGGTGAATAAGTGTAACTGATGTAAATAAATAATAGAAAATATGAAGAGTCACCGGGAGATGAAATGAATAGTCTCTCCCTCATGTATATAATAAAGACCAACCTGAATGAATATAACGAATTGTTTTGAGGAGTTACCTCTTGGTCTGACATGGTATCAGAGCCAGCACCCAAAATTAGCTTTTGTGTAACTCCTAGTGTCAGTTTCCTGCCTATGTTCTACCTATTTTGTAGAACTCACACCTCTGCCATGCTCTAAGGCCTAAACCTACTGTCATATGCATTTTATATTCCCTTTGAACAGTCGGCCCGCTCGGTGGTATCTCATTGAATACTGCTCGGTGGTATTTTTGGAATCGTAGTGGAAACATAGTGGAAACTCGTGCATCTGGTGACAGCTGTGGGATATGAACGCACACCTTTTGGACCAGAACCTTAATCTGGCGCCTTAGACCAACTCGAGCATCTAGTGTAGTTTCGTTGTAGTGGTATCGACCTCAGTGGTTTCGTTCTGTTGTAGTGGTATCGACCTCAGCCCCTCAGCCTCTCCCCTTAACCTCTTTCCCGTATGTAGTCTGGTGGAGATGCAGTGAGCATGGAGTCCTCGCTCCCATATGTGGTATCATAGCAGTAATAAAATCAAATACTTATGTGCAAATGGATGCATCCAGCTACTTTGTAGATGACCTTTTGTTTTAAATTCTCAAGTGATCGACTCTCGCTATTTTTGCAATGTGTTTTTTGTTTTGTGACTATTAATACATATTAGAAAGTTTGTTCGTGTGTAATTCTATGTGGTAAAGAACCAAAAAAATCGTTACCGCTCCCATTCACTGCCACTCCGCACTATGTTACCGCATCCTGTGTGTAACAGTTAAAGGTGCCTTTTGCTGGAACAGAAGAAACTAGTGGTGCCAAACATTGAATTGCTAATCTGTGCACCAAATGGAATTCAGTTAATGGTAGAGGGTAATCAAAAAGTTGATAGTAAGAAGGGTCGTATATTTTTTATAGCACATCCTCCTGTCTTTGATCTTGAATTATATGAAGTTTCGTATTGAATTATGTGCACTACCCATGGTTGAAAAGGAAGATATGTGTTGACTGCATTTTGATTTATGGTGTGAATATTTCAAAGGTTGTGATCCATGTCGTGTTCCCAAAAGGCCTCAGGATAAATGGATTAGTATTTGTTGCAGTGTTGGTCTGCCTAAATGTTGGTTGTGCTCCAAATGGACTGGAACTTGGTTGTCTGATATTATTTATTATTTTCCAAACGAAGCCTTAGAAACTCCTATCTATGCAGCTTGTTTCTTAGTTTTCATAAGAATTCAGAATATTTCTAGTACAGTGCAATTTTTTACATCAAAAACGCATTTTTTTTTGCCAGCAGAAGCATTTTTACAGCACTAATATTTTACAATGCATTCAATCATATCTATTGTGGGAATAGTTCTCACTGGCAAGGAGAACTATCCTGAGTGGTCCCGGATGATAAAACACACCCTCATTTTCAATGAGTTTTGGAAAGGAGTGTGTGTTGGAGACGTAGACAAAGAGCCTGAACAACCTACCTCGGACAAAGAGTTTGCCATTTGGGAAAATAAGAATAGCAAAGCCTATGGATTAATTGCAACATCTGTAAGTGAAGAGATGAGTTGCCATATTTCACCATTCTCAACTGCTTTCGAAGCCTTACAAAAGCTAAAAGAACTCTATGACTCACACTCTGCACTTGAAGTTGTTCAACTGATGATTAAACTCTTCACTCTTGAATTACAAAATAATGATCCTCTTGCTCTTGCATCTAAAGTAAAATCTATAATGCATGATATCAAAGCCACTAAGGTTGAATTGTATATTCTTCTTATAGATTTTCTCAAGGCACTTTATCCTACTTACTCCAATTATCGTGAGTCATTGCAAGCAAATGGAAATCTCAAAGATATTACCTTTGACTCTCTTGTGAAAAAAATTGTTGAAAGAGAGAAAGCTTTTGGAAAGAAGACAGCCCCTGAATCTTCTGAAGAGGTTGTGTGCCTTGCTCATAAAGAAAAGAATCTTGCCCAAGATTCATCCAGAGGAAGAGGTGGTCGAAGAGGAAGAGGAAGATATTTAAGAGGCAGGGGGGCCAGACGCTCTCAAGGAGAAAAGTCAGATTTGCACTGCATATGCTGCAAAAGAAATGGATCACATGATGCTTCTACATGCAAGCTACCTTGGGACAAAATTAAGCAGCAAAGAAACCAACCCAAAGGTAAAACTAATGACATAGACAAAGGTAAAGCACCTGAATCCACTCATTATGTTGTGGCACAATGTAATATCGGAGTAAATGAAGATTTATTTAATGCTTCACTTGCTTCTTGTAAAAATGATTGGTTGCTTGATTCAGGAGTAACTTGCCACATGAATCATAGAAAAGATTTTTTTGAAGAATTTAACAATGTTGATGGAGCAATATACTTTGCAGACCAATCAAAACTCAAGCCATCAAGGCTTGGCACAATTAGGCTTAAATTTCCTGGTCTTCCAAACTTCCTTCTGCATCATGTTCTATATCTCCCACAACTGAAGAGAAACTTATTGTCCATGGTCCACATCTGCCAGCAAGGTCACTCCATTCATATGTTTGACGGCAAACTTTAGGTGAGAAAACCATCTGACCACTCACTTGTCATGAGGGGGATAGAAGAAGAAAGGCTTCTCAAGCTGCAAGGTACCTCTGCTCGTGCACAACATTTCTCATACAATTCTCACTATGAAGAAGGTACACTTCCATCAAGTTTACTATGGCATGCTAGATCTAGACATTTGAACTATGACAGCCTCTGCTTGTTGAAGAAAAATGGTGTTACTGGTTTTCTTGTTGAAAAGTGTGCAACAAGAAATGCTTGTTGAGAATGCAACAAGATGATGGAGCTAAGTGGAAAGGAGTCGCCTTCACTAAGTGGCCCGCAAGCAAAATATGGCGCAAAGTCTATTTTTGGATCACAGCAGGAGTGATCACAGCAGGAGTGATCACAGCAGGAGTGATCACAGCAGGAGTGATCATAGCAGGAGCGATCACAGCAGGAGTGATCACAGCAGGAGCGATCACAGCAGGAGTGATCAGAGTCTATTTTTAGACTGCTAGTCAAAAATAGAAAAGTCAAATATTATTGTCTCATAATAATATTTAGACTATAAACTTTATCTTATCCTCTTGGAGCACTTCAGTTTGAGCTATAGATGTGGCACATGCAGCTGTCAGAAGGAAATACGTTTTCTTATGAGTCAGTTGAGCTATTGCATGCATGACATCAGTTAGAACTCATGTGGTTGAGTTCTGTGGAGTTAGATGAGTAGTTAATGGAGTTGTGTTCAGTTTGACTTAGTTGAACTAGTTGTATTTAGTCTAACTGATCAATAGACTAAGTGATGAGTTGTGTGAATTAGTTATTAATTAATTCACTACTTATTAACTCATAATGCAACTGAAGAATACATCAGTTAACTCAATGCATGTACAGTTCAGTGGAGACAGGTGTTAGAGGTTGAGATTGCTATCAGTTGTGCATGAGATTGTGCACATGCATGGGATTGAGTTATGCCAATGATCTCTGCGTAGCGTGGGCCAATACCAAGTGAAATATAGCTTGTTCTCACGTGATTTACAGTGTGGGTGATTTTCACAAGGTAAATAGGAGTTTGGATCAGCCATTCTTATTCATTCTCTTGCAGGATTGTGCAGTGGAGGCAGGCAAGTAGCGGGGGATATTTGGAGATCAGATCTGAGTTGTATTGTGTGTAACATGTGGAGATAGTACTGAGTACTTGTGAGGAGTATTGTACTATGTAATGTTACATGTTACATGTTCTCAATCATTAATATACAGATAGTGTGGGGTTTTCAGTTGTATGCTTTCCCCGGGTTACATACTGTGTTAATGTGTGCATGTTGTTGATGTTTCATTGTTTTTTATGCTGCTAAATTGATGATCAACGTAGAGGAGGTTATGTATTATGCATGTATTCCGTAATAGTGTATAATCGGGATAATCTCTGTTGAATATGTGTTTATTATTCAAAAATTTTACATGGTATCGGAGCGAGCTGATTTGTAGAAGAAGTTCTACATGATATCAGTGTTGTATTGATCATCAGATCTATTATTCAGAAAGTGTTTAAATTTTATTTCTTCAGGCAGAGTCTGTAATCGGGCCAGGTAGCCTCTGGATTCATCCTTCTTTTGGAAGGTGAGATATCCGTTGAATGCCCATACAGTCAATCTTTGTACAAGAAATACTTTGTTCTCACGAATTTTAGATCAGAAGCGGTTGAGTTTTTGAGCTGTGGAATGGCGCTCAAGGATAAAACTCAGAAACATTAAGTGTGAAAATGGAGACAGTATGCCCCAATATCTCACAAAGTTCACCCAATGCCGGGATGAGCTGGGAAGTGTGGGGGTAACTGTTGATGATGAGGATATGGTGAGTCTAGCACTCCTTGGCCTTCCTAAGAGTTGGCATAGTTACCAGGACTCGATGAATGGAAGGGAGAAATTGCCAGGATGGGAGAGACTTTCGTCGGATCTTGTGCAAGAGGAGATTAGACGGCGCACCAGAGACAGTTCTTCATCTATGCATGATGAGGATAACTATGCCTTAGCGAGTAAGGCGAAGAAGGGGAAGGGGAAGGTTTCTCTTTCCGAATCCAGTTCTTCCAATGATGGGAAGAAGGTTGACAAGTTGAAGGTGTGATGCTTTCGTTGTCATGAGTTGGGCCATTATGCTACTAATTGCCCAAAGAAGAAGTCCAAGAAGGGATCCGGGGAAGGATCTGAAGGTGAGGCACTTGCTTCACAGTTTGAGTTGGATTTCACACTCTTCGCATGCATGGTTTCATCCATGGTGGGAAGTGGTTGGTTTCTTGACAGTGGAGCTTCTTTCCACATGACCGGTGACAAGAGTTTTTTCAGTACTTTGGAGGAGAATGATCTCCAGATACTCATAGGGATGGGTAATGATGAGAAGTATAGCGTCTCAGGTGTAGGCATGGTTATTTTTCAGAGGGAGCATGGAGCTCGCCTTACCTTGACCAATGTCAAGTATGTACCAAGACTGAAGAGAAACTTGGTGTCGATCGCGATGCTGGAAGACAGAGGATATGATGTAGTATTCAGTAAGGGAAAGGTTTTCCTTAGACACATCATCACTAGACAGGTGAAGCAGATTGGTTCACAGGTCAAGAACCTGTATGCTCTTGAGGTTCAAGATGCATGCAAAGCCTTGAGCAGCAAGGCAACTGATGGAGACTTGGTGGTTGAGAGGGAGTGTATATTACCTCTTAACATGCAGAGCTAGAAGAAGCCTCAGACGATTGTGGAGGAGCCACGATTGGTGTAGCAGCTTCAGAAGGTTGTGGAGCAGCCACAACAAGGGAAGCTGAGAGGAGATCGAGTAGAGACATCTACTCATGCAAAGACCTCCAGTAGGGGGAAACTTCGAGCCAGGTGGGCTGAGGGATTGCATGCAGCCATACCTCCAGGTAGGAGGTGGGGTGATGTGGATTGATCGTCCCAAGGAGGAGGGGCAGGATCCTTGAGGTACCCAACCTCTTGGATGAGACCTTGCTACGGGAGCCCCGATGTGGAGTAGCAGGAACTGATTGATTGGGTAGAGACAGATGCAGATGGAGCGGCAGAGAGAGCGACAGTGTAGGGAATCCCAAGACAGTGCATAGCATGCAGGCTGCAGCAATGCGAGAGGTACAAGTGATTTGCACAGTGCTAGGTGGCACAGAGAGGTGTGGAATGGTGCGAGATGCATGGAGATGTTGCAGTAGCGCAGATGTCAGAGAGGGAGCACTTGTATATGTAGATGATCTTTTGATGACAGGGAACAATGAAAGCTACATTGCATCCATAAAGAAGGAATTGAGGAAAGGTTTTGAAATGACTAATTTGGGCTATGTTCATTACTATCTTGGTATTGAAGTAACTCAACATCCGAAGTCCATATTCCTTTCTCAAAAGAAGTACATTGGAGATCTGTTGAATAGGTTCGGCATGACAGAATGCAATCCTCTTACTACTCCAATGGAACAAAACTTAAAGCTCACATCCATTGAAGGAAAAGAATTTTAGGATGCAACAAAGTATAGACAGCTTGTAGGAAGTCTCACCTACCTAACTACTACCAGACTAGACTTTTCGTTTGTTGTTGGAATCCTCTCCAGGTTTATGCGAAAGCCTTGTGAGGGACATTGGTCTGTTGTAAAAAGAGTTCTAAGGTACTTGAAGGGAACTCAAGACTTTGGAATCAAGTATACACAGGTGGACGACTTCAGCTTGATTAGATACTTTGATTCAGACTTCGATGGAGACAAAGAAACTGGGGTATCTACTTCAGGTTATGCTATGAGTCTTCGATCAGGATCTGTCTCCTGGAGATCATGCAAACAATCAATTCTAGTAGATTCCAGAATAGAGGCAGAATATGTGGCAGCAGCTGAGGCAACAAAATAAATTGTGTGGCTTAGGGAAATTCTTGAAGATTTGCAGGTAAAACAAGTACAATCAACTCCACTCATGATTGACAATACCTCAACAATAAATTTGGCCAAGAACCCAAAGTTCCATGATCGAACGAAGCACATCAATACTAAATATCATCTGATTCAACATCATGGTGAGGCCAAAACAATCCATCTCCGCCATTGTTCCACTAATGAGAAAATTGTAGACATCTTCACCAAAGCGCTTGGAAGAGAAAAGCTTGAAAGATTCAGAACGATGCTTGGACTCACCAACATCCCTTTAGATTAAGGTGGGGAATGTTGACACCTAATCATCGGGATTGGGTGAATAAGTGTAACTTATGTAAATAAATAATAGAAAATATGAAGAGTCACCGGGAGATGAAATGAACAGTCTCTCCCTCATGTAACCTGAATGAATATAACGAATTGTTTTGAGGAGTTACCTCCTGGTCTGACAATAATGATGATAATTAATGTCAACTAAGACCAATTTGGTTTATCAGACCTTAAGAAAGTAAGAAAACTAATTGTGACTCTTTAATATGTTATTTTTTTTATCAAAAAGAAGAAAAAGAAGTAATACACATTGTGACTACTTTATCTCCCAATGGTTGAGTCAAGACTAAGCGTCCTTATGCCAGCCTCGCTTGAGTGAGAGGTGGGAGTTTTGGATGGAGTTAGAAGTAATACACATTAAGAAATTTTGATCCTTCATGTATGCTTAAAATGAATTTATTTCTAGATGTTACCACATATATATATGTACTTGTGTAATTATTATTTTTTATTGTTTAATATAATTTTATGTTATGTTATTATTACACGTTACTACTTAACAATATCTCCCCATACTCAGATCTAGAGCACATCCCCATGAAATCATTGTTAAGAAATTCAAAATTAAAATAAAACTAACCTATATCCATTTTAACTCTAGATGTGAAGAGAATGATCAAATCTGTTGTGCAAACCTCTTCTTTTATTGCAAAATTGATCCTCTCAATGAGGATTAAGATGGATCTAGGCTAGTTTAATAATTAATAATTAATTTTATTTTTTATTTATTTTTATGTAATTTGAAATATTCAAATATTTTAATTAATAATTATAATTATTAATTTTTTAATTTGTGCATAATTTTAAGGAGTCAAAATGTTTAGATAACATAACATGACATTACAACATCTCTTTCATACTAGGCTCAATAGCCCAACAAAAAACAAACACACATTTGAAGCTCACATCAATTATTATGTCCACTTTATAGTTTTTGATATTTTAATTCCATAATAAATACCATTCACAAGTTTGACAGGTGAAATATTCATAATCGAAGTGTCCCAAGCTAGGAGACTGGCTCATAGGAGCTACGCAGTGCGTAGTTGGCACATTGCACAATCTTAGTGACCAAGCTAGGAGACTAGATCCTATAACTACATAGTGCATAGTTGGAGCTAGCCCAAGGCAGGCTCTGCACAATTCCAGAAGCCAAGGTAGAGGTCTTGAGCTCCCAGATTGCGCAGTGCATGCAATGAAGTGTGAGATCCAGGCAGGGGGGAGCCCAAATCTATCCATGGGGAGTGTGCAAACAAGAAGATCTGAAGGATTATGTAAGGATGAGTGAAAATCTAACTAAGTATAGATGTATGCATGTAAAACAAGTGCAGAAATGGATCAAACTATTTGGAAAACAAAACATGTGAAGGGAGTCATCGCAACGGCGGTCGTTGGTGCGAAAATGGGAAAACCCATGCGACACTTGGGAAAAGCAATCTATAACTTGACACAACACTTATACAATCTAAAACAAGTGAAACCACTAGTGGTCATTCAACAAAATGAGTGAGACAACACCCTCAGAAGTTAAATAAACAAAAGCGACAAAAGAACCAGCAAAAGGAAATAAAAGCAAAACTCACCCCGAAAAGCGATGATAATGCTTCCTTGAGCTCTAGAGGAATCCATTACATAGAGTTGAGAACAATGGAATTCATGACACGTATACTTGATATCAATGACAACAATGACACTTGGGAGAAAATTCTAAAGATGTCAATGTGCCACCTTTGGGAAACTAATAATAGATCCCTACTTCCTAGGGATGATTTTCCTCTTAGCTTCTTTCTTTTTGGGAAAATTTCCATGCACTACCTGGAAAGATTGAAAAATTTTTGGAAGGATTGGGAAACTCTCTCATTCATGCACTGAGGAGTTTTTCAGCATAGTAGGTTCTGTGAAATTTCTAGGTTGTGTGGCTATGGGCTTCCTCTCAGATTCTACATAATTTCCCAGTTGAAGGTAGGATGTTAGCTGGCTCTGTGCAATTCTAGAGTTGAGTGGCTCTTGCTACCTCTCATGCTCTGTGTAGATTCCCAACCAGAGATAGAACCCCATCTTAGTCTGTGCAATTATGGAACCGAATCTCACTGTTGGCTTGAACTGTGCATTTATTGATAGCAAGGTTGGTTTCCCTCTAAGATTGCGCAAATGGTCAAGGCAGTGCTAGAATCGAATGCAACCAAGTTAGAGGTCAGCTTGTGGTTAGACAACAAAGCAAGAAAGAAAAAACAAGTTGTAAAGAAAAAGATAAAATAAAAATGAAAGCATAAGTACGTGGGTAGTGTAAGATAAGTTGCTAGGAATTTAGTAGGGAGGCTCCAAAATGAAGCGTAGGAAAAATTTTGGAGGGTGGTTGTAGTTTCTATAACAACACCCAACGAGTTTGCTACAACTAATACGTCCCAAGTTTACATCCATTTGTTGGCAATGAATATTTAAGGGATTTGGAACTTATTTAAATTTCAGTATAGCCTACCATCCATAATAAGATGGTCAAACAAAAAGAGTTAATCAAGTTATAGAAGACATGTTGAGGATGTATGTGATGGAAAAACCATCGAAATGGGAAGAATATTTACATCTGGTGGGATTTTCCTATAGTAATGTGTACCAAGCATCTTTGACGATAAGCCCATTTGAGACCTTGTCTGGCAGAAAATGCCACATACAAGTGACTTTGAATAGTCTAGTGGACAGGGCCATTATTGGTCTATATTTGCTCCGAGAAATGGAAGAGAAAGTAATAGAAATTAAACAAATTTGAAGGCTACCCAGAATAGAAAGAATATTTATGCGGATAGGAATAAGTTGAATAGGAATTTAAAATTCGTGACCATGTCTTCTTAATATTGAAGGCAAGTAAAAATTCCTTGAGGTTGGGAAGTTGTGTGAAGTTGGAAACTAGATATTGTGGACCATTTGAAACCTTGGAGAGGATTGGTCTAGTGGCATATATGATTGCATTTCCAACATCCATGTACATTCATAATGTTTTTCATGTTTCATTGCTTTAAAAGTATGTTCCTAATGCTAACCATGCGATTTATTGGAACATGATTCAAGTGGAGCCCAAGGTGTAATTTCAGTTCCAGCCAATGTGGATTTTGGATGAGAAAGTCAAGGTGCTCTGAAATCAAGTTGTCGCCTTGGTAAAGGTGCAGTGGACCCATTTCAGTTGCAAATATGCTACATGGTAGCATGAGAATGTAATGAGGGAATAATACCCTCTTTTTTTGATAAACTTCTTGTATATGTGTATATATAATGCACTGAGGACAATGCCCAAATAAAGGGGAGGGGAATGTAACACCCCTACTCAACCCCTAGAATGTAGATAGCATGTATATATGAAACTAAAGTTGGAGAAACATGGATTTATTTTGAGGGTCGTTGCGCCCATGTACATGTGTGTTTGTGTTTTGGGGCTAGTATGCCAGAGCACATGTTGATAATTGTATATCTGTTTGAGGCTATAGGAACTTGAATGTATTTATGATAATACATGCATGTTAATAAAAAAATATAATGGAAGCAAATCGATAAAATGTATATTTTTTGGGGGATTGAGACTCCATGTATGGGTAAACATAGGAACATATGATTTAATAATCATTAAAAAATTCACATGCATATAACCAAGGTCCATTAAGTGGCTTGGTCAATGCCAAGTGGAAAAAGAAGGGCATGCATATAAAAGCGATCATGTTGGTACTGTGAGGGGGAATTATTCCTATTTATCCATTCTGGAAGACATAAACAAAAGTTGGCAGACAAATATGGAATGAGATACTATAAGGGTACCTAGAAGATTCGTGAGGCAATGGAACTCCTAGAAGATATAGGACTCTAGAAAACTCCCATCTAGCTGAGTAAGGTGCCCATGAAGGTGGTGAAATAGACCGAGGGATTGTAGGTGCAATGAAGGGTGTGTACCACTTTGGTGTAATCTAATGGGGAATGTGAGCATGTTGATTGGAGACTATCAGGGTTGGTACCTTAGCTATGTGAGGGTTTGGAAGGGTACCTGGAAGAATCGTGAGGGCAGTGGCACTCTTAGAATTTATAGGACTCTGGAACATCCCTGACCCATTAGGATAGGGATTGATGGGGGATGTCATCCTATTGGTTAGAGGTTGTTAGGTTTGGTACCTTGGTTAGTTAATTGTACTAATCATGTACTAGGGTTTGGGCAAGTTAATGCCCCATGGAGTCAAAGCCCCATCTTAAGGGTGACCCACTGTGGAAATAAAATGAACAGTGTGCTTTATGGCTAGGTGCAATGTTGAAGGTATCCAACCAATTGGGCATAACTAGAAGATTAGTATTTTCCTTTTATGTTTATTTTTTTGTAATGTTATATATGTTTTAGTGAATTATATATATATAATAATCATGTAGAATATGCTTGAGCGTAAGTAGTGCATTCAAGTATGCATTTAGATATTCATATCATTAGGTGGGGAATTTCCCAAAAAAGAGTAATTTTTTCAAATTAAAGGTTACCAGAGATATCAAAGACAGAATTGGACCTCAAAGAGTCTAGAATAGGTCGGAAATGGGTCGGGGGACATTACAAAAGGCTTCATGTATCTGCATTTACTTTCCCACATTAACCAATTTGCATAGACATTTTCACATTAACATTCATTGCCCATATTCAATTTACTTTCTAAAGATGCAGATTGTGGGTCATTGTATGGAAAACTCTCCCACTCATTGTATGGAAAACTCTCCCACCAAAATTTACCCCACATGTTTTAGACTTATAATTTCCAAACTAGAGAAGACTTATCACATAGTTTTAAAATGTTAATATGAATTGTTTTCATAAATGAAAATTTTATTGAGGAAAGAAGAAAATAAAGGCTTAAATTCCACACAATATTTTACCAAGTAAAAACATGAAAATAACATTTGGACATATTTCTTTCTTTCACTCGTTGGACAACTCTTGTCCAACCAAGGTGAATGTATCAATATTTCTTTACACTTAAATTTTACATAATTACCACTTGAAATCTCTCCACTCAGAACCTCAAATAATAATCATTGTGGGAGTTAGGCTATGTAATCAACAAAAGCCATAATATATATTAACTTCTCCCAATATTCTCATCAGGCCTTAAGACATTTCAAACCATTAAAATTTAATATTATATTTAGGTGAAAGAGAATACAATATAGACCATCCAAAATGTCCAAAGACATTATGCCAATGTTACATGCTTTTTCTTGCAGGAAAACAAATTGTAAGAAGTTACCATAAAATAGATACAAATGATAATTTAGAGAGAATGACATCGCAAAGGGTTCTTACACAACCCGAAATTCTCCTTAATATTTAAGGCATCAAAAGGCATTTAATCTTCCTAGTTTAAACATGGGCTATCCTCCATTGTTGTCCCAAGTAGGGTATTAATCCTTCTAAGGTTGCCACACAAGGAATACTTCCAACTCTTATTGACCCAATTTATAAATATATTCCAATTAATTCAATAATATTACTACTATCCCAACAAATATACTCACAATAAATTAATTTAAAAGGCTTCAAAGGCCCCAATTCAATTTCACAATAGGTTTGAAATCTTAATGAGTTCACTCGTGATTTATTTAATTAGTTAATTCATATGTTCTATGAATACTTTTCCAACTAAGTATTCACTATAAAACATTGACATTCCAAATATTACTCATGTTATTAAAAAAAAGTTGCATTAAAAAATATATATTCAATGCCCTTCCCAAAGAAACATTCAACCATTCACACATGAGTTCAAATTCCATCTCAGCAAGTAATAAAAACATTTTTGAATGGAATTCACATGACTTATGGTAGATAAAAATTCACAATTTTGAGAGATAAATACACTTTTGTGAGTTGATTTAATATTTCCTAGCGAATGAAGAATGGTGAGCCACTCTCCACTCAACCATACGCTTGACTATGCTACAGATATCTTGCAAGTTCCCACCCCTACACTAGATCCAAATTCCTTAAGAGGAAGTTCACTCAAGGTTCAACAAATTCAATTTGGAGTAGAGAACATGAAGGACACTCTCCTTCACATATAGGAAATCAACGTTCAATATTTCAAGTATTGAGCCTAGGCATATTAACATTCATAGTATGGCCGCTATGGGGCTACACAATACAAAGAGATTCCTTCACTCATCTAGCGGTCCCTCATTCCTTCCCTTTTATCAGTTACTTATGTGCTAAATTAAGACCAACTATTCAGGAAATTATTATGTCCTCTAGCTCAAAATGTAGAATTTTACATTATTTTCCTTTTCCAATTCAATAAGTTCACAAAATCCACATATGTCTAATGTGACAAAATCCACACTGGCCATTCCAACATTATTATTCTTAATTACAAATTACAAAACATGGGGTTTAAAAAAGGGTGTTACATCACATCAATTTCTTGCACATCCTTACTTCACATGAATCCTAAAGTGTAGCATCATTGTTTTCCCTTGTTCGTATAATTGAAAATCCATAATATATTTATATTCATATAAGATTTTCTAGCCAACCATATACCCCAAGTAACTATGTTTGAAATGGATTATAATTATTTGAAATATTTTTTCTTAAACCATTTCCTCAAAGATTCTTCTATAACATCACTAAACCACTCATTTGAAACATCTGAAATTATCTCCACCTCCTTCCAAATATAATAGAATATGGATAATGGATTAGAAAATGACATATGGGTTCTACCTATACACAATGCACACATCACCATCTCCTATCTACTCCTCTACAATACTTCCCATGTTGATTCCTTATTCTTTAAACTATCTAGAGAAATATTATAATATTTTTGGGGGATTTGAATTTCCAGATCTACCTATACTTCCAAATTAACGATAGAGTTTCCATTTCCCCTCTCAACCTAATATGATCCTTCTTTAGATTCTCAAGACAATCACTCCATAAAGTTGCGTTCCCCGCTTCCAAATAATTAACTATGTTAACCTATAATCTTGCTACCAAATATCTCTGATGATTGAATCTCCCATGTTATTGAGGATACACAATCCTCCCTTTTGTATAATGTTAATCAAATCTTTCATCGATCTTATCCTTTCACTAAAACCAAGGGTAAACACAGCACCAACCAGTAAATGTCCATGGACTCAATACTTCCATCTCATAATGTTCCTCCCAAATACTTCCTAAGTAAATAATTTCCCAAAAAACATCTACCCATGGGTTACCAAAATGATTAATATTCTTCAATCCCCACCCATAATTCTCCTTTGACCTAGCTATAATCTTCAATTTTACTAAAGTAATTCCATCATTCTGTTTTTTCTTACACAAAAAGAATTTAAAACATGTATTCTAATATTTGCAAGGCCTCTTTTATGTGTATATAAAAAGGAATTAAAAAAAAACATGCATAGCCTCCAACATAGATTTTACCAATGTCATCCTCCCATCCAAACACAACCATTTATTATAACAATTATTAATTTTGAACTTGATTTTTTCAATGAGACAATCAAAATCATTTTTTCTATATCCATTTATTCTAGATATAAAACTTAAATGTTTGAAGCCATACTGAAACTATAAGAGTTTACGAGAAAAAAGGCTCAGCAACATATATGCTTATTATCTTGATCCATGCCATTAAAGAAGATTGTATATTTTTGTAAATATAGCTCTATAATTATAGCTACTTCATAAGTATCAAATATTCTTATTTTGTCCTTACTTCCCTTACACTTCCATTAGAAAACAACAAAGAATTATCAACAAATAGTAACTAATTCAATGATAAATCCCTTCCAATTTGACCCATGTGATAATCCCTAGTCTTTTTGCTTCCACAATATCCCTACTCTAGCCTTCAATCACAATTAAGAAAACCAAAGGAGATAAAGGATATCCTTACCTCAACACCCTAAACAATAAAAATAAATAAAAGAAATAGAAAATATACAACCCACTATCCATTTAACCAAACTGAATCCCACATGAAAAAGCATGATTCTAAAATATCACCCACTAATTTTGTTATACGCCTTGGATACATCTAATTTCATAAACATTGTTGGTAAATTATTAATTGTTATTGAGTGATGACCTATTTTAACCCTAATAACTTTGTGTATTTATGTTCTAGCTAGAAACCCATATTTTTCTTGAGAGATAACTTATCAAAATATTTATCTTTTAACTCTAACTACCAAAATTTTTGCTATGATTTTGTACACATAATTACAAAAGTATATGGGCACGAAATTATCAAAAGTATTAGGGTCAGTGTTTTATTGAATCAATGTTAGAAGCATAGCACTAAAAGCTTCTAGGATCTTCCAAAACTCCCAACTTCTTCAATTACCCTAATTAAGTAATCTTCCACTAAATCATATTAAATATTAAAAAACACACTAGCAATCATGTAGACCTTTGATTTTATCCTTTTTAAAAGAAGCTAATAGATATTTTAATTCCTTTTTTTGATATATTTTAAAAAGAGGTCATCCTCAAAATTGTGTATATATTTGTGTTGTACAACTCTCTATAAATAAACTAAAAATATGAAACACTTAAATCTACTATATGTGAGGGAGTTTCCTTTATAATTTTTCATTTCCAAAATGATATTGGTTCTCTTCCTATGAAAGCAAAATTATGAAATAGCTCTATATTTCCATATTTCATTTCAAATTTATCCACATTGTTTTTTTCTATTTGGAATCCAAACAATCCTAATACCCTTTACCTCTTTGAAGGATGTTGTAAGCTAAAATGTGTTGATTCATTAACCATAACTTACCTATTATTTATTGATAGTTTATTCCTTAATCATAACTTACCTACTATTTCTTGATCATAACTTGACTATTACTTATTGTGGAAAATAACTTACTTAGTATTTCTTGATCAATTCTTGAAATTCTTGCACTTCCATCCATCTGGTTTTATGATCCAGGGTATCAATAAAGTGCTAAAAAATGAAAGTGTTTAAAAGTGCTCGAAACTAGTGCCAAAACGTAGATCCCATTGCCATGAATCCAACACAACTTGAATCGCTCAAAACTGATATCATATGCTCCAAATATTGTATTCTGATCGTTTTCCTAACTAACTAAAATTATTGCAGGTTGAAGTACAAGACCGTTGACTAGGCAATCCATACGATGACTCAGCAGGTTGACTATGTACTTTGGGCCAATTGCAGGATGCCAAGTGGTTATACGTGATTGGTTGAGAATTGCTGAAATTTGATTGGTTATGGTATATTTTATGTGGACCTATGAAAGGGTGCCACGTGGCCCAGTCACAGGCTGCCATGTGGCACCCCAGGATTGACTAAAATTTTATTAACGGCCAAACTAGCCTCCACGGGGTTCGAACATGAGACCTCTTGCTAATCAACGCAGTGCTCTACCAACATGTTGTCAGTGGTACTTAACCGTTTTAGTCCTCAATTGTTATTTGAAGTTTCAGCATTGATCCATTGGGGAATGGGGTCGGGGCTAAGCCCCTGGTCCTTGGTCAACTCACACCCACAGAACCATAGGGGGAGGAGTCGACGACTTGGGACTTAGTCCCGACCCAAGGTCATAATAAAGGGCACATAACCACGGCAAAGGTAGAGATTAGCACTCACATCAAGGGGCTTAGGGTAAGGCCCTCGGATGAGATCCAATGGTATACCACAAGACCACTACCATTGGAATGGAGTGAGATGCAGAGGGGGGCTAAGGTTTAGCCCTAGCCTAGGACTTATGGGTAGCATCGGAACCATGGGCGGTGCTAAATCGTTAGGTGTGGGATTCAAGGGCCAGCCCCAGGCTTTGTTATAGCAATGGAACCATGGCCCGAGATTCGACGGCTATGCCGATGGGGGTGGGCAGTTAGTGTTGGCATTATGATTCTAGTATGGCTCTATGATACAGATGTTGTACTTGATGGCAACACCCGTGGCAATGCTCTGATCAGGCTCTCAAAATGTTGAAAATTAAGAAGTACGCAGGAGAACAGTTCAGAAGATGCATACCCGCAGGTACACCGTGAAGGGACCACGGCTAGACACGCAGGTCACCCGTTCAGGAGGTGCGTACCCCCAGTTTCACTTACTTCAAGGCAGAGAAGCGCGTTCACGTGGGGTTTCCTATGTTTGGCCCGTGGTATTTAGCCCGCCGCTCTTGATTCTATGGTTTTGGCCCGTGGTCTTGATTTATATTATTATTATTATAGAGCCCCATGTTTTTGGGCCCCTTGTATTGGTTATCTATGGTATTGATCCATGATTTTAGGAGGAGCTTGCCTATATAAAGCAAAGGAGATCACTTGGCTAAGTATCTTTTGCAATTGAATATCTTAAGATCTGAAATATTGGGTTATTGTCTTAAAAGCTTGATCTATATGTAATTGAAGTTGAAAGCGAATCTGTGAAGGGTGATCTCTCGAGCGCATGATCAGATCTGGGCATCTAACTAACTGTGCCACACTGGTGGACTGCCAATTCGGCCCTAATCAGAAGTACGCAGGTGATTAATGGTACAGGTGCGTGGGTACGCAGAGCAGAAACAGGAAAGCTGCGTGGGTACGCAGAGCAGAAGAAGGGGTACTGCGTGGGTACGCAGAGCAGAAGAAGGAGAACTACGTGGGTACGCAGCGCGACAAAGGTTCAGGTGCGTACGCACAGCAAAAGTACGCGGCGCAATAGTATCTTTGAGTGCGTGGCTTCAGTAACGGTACGCGGCGCGATAGTGTCTCTGGGTGCGTACCTACAGTAACAGTACGCAGCGCGATTGAAGAAGCAGTGCGTGGGTACGCGGTGCAGCAGAAGGCTCTTTGCGTGTATACGTAGGGAAGCAGAAGGTGAAGTGCGTAGCGACGCAGGCCACAGAAAGAAAAACTGCGTATCTGTCTTAAGATCTTCTGTTGACTGAATTTTTCTGTTGATAAGGTGTTCTGGGTTAGTTCTGTTACTGTTGATCTGGTTACTACAGTTGACTGTGTAATTTACATGTACTTGATGATCATTTGATGCTTATGGATCCAGTTTGAAAATTTATGAAAAGTGGTCCTTGTAAGAAAAGAAGTAGGGGGTTGTAGCTCCCTTCCAGGAAAGACTGGAAAACGAAAGAGAGTTGTAGCTCTCTGCAGGTTGCAGCCTGTGTACTGGTAAAGGACTGCACCAGTACAAAATCATTGTAAAAGGAGTGTCTAATTTGAAAGAAGATAGAGACATATTGCAGCAGGTGGTTTTCACCCACATTGGGTTTCCACCTTACATCTGGTGTTCTTTGGTGTGACTATTTGTTTTTCTTGTTCATGCTCATTATTTTATGGTACTGATATGCAAAAATAATTCAAAGTATAAATAAGGAAGATTTGTTAAAAGAACTTGATAATACTGATTCACCCCCCCTCTCAGTATTATTTCCAACAGTTAGCCCCAACCCCCAAGCGCATGGCCCCATGTGGCCCAGTTTTTCGCCATAGGGGTCATTGCGCATTTAAACGAATCAACAATTTTCACTCAAAACAGTGGGAATCTCATCAACACTAGGTGAAAATGCCCCTCGGATGCATTTTCTAGTTTAAATGCGCATTTTCTAGTTTGTAGAGTAGTTAACAACAAAACTTCTCTAGAGCATAACTTTCTTAGTTTTTGGCCAAATTGAGCCCAACTGATCCAGATTTAAGCAGGAACGCAACAAATTACAGAGATAACCATATACACAAATATGCAGCGGAAATAATACTTCATTTCATTAATGGAAAATACTGACATATGCTTACAAACAGAAATGGCAATAAACTAGCTAGGGCGATGGTAGCTTATCTCTGAGAAGAGATGTGATGGCTACATGCCTCTGAACTGTTCTGAACCGTATTACAATGAGGCTCGAAGGCCTATTTATTGTTGAGAAACAATGGAAAACCCTTCACATACCGAAACCTAACCCTAGAAGATGAAACGCCAAATTGTGGGCCCCGTTTGGGTAAATTGGTACATCAATTTCCCGGGGTCGTAACTTTGGCATACGATCTCCGTTTGACGTGTACGATAGCTCGTTAGAAAGATCTATCTGAGTACTACCACTTTGGGAGGCAACATAGGGCTCGGTCGCCCCAGAATTCCAAAAAAACGTCGTTTAGGGCCTCAAAACGGCTCCGGAAGTTCAGGACCCGAAAAACTGCTAAAAATAGTAAACTGTGCTACAATTAAGGAAACTGAAAATGCTGAGAAAGACAATGGTGGGGGTCCAGGTGGACCTGGCAGGTGGCCACCAATATCCACCTGGATCATTCCTCCCCCCTTAGGAAGCAATGGTCCCCATTGCGTTGAGCTCCTCCATGAGATGAGGAAACCTCTGCTGAACTTGTTCCCTGGTGAGCCACTTGCCCTGCTGAAGGAGTTGGCCTGCTTTGACAACTCGATACAGTTGGATATGCTGTTGGCGAGTGTTCTTGATCTGTGTGTCCATGATCCGATCAGTTGCAGCTTGTTCCATGCAATCTGGATTTAATTCTGTGGGTTTGAGCTGTTCTGCAATGTCGGATGTGTCTAGCAATGGTGGAAAGTATGGCCGAAGGCGGTCCACATTGAACACTGGGTGCAGGCCAAGGAATGGGGGAATGCTGAGCTCAAATGCATTGTCTCCCATAGCCTTAGTAATGGTGTAAGGACCATATCGAAGTGGTCTCAATTTCCGATAGGCTCCAGTAAGGCGTTCCTTTTGCAAATGCAACCAGACTTTGTCGCCCACCTGAAACTTGTGTGGCACCCGGTGTTGATCATGTCGCTGCTTGTACTTGGCATTTGATTTCTCAAGAATGTCATGGACCTGCTGGCGAATATGTTGGATGCGCTCAATGAAGCTGGTGGCCTTATCTGTTTCGGACTGGACATGAGCTGAATTCATGTGAGTAGCTGCAAGTGGCATGGCCACATCAATGGGGCATAGTGGCTGGAATCCTAAACCCACCTGAAAAGGGCTATGGCCAGTGGAGCTGTGAAGAGCTCGGTTGTAGCTGTGCTGAACATAGGGGAGGCTCTCGTCCCATGTGCGTGGATGCTTTGAGTTATACATGCGCAGAATGTGCACAATCATCCTGTTGACAACCTCTGTCTGGCCATCAGTTTGAGGATGGAAGGCTGTGGACTTCGTGAGTTTGGTGTCCAGCATTGACCAGAGACTGGACCAAAATGTGCTGAGAAACCGACTGTCCCGATCTGAGATGATAGACTGTGGGATCCCAAAGTGCACCCACACTCGTTCAAAGAAGAGTTTAGCAGTGGCTTCTGTTGTGATATTCTTCTTGCAGGCCATCATAATGGCCATCTTTGAGAACCTGTCGACGACCACAAAAACACAGTCATTTCCATGCTTAGTGGAAGGAAGGCCTGACATGTAATCCATGGAGATGGATTCCCAAGGTCGACTAGGGGTAGGCAACGGGGTATAGAGGCCTTGCTTCTTAATGGTCGGTTTGGCAATGGCACAGGCAGTACATGATCGGATGTACTTCCCAACATCCTGTCGAAGATTCGGCCAATAGAAATAGTTTTGCAGTACTGCCACTGTTTTCTCGACCCCGAAATGCCCAGCAGCCCGACTGTAGTGTGCTTCCCAAATCATCTTGGCACGCTCGCTTGAAGGAACACAAAGGTGACCGAGGTGGCATAATAGGGCATCCTGGAGGTGAAAATCTGCAACCTGCCGACCCTCCAAGAGTGTCTGGTATGTGTGGCCGAATTCTGGGTCGCTTTTGTAGAGAAGTGGCCAATCAGAAGTCTCGTGCCCGCAAGAGTTGAGCACGGTGGTTAGCGCCATGATCGGTGGTCGACTGAGGCAATCTGCAACATTATTGGTGCTGCCCTTTTTATACTTGATATTCAAGTGAAACTGTTGCAGGTATGTAGACCACATCTGATGGCGATCATTCTGCAATTTCCCTTGGGTCTGTATGAATTGCAGAGGTCGGTGGTCTGTGTGGATGACCGTTTCCTTCCCCAAAATGTAATGCTTCCATTGTCGGCAGGCCTGTACAATGGAATACATCTCTTTATCATAAGTGGGGTACTTCCGGACTGTGTCTGAAAGTGTTTCACTGTGATATGCCACTGGATGTCCATGTTGAGTAAGGACTGCCCCAATAGCATAGTCAGAGGCATCTGTCTCGACCTCAAATGGTTGTTGTAAATCTGGTAACGCGAGCACTGGTGCCGTGCAGAGGCGATCCTTCAACTCCCTGAATGCCTTCTGTTGAGATTCAGACCAAAAGAATTTTGCTTTCGCCCCGCCCTTGGTGACTTGACTCAAGGGCCAAGAAATATGAGAAAATCCCAACACAAACCTGCGGTAGAAGTTGGCAAGACCTAGAAAGCTGCGGAGCTCTGTTAGAGTGGTTGGAGAGGGCCAATCCCGAATGACTTGGACCTTGGCTGGATCGACATGCACCCCCTGTTCATCAATGATGTATCCCAGATACTGGACCTCGGTCATGCCAAAAGTGCATTTCTCCAAATTGGCACATAGCTTGTGTTGCCGCAGTGTTTGGAGAACCTGTCGGATGTGGTGGAGGTGCTCTTCCCAACTCTGGCTGAAGATCAGAATGTCATCCAAGTATACTACTACAAAGGAGTTGGTGAATGGCCGCAAGATGTCATCCATTAGCCTCATAAAGGTTGCAGGAGCATTCGTCAATCCGAAAGGCATGACCAACCATTCGAAGAGGCCCTCCTTGGATTTGAAGGCAGTCTTCCACACATCTGAGGGTTCAATTGGTACCTGGTGATATCCTGACTTCAGATCGATCTTGCTGAAATATTTCGCCCCCTTTAGTTGGTCTAGGAGGTCATCAATCCGCGGGATCGGGTACCTATTACGGACAGTGATCTTGTTCAGCGCCCGATAGTCAATACAGAGTCTCCACGTCCCATCCTTCTTCTGTACCAACACTATCGGGCTCCCACAGGGCGAAGAACTCGGACGGATGTGACCTTTCTGTAGGAGCTCCTGAATCTGCCTCTTGATTTCATTGTTCTCCATAACGGAGCGCCGATAAATTGGTCCATTGGGTAGCGGCGCACCTGGGGTCAGATCAATGGAGTGCTTGACTTGACAGTGCAGAGGAACCCCTGCCGGGGAGGTGAAGATGTCTTTGTACTCCTCCACAATCTTGTCCATTTGTAGCTGCCGTGCAGAGGGACCTCGTTTGGAGGCCGCGGCCACTGTCTTCTTCTTCCCTTGAGGGCGTATCATCAGGAAAACAAATTTCCTGGTTTTGGAAATGATCTTACTGCATTGTTTTGCAGTAATCAAAGAGATGGCGGCAGGTGGTGGTACCTCTGGTATCCTGAACAACTTATTTCCCAATGTAATAATAACAGCACGGGGCCTTGATTCATACACAGCATGTCGCTTCCACAAGTATGGTTGTCCTAGTAATACATCACAAACTTCAAGGGGAGCAATGTCACACAATACCTCATCCGTGAAGGGCTTGATGTTGTATGGAAGGCGACACTGCTGGCTCACGCGAAGATCTCGCCCTTGGTAAAGCCACCCAATGGTGTATGGTTGTGGATGTGCTGTGGTCGGTAAGCCCAACCGCTTCACGACCTCTGCCGAAATGAGGTTCTTTTGACTCCCGCTATCAACAATGAACTGTATCGGGGAGCCCTTGACCCACATCTGGGAGTGGAAGAGACGCTCCTCCTCCTCTGGATCTTCGGGTTCATTTTTCTGGATCTTTGCGGTAGCAACAGTGGCGCTGGGATCCGCATCAATGATCTGCTTCCCTTTTTCATACCCCTTATCGGGTTCTGACTCAGAGTCGGAACATGCATCTGATTCTGAAACCTTTAGCTCAGCCACCAGTGACTGTTTGGCCCGACACTCACTTGTGTTGTGAGTGGAGCTCTTATGGAACTCGCACCATTTTCCAGTGTCCTTTCTCGGCTTCGCGGCGTTGCTCTTTGCTTGCAGCTTCAGCTGGTTGTCTTGGGCTGTCCCGCCTTGGCTTTGTCCTTTGTTCTGTGGTTTAGGGGCACCTTTCCCCTGCTTTGGATTCGCAGATCCAAAGTCTCGCTTCTTTTGTTTAAACTTCTGCTCGACTTTGACGGCATACCGGTATGCTGCGCCGAGCGAGGGGATGTTTAGGAACTGTATTTCTTCCTGGATGTACTTGTGCAGGCAGCCACGGTATTTGAGTATCAAATGTTGCTTCGAATCCTTGATACCCAACTTTGTACGAAGGGTATGGAAAAGATTGGTGAACTCCGGCACATCTTGGTCCCTTCCCTGCCGCAGCGTGGTCCACTTTATGTATTCATCCTCATAGCTTCCGACAGGGTAGTACTGCTCCTTGATGGCATCCCGGAACGAATCCCAGGTGGGTGCGGCTGAAAATAGTGAGCCAGTACTTTCATCCTTCTGCTCGCAGTAGGTTTCCCACCAGTCCTTGACGTGGGGGGCTGCTTTGAGAAGAGCAAAAACAATCTTTTCCCGACTCGAAAATT
This sequence comes from Pinus tabuliformis, assembly GCA_031772625.1. NCBI lineage: Eukaryota > Viridiplantae > Streptophyta > Pinopsida > Pinales > Pinaceae > Pinus > Pinus tabuliformis. The sequence continues at coordinate 693,423,667 of CM062817.1, forward strand.
CATGAACAGAAAAATAACCCTCTAGCAGATTTAACCATTTATCTACGGCATCGGCGTCTATCTGACCCTCGAATATGGGGATTTCAAAATTAACTTGTACCTTAAAGGGTGTGGCGTTTCCAGAGGAGCTGCTGGAAGCCGATGCGCCGCTTCTGGGTAGCCGCTGAAGGATCTGCGCAAAGCTGTCCATCATCGCGTTCCGTTGTCGCTCGAGCGCTTCTTCGAGCAAGATTTTGATGGGATCTCCTGCCCCCTCGTCTTTCTTCTCGTCCGCCATGGGAGGCCGTCGGGATTTCCGAGGCTGGTCTTGCAAAGGTTCAACCAGTTCAAGCCCTAACTCCTTATATCCCGACCTTGTTGGGGACATGCAAAGAAAAACAGAGAAAAAGCAGACCGCTCTGATACCACTGATCCAGATTTAAGCAGGAACGCAACAAATTACAGAGATAACCATATACACAAAGATGCAGCGGAAATAATACTTCATTTCATTAATGGAAAATACTGACATATGCTTACAAACAGAAATGGCAATAAACTAGCTAGGGCGATGGTAGCTTATCTCTGAGAAGAGATGTGATGGCTACATGCCTCTGAACTGTTCTGAACCGTATTACAATGAGGCTCGAAGGCCTATTTATTGTTGAGAAACAATGGAAAACCCTTCACATACCGAAACCTAACCCTAGAAGATGAAACGCCAAATTGTGGGCCCCGTTTGGGTAAATTGGTACATCAATTTCCCGGGGTCGTAACTTTGGCATACGATCTCCGTTTGACGCGTACGATAGCTCGTTAGAAAGATCTATCCGAGTACTACCACTTTGGGAGGCAACATAGGGCTCGGTCGCCCCAGAATTCCAAAAAAACGTCGTTTAGGGCCTCAAAACGGCTCCGGAAGTTCAGGACCCGAAAAACTGCTAAAAATAGTAAACTGTGCTACAATTAAGGAAACTGAAAATGCTGAGAAAGACAATGGTGGGGGTCCAGGTGGACCTGGCAGATGGCCACCAATATCCACCTGGATCACCAACAAGAGCCCATATTGGGGTTTTTGGGTGTTCTAGATCCATTGGAGACATTATTTTTACATTTTGAGCATTGTAAGTCCATGAAATAACATATTATAGCACTTAATAAAAGAGGCGCAACATTGGAAGTTGGACCAGGAGATGTAGCCTAGGAGGGGTGAACTCCTTTATCATTTTGTTATCTTGTGTTGCTATGTATGGTATATTTGTCTCTGTTTTTATGCTGCAAACTGAGTTTAAAAAACATTCATTTATGTACTTCTTAAAATTGGTCCATTGCCTAAAAGACATAAAAAAACTACTTGCAAATTTTCTATAAACCTTCAAGTTTGTAATTTAGATCAGTTTGGTATCATAGCTCAAGGTTATTTTGAAGGTTTGATTTTGTTTACAAGTGTTTTCTGATGCTTACAAGGTTGAAGCTAAAAATAGGAGAAGGATTGGTTGTAGAGACAAATCCTCAAGTGGGTTCAAGGAAGCTGCACATACCTCAAGCTTCACCAATCATGGCACATGAAGAAGGTCATGAGGGGATGTCTGAGGATGAGAGAACTTTCAGAAAAGCTTTCTTTGAAATTTCTAAAATGGTGAAAGTTCTATTTGAAGAGAGAAACACAAGGTTGCAAGGAAAGAGCTCAAATCCTCCAAAATGTAATGGAGGATATAGTGAAAAACCTCCACCTCCACCTTTTTTTCACCTCCATCTTCACCCTCATCTTCTTCTACATCAACCCTTTCACATACTTCTCCAAGAACTCCAAAGGGACATGGTAAAACTCCTTTGTTAAAGCTTGATGCAAAATTTGAATTGCCTATCATGTACAATGGCGAAGTAGATGCTAAGAAATTGGATAATTGCGTTCGTCAACTGGAAGTCTATTGTAGGATTCAACAAATTGATGATGATTCCACTAAAATTCATCTTTCTCCTCTAAGGTTGGAAATTGTAGCACTCATTTGGTGGGAGGCCAATACTCAAGAGGATCTCAAGAAAAGTGGTGAAATTATTTCCTCTTCGAATGATTTTGTAGCTGAATTAAGAAGACAATTTTATCCATTAGAATACATGTATAAGGCAATAGTGGACTGGAAAAAATTTAGACAAGAAAAAGGTATGAGTGTTCAAAGTTATGTACCCAAGGGTGTAGAAGAAGAGTGTTCATTTTGGGTGTAGATTTATCCTCTCAAGACACTCTCCTTAAATACATAGGTGGTTTTCATAGTTAATTGAGGCATACAATTCTTATGTTTAATCCTACAAAGTTAGATGAAGTTTGTGTATAGGAAACTCATTTAAAAGCAAGAGGGAAAACTGGCCCTCAAGAGACTAGCCAGAATCCATTTAAGTCTAGAGACAAAGGAAAGGGGAAGTTCAAAGGCAAGGATAAAAATAATGTTTCAATCAAGAAAGAGGGAGAAAAACTCACATGTAGACATTTTTCAAAGGAAGTCCATGATGAAGACCATTGTTGCAAAATTCATCTTAGGTTGAGACCCAAAAAATTTAACAAAAAGGTGAAAGAAAAGATTGCAGCAACAACTCAACAAGATCTAGGATCTCATTCCGGAGATGAGATGAAAATCACAGCCATGGGATTGAAAGGTAAGGATTCTATTGCAAGTACTATTTCTTCTAGAAAGACCATTGAAACTAAAAATCAAAAAGAAAGAATTCAACTTTTCCATATTAGAGTCATCTCAAAACCTAAAAAGGTAGATACTTTGTTTGATAGTGGATCCCAATCCAACCTTATTTCAAAGCCATTGTCAAGAAACTAAACTTGTAAACCATTTCTCATCATAAACCTTATCCTTTGGGTTGGATATGTGACAATGCCAAATTTCAAGTGACAATAGAATGCATACTTAAGTTCTCCATCACTGCAAATTTTTTTGATGAGGTAAAACTTGTTGTAGTACTGCTTGACATATGTGAGATTGTTTTGGGAAGCCCATACTTATATGATAGGAAAGACATCTTTCATCACCATGAGAACAAGTGTCATTTTTTTAAATATGGGATTGATTATATTGTTAGAGCACATCGCAAGAAGTTGAATTTGTCTCTTGTGAATGCTGGACAAATGAAGAGGTTTGTAAATGCTAGTTATAATTTTGCATTGTTAATGATCAAACACAAAGATGTTGAGGAATCTGAAGCTTTCCAAGGATGTGATATAAAACTCAAACATGATTTAGTTGAGGTTGTTAACACATGTGATAAGATGTTTGAGGAGTATGACATGTTTCCTCCTAAAAGAGGAAAATATCATGAAGTTCAATTGCAGCGAGATGCATCGCTTTTAAACATTGGTATGAACAAGATGCCAGTGTTAGAGAATGCAGAGATCAAGAAGTAGATGAAAAATCTACTTGACAAAGGGATCATTAGGTATAGTACATCTCCTTGTGGGTCTCCTAATGTTTTAGCTTTGAAGAAAGATGGTACATGGTGATGGCGATCACGGTGTGTGGATTTTGGAGCTTTTAACAAAATCACGATAAAGAATCATTATCCTCTTCCTCGCATTGATGTTTTGTTAAATCAATTGAAGGATGTTGTTTATTTCACTAAGTTGAACTTGTGAATTGGTTACCATGAAATAAGACTTGTTGAAGGTGATACATGGAAAACTGCTTTCAAGACAAAGCTAGCTTAATTGCATGCTTTGACAAGGGTGAAACATGTCTCTCAATGGGGAGGAAAGCAGCAGAAAGCCTTCAATGCATTGAAAGGTAAAATCAATACAACATCAATTTTTGTGTCAGATATAAATTAGCCATTACAGATTTAGTTGGTGAATCAGATGGTACAAGAACATTTGGTGAAGAGTTAAGCCAAGTACAAGGCTAGACATGATAATCATCGTGTTGACCATAGTTTTCAGGTTGGAGATGAAGTAAGTCTTTGCATCAACCAAGAAAAGTTGCAAGATGAAGAGAAATTGAAATTGTATGAGCCTGCTTTGATTGAAGATCAAGGAGAGAATGTTTAGATTCCTTAAATAGAAGATTTCTCTCATGAATATCTTGAAGAATTGTGACAAGATACTATCCTTGACAAGAGAACAAAAACTTCAAATCAAGGGAACATGGAGTACCTTCCTGTGGGACTCAAAGGTACAAATCCAAGAAAAACCAAATGGATTGAGATTGGAAGGGTGAGGGAACTTTACCCTCATCTATCTGTTGACTGAAAATAGTATTTTGTTGTTCCAAAACGCTCCAGTGGGGAGGAGTGATCCAAGAGGTCAGTAAAGTGCTAAAAAATTAAAGTGTTCTAAATTGCTCGAAACCAATGCCAAAATGTATATCTCGCCACCCTGAATTCAAGGCAACTTGAATTTTTCAAAATTGATATCATATGCTCCAGATATCGCGTTCTGATAATTTTCCTAAATAAATAAATTGTTTACAGGTTGAAGTGTAGGACTGATGACTGGGCAATCTGTACAATGACTTAACAGGCTATCTATGTAGGTTGACTATGTACTTTGGGCCAATGGCAGGCTTCCAAGTGGTTATATGTGATTGGTTGAGAATTGTTGAAATTTGATTGACTGTGGTATATTTTGGACCTATGAAAGGATGCCATGTGGCCCAATCACGGGCTACCACGTGGCACCCCAGGATTGACTAAAATTTTGTTAAAGGTTGAACTAGCTTCCACGGGGTTTGAACGCGAGACCTATTTCCAATCAACGTAGCACTCTACCAATGCGTTGCCAGTGGGACTTAACCACTATAGTCCTCAATTTTTATTTGAAGTTTCAATGTTGATCCATTAGGGAATGGGGCCGGGGCTAAGCCCCTAGCCCCTGGTCACTTCACACCCACAGAAACATAGGTGGAGGAGTTGAGGGCTCGAGGCTTAGTCCGGGAGCAAGGTCATGACACCGGGCACATAACCACAGTGGAGGTCGAGATTAGCACTCACACTAAGTGGCTTGGGGTATGGCCCCAAGATGAGATCCCATGGTAAACCACAGGACCACCGTCATCGGAACGGAGCTGGATGTAGAGGGGGCCTAAGGGTTAGCCCTAGTCTAGGTCTTATAGGTAGCGTTGGAACCATGGGTGGTGCTAAATTGTCAAGTGTGGTATTCAGGGGCCATCCCCAGGTTTTCTGACAACAATGGAACTATGGATCAGGATTCAAGGGCTATGCCGACGAGGGTGGTTTGTCATCCCCAACCCCTAGGCGCATGGCCCCATGTGGCCCAGTTTTTCTGCCATATGGGTCTTTGTCCATTTAAATAGATTGACAATTTGCACCCGAAACGACGGGAATCTCATCGGCACCGGGCGAAAATGTCGCTCGACTGTTCTTGGAAAGGCAGAATTATTAGAACAATTAGCAAGGGAGTCCAGTTTGTAGATCAGTTAACAACACAACTTCTCTAAAGCATAACTTTCTCAGTTTTTTGCCAAATTGAGCCCAACAAGAACCCAGCTTCAGTTTTTTTGGTGTTTTAAAGCCATTGGAGACATTATTTTTACATCCTGAGCATTGTAAATCCATGAAATCACTTATTTGAGGACTTAATGAAAGAGTTACAACATTGGAAGCTGGACTAGGAGATGCAGCCCAAGAGGGGTGAACTCTTTTATCATTTTTCTATCTTTTGTTGTTATGTATGATATATTTGTCTCTACTTTTATGCTGCAAAATAAGTTTAAAAACCATTCATTTTTTTACTTTTGCAAATTGATCCATTGCCTAAAAAACATAAAAATTTACTTGCAAATTTTCTATAAACCTTCAAGTTTGCAATTCACATCATTTTAACCTCCCCTTATCTCTAATTATAATTACATAATATCTAATCCACTCATAAAGGCTCCATAAATGAAAAATATGTTCAATTGGTTAGAAATCCCTTCTTCCCTAGTGTTGTTCTTCCATGCAAAGATAAATATTAAATATTAACAAAATCAACCTTTCTTTATTTTGTCTTTGAAGAAATTTTCTTCTACCTAAAAGTTAATCACGTAAATCAAAAACTTATCTAATCTCTTAGAAACCCATTCCTCCTTAATGTTTTTATTCTTCCACATAAATATAAATTTTATAACCTTTAGATCAAAAAAATCAACGTTCTTTATTTTGTATATGACTAATTTTTCCACCTTATTGGTTTAATAGAAATTATGATTTCTAATGTTACAAATTAAAATCTAAAAACTATAAATTAAATTAAATTATGAATCATATTTTCTAAAAATAATGAATCATATTTTATATTTTATATATAATCAAATAGATAAATCCTAAATATATAGTCTTTTTATCATTTAATAATAAAGTAATTAGAGGGATCAAATTCTAAATATACAGTTTTTTTATTATTTAATTTCATTTAATGTATTATTTGTTTATATTAATAATGATGATGATGATTAATGTCAACTAAGATAAATGTGGTCTATCGGACCTTAAGAAAGTAAGAAAAACAATTGTGACTCTTTAATATGTTATTTCTATGATCAAAAAGAAGAGAAAGAAGCGTTTCTAGATCACTATAGTTTTGTTGACTTAACAAGTCAAGAAGGTTGGAAGTGGGGAAAATGTGTTGTAAATGAGAACGGATGTGAATAAAAGTCGAGCAATCCAAGAGAAAGTGTTTTTCATCTTCAACGATAGTTTTGTTGACTTAACAAGTGAAGAAGGTTGGAAGCGGGGCAAATGTTTTGGAAATGAGAACGGATGTGAGTAAAAGTCGGGCAATCCAAGAGAAAGTGTTTTTCATATTCAACCCTCTTAGTATCTTAAAGGTGACAGATTATTTTGTCCCAAGTTGTCTGAGGAATAGACCAACGTCAAGTTTCACATCAAATCTCGTGAGAATTAGTTCTTATCTTCCCAACTTTCATTTTATTCTTAACACTAGTCAAGATAAAAAGAGTGGGTTTAATCACCTCCTAATACCTTATGTTTCTTTTTCCCTCTAACTTCTTATAATCCCATAAATTATCCTTAAATTTAGAAGTAATAGTATTTTTAATATTATCCTTATTCTCGAAAATGATCTCCTTCTTTATACCCCAATGGTTGAGCCAAGATTGAGCATCCTTATGCGAGCCTCGCTTGAGCTAGAGCTGGGGGTTTTGGATGGACTTAGAAGTAATAAACATTAAGAAACTTTAATCCTTCATGTATGTTTAAAATGAATTTATTTATTTTTTAATATAATTTTATGTTATATTATTATTACACGCTACTACTTAACAATATCTCTCCATACTCAGATCTAGAGCACATCCCCATGAAGTCATTGAAAAAAAATTCAAAATTAAAATAAAACTAACCTAGATCCATTTTAACTCTACATCAGAAGAGAATGATCAAATCTTTCAAAGTGTAAACCTCCTTTTTATTGCAAAACTGATCCTCTCAATGAGGGTTAAGATGGATCTAAGCTAGTTTAATTATTAATAATTAATTAATTTTTTTATGTAATTTTGAAATATTCAAAATATTTTAATTAATAATTATAATTATTAATTTATTTTTTTTGTAATTTTAAGGAGTCAAAATTTTTAGATAACATAACATGACATTACAATATCTCTTTCATACTAGGCTCAATAGCCCAACAACAAAAAACACACATTTGAAGCTCACATCAATTATTATGTCCACTTTATAGTTTTTGATATTTTAATTCCATAATGAATACCACCCACAAGTTTGACACGTGAACTCGTCATAATCTATGTGCCCCAAGAGTTTTGAGGGTGTTCAATCCATATATGTAATAAAAAAAACTATTTTAAAAAACACAAATCAAGATTTGGCCACAAATTTTTTCTTCACATTCAGACCTGAAATTCACGAACTCCAAAAAATTGAATTTAAAAACTACTTCTAATTAATATCCATGGATTTAATGATAATCTAACTGTCATATCCACTCTCAAGAAATATTAAATGTTGCATAGTATCATGGGTGAAGGTAAATATTCACCTTATAGTTGTTATTATTAATAACCTCAAAAAAAATAGTGAATGTTGCATAATATCATGGATGAAGGTAAATATACACCTCATATTTATAATTATTATTATTTATTAAAAGGCCCTTATCCACCCTTATGCAACATTCAATATTGTGTAGTAGTACATACCCACCTTCATTCACTTAAAATATAATATACCCCATAAAATTATTATTATTATTAATCCAACTGTAAATATATACCCTCACATTAAAAAAATGTATACTCGCTCTTAGAAATAGTCAATTATGATGCATAACAAGTTGGTAAAAATGAATATGAAATGTAAAATTATTACCATTAATAATAATTAAATAATGTATATTTAGGGTTGTACAATATTTTATATTTTATATTTTATATTTAATTTATTCGAATTGTTTTTAGTGAGACTTTTTGAAAGTTTTTTCCGGTTTTTCGCTCTAAATTCTCTAAAATCCTTCACGAATTTATTGAAATCACAAGCTTGATGGGTAACCCATATACAATGGAAGTGCCCTAGGGGTTTTGCGTGTGCTGAATCCATACCATATATACAGTTAGTTAATAATAATAAATGCATACTTACCCTTATACAATATTTGATATTTTACAATCCATACCATATATAGAGTTAGTTAATAATAATAAATGCATACTTACCCTTATACAATATTTGATATTTTACATTTAATTTATTCGAGTTGTTTTTAGTGAGTTGTTTTTAGTGAGATTTTTTGAAAGTTTTTTAGGTGGCTTTTTCCGCTCTTAATTCTTTAAAAACCTTCACGAGTTTATTGAAATCACAATCTTGGTGGGTAACCCCTATACAATGGAAGTGACCTAGGGGTTTTTTTGGGTGTTGAATCTATATATACAGTTAATAATAATAAATGCATAATTACCATTATACAATATTTGATATTTTACATGTAATTTATTCGAGTTGCTTTTGATGAGACTTTTTGAAAGTTTTTTTAGTGGGTTTTTCCGCTCTAAATTCTCTAAAATCCGTGAGGAATTTATTGAAATAACAAGTTTGATGGGTAACCCCCATACAATAGAAGTGCCTTAGGGGTTTTTCAGGGTGTTGAATCCATATATACATTTAATAATAATAAATGCATACTTACCGTTATACAATATTTGATATTTTACATTTAATTTATTGGAGTTGTTTTTAGTGAGATTTTTTGAAGAAAAAAAAATCTGTGGGTTTTTCCTCTCTAAATTCTCTAAAATCCTCCATAAAATTATTGAAATCACAACCGTGATGGGTAACCCCTATACAATGGAAGTGTCATAGGGGTTTTTCAAGGTGCTGAATCCTTATACACAGTCAAAACAATTTAAATAACACAAATCAAGATTTTACTTCAACTTCCTATTTTATTAATTGGCATTTGAAATATTTATTTAATAATTTAGAATTTTATTTATATTTTTAATATGGTGGATTCAAACATGCAAAGTAAATTAAATTTAATAAAATATTAATTTTTATACCAAAAAGAATTTCATATAAATGGGTTTGATGCATGTGCCCTAGTCAAATTTGATATTTACACAAGAATTTTTATTAATTTTTAATATTACTTATTGTTTTTTATTAATTTTTTAACTAAAAGATTATAAAATTAAGCTTATTCGATTCTTTAAGATTAACCCATATTTGACTTAGAAAACAGAGGGACACGATGCTGTAAAGATGGATGGGTTTGTCCCAGGTCAAATTTCACATTTACAAGAATCTTTATTAATTTTTTAATCTGGCTCACTAAATTACAACGATAAAATTTAGTTTATTCAACTTATAAAAGAGAGGGAACCCATCTTAAAAAATAAGGTTTTGAACAGAACTAGTGCTGCAACCTGATAAAGAGAAATTTTTTCCGAATCAAAGTAAATTCTCTGGATATTTTCATTGGAGCACCAACTTGCAACCTGCTAAGGTCTATATACCAACCAGGTAAGGTATATATATTTTATTTATAATTCTAATGTTTATATAAATTTTCATACAGGTTTTTATAGCAGGGTTTATTAAAGGGTTTAAGTAGGATAGTCTCACTTATTTTGATCACTTCCGTAGTATATCTCCATGTGAGTAATTTTTTATTGTTCCCTGCACAGTTGAATCCCTAGTGGTAAATGGCTTCACCATCTTCCTCTGCTACCATGGCCAACTCTGAAGCTGCGCTTAGCACTCAGCCTGCTTTGGAAGAGCGCGACCAACACCAAACAGTTGAAGAAGATACCGAAGAAAAAGCCCCCGTTCCATTGATGCTTCACATTCTAGAAGTCGAACCTGGGGCTGATATAGTTCAATGCTTACATGGAATTTTAGAAAGTCTTCAGGTAGAAGAGCTCTTCGTGATAAGCGCCACAGGAACGGTCTCTGATGTTACGATCTCCACGTCTGGTTCAGTCACAACTTTTCCTGGAATATTTCATATACTCTCACTCTCTGGGTCATATTTTCCAACTGAAAACCCTCTGACCTTGACAGCCTGTAGAGAGAAAGTTATTGCAGGAACAGTTCACGGGATTCTTCGAGCAGCCAGTCCAGTTAATATTGTCACTGGAACCTATGCCGATCCTCCAGTTAATATTGTTACTGGAACCTATGCCGATCCTTCTGTGTTAACACCCCGTACACCCTCGCCCAGTTGGGGAGACAGTGACAATACAGTGCGCCATTATTCTGAGGCCATTGCATACGCTGCAACCTTGGATTCTTCTACTTACGATACCTCGCCCATTGCTGCTGATTGCCAGCCTCATTATGATGATACTCCGGATGCTGCATTGCCCGTTGCTGCGGATTACCAGCCTCATGGTTCTTGAATAATCTCAGTGCTCATAATAGCGAATGTTTTGGTGCTATGGCTGTGACCTCTATTTCATTCTTTCCAGAGTGATTTTTTTTTTTAATTGCGTAAGTAGTCAGTACATGGCACATTGCAGGTTTATTTGGGGACTTCTACACAGAAATGATGATTTATAATTAACAGTTTTGATGTAACTTTCAATATTTCTGATACAGTGAGAAGCAACCTTGTTAAAACTTTATTGAAGTGTGCATTTTTCCATGTCATGTATTTTAGTATTTATTCCTGAGTAAACTATATATTTTAGTATTTACTTCCCAGTCTGCCATTATGTCATATAATAAATGTTCAATGTAATGATTTTCAAAGTGCTATTGTTTCTGAGAATTATAAGAAATTTTAGGTTATAGTTTGTGTTCCATTAGGTCATAGTTATAGTTACTACTTATATATTGTATATTTTAATCTAATATGTATATTATGATTTTCTATTATCTAAAAAGTTATTCATAATTTTGTTAATAAAAACAAACTTACAATATAACAAATGAATTTTATTACTTTTTATTACTTTTTAGGAGCACTACAACATCTCCCCCATATTGGGCTCTATATTGCTTTTAACTTTTATTATTATTTAATTGAGTCACATGTAAATGTTTACAAATCATTTACGTCATATAAATTGAACATATTAATATAAATTCAACGTATTGAGTAGATATGTAAAAATATTTATAGATGCATGTGGAAAGTCACATTCCTTGTGACTTTCACAGTGGGGAACAAATTGATCGGCGAGGCTCCAACACTCGAGTCCCAACCACCATCTCCTCCTCTAAGGATGAGTAGCACGGAAAAAAGGTGGTATGATTCCTATGGGTCTTTATGGATAACCATGACAAGTTTTGTGGTAGTTCCTTCATTCCTAGATAACAACGATGTATCAAGGTCACAGTTGTGGGTTTTAGGATTATGGTCTTGAACTAAATACAATGATTGGCTCAAAGATTGGGGCAAGGGAGGTTGTCTCTGGTGCGTGTTTTTAGTTCTTTTTTTGTGTACATTGTGGACGCTCTTGGTTTGGCATTTGATCAATCTTCTCTCATTCTTTGGGTGACAACAAAGAGTAGCCTAAGGTTAGGGCTCTCCACCTCACCAGAGGTTTTTTGTGTTATTTATTGATAATTATGTCTTGATTGTTTATGTCTAGAGTAAGAAATCTAAGTATGTATGTATTGGTCTAGTTTCATGGATTTTTTATGGTAGAGGTTGAGATGTTTTCCTCCCTTTGTCCCTTCAGCTATTGACTTATCTTAACTTTACAAAAAAATATATATGTAAAAATATTTACATACTTTCTTATGTTACACCTACACATCTCCCTTATATTGAATTGTAAATTAACTTCCAGATCAATTATTATCATTATTCACTTTCCATTTATAAAAAAATTACATATAAATTATTTTACTCAATAAAAATATATAAATTAAAAAAAACAGTACAACCTATAAAATATGTTATTATTATTTTTATAAGTTTAAATATGAATTAATGTTCTTGTCCTTTTTTACTGTTGGAATTGGGGTACCATAGCTTTGTACAATACTCGTTACCAAGATTAATTGACAAACAGATCGTAGAATAGAGTTATTCTTCTACCATTAGATCTTATTGTTTTAATTATCATAACTAGTTATTCTATTACAATCTTTAGTTTAATACCATAACCAGTTATTCAGTTTCATATAGTTAAGTAATAGAAAATTACATTGCATAACCCTATCTTTTCATGAGTATAATAGAGAAATCGATGTAGAGAGCGGCTAAGCATCAATAGTCCTTGGATTTGTCAATAAGAAAGTTGTAATCATGGCATGAAGCAATGTGATCTAAGGAATGAGATATAATAGGGAAACCAAGAAGCTGAAGCAATAATCCAGAGTCTGAAGGATGAGAAGAGGACTTTTGAAATCATATTTGAAGTTGAAGGAAAAAGTATCAAAACAAAATGCGAAAAATAGAAGAACTATAGAGTGAAGTTCGTATTCTCACTGAGCAAAATAGGGAACAAGATAAGGTATCTATATTTTGCCTTAGATGCACTGAAGGATAAGAATCAAAGATTCAAGCAATCCTTTGGGAATTCAAGAGTCGGTGCCTTGTGCAATACCCATGACTCTTTCTTCACAATTTGCGATATGCCTCATAATCATATTCTAGTTCGTTTGCAATTTTGGTTCATTCTATCTAAATTTGTGCGAGAAGCAGACACCAAAAGTTTTATTGCCGAGAGAATAGCAAATCTTTTAGTCTCCTTTCCCCGAAAACATTTGTAAAGATTTCTTCTATTAAGTGGGAATCTTTTCGTGCCTAATTGTAAGAGAGTTTATCTCTAATATTTGGTGATACTCAGATTTTGTATGTTTGGTATGTTCTGAGCACAAGCGCATAATGGGCTGAGACGACTAGGCGAACAATAGATAATTTAGACAGAAGTGTTTAATTGATTTGATTTGATTTGATTTTTAATTTTAAGTGTAGTCTGATTGTTATATTTTTACTTGCAGATTAATCGTCAGAGGGTAGTTGATTTTTTGAAATTGGTAATTTAATGGTTGTTTAAAGTGTATATAAATAGATTTTGTATAGACACTAATGTTTAAACAAATTTTTATTAGGTGCCGAGAGGGATCAAATTTCTCAAGCTACAAATCTATTTTTTAAGTGCAAAGATGCAAGATATGACTAAATATTTAGGGAATACATGAAGATACCATCTTGCAATACACTAGTAATATTAAAAGTATTATTACATTTGTTTTTAAAGAAAGCTTTTGGTGCAATAAAGAGTTCCATTTTTTGAGTGCAAAGATGCAAGATATGACTAAATCTTTAGGGAATACATGAAGATGGCATCTTGAAATACACTGATAATATTAAAAGTATTAATACATTTGTTTTTAAGGAATTTTTTTGGTGCAATAAAGAGTTAGAAAATCAAATGAAGATAAAATACTAGAAGAAAATGGTCCATCTTTATCTAGAAAATTGAAACTAAAATGATTATTTTTTATTTGACTAACATAAAAAAGAAAATCAACTTCCCTAAAATATGAACCAACTCCCTTTAAATTTTTAGTGAAAGTGGAGATTGGACAATTCTCAAAACGTTTGAATCTATTATCTTTATTACATCTAAAAGGTTGAAGACTAAACACACTTTTCTTAAAGTTTTCTAAATATACACAAATAAAAACATTATTTTAAAATATTTATTACAAAGATGGTCGAATTTCCAAACTTTATAAATCACCAAAATTATAAATCTTTAATAATTTTATTAACATCTACTCAACAAAAATTAAAATTTTAAATAAATTTAGATATTTTGTACTTTTTAAATTTTGATAAATCAATTATATCAATTAAGTCTATTTTTCAACTTCAAAACTTATAAGTCACATGTGCCATCGAAATATAAGGTGTGTCTATGTTATCTAATAATAAAGTAAAGAGTGCACATAAAACTAACACATTTTACCTTCAGGTAACACATATACATTCTACAATGAGTATTATTATTATTATTATCCAATTTTAAGGTCACGGCCAAGTCAAACACCAAATTGGTGTATGAGACCCCCTTGTTTGTGGGACAAGGGACCACCTGGGACACACCTCTCCACAACAATTTCACTGATAAGTCTATGAAAGCATACATTCATAATGAGTATATAAAAGAATCACAATTAAAGACTTCTTGTCATTTTATTCAATAAAGGAACACAAAATATTAGGTGCATGATTGTTATTTTGAGATGAAGTGGTCCATCTCATTCCTCACCCGGTGGAATACTTGCATTTATCATTAATATTATTTTAATGAAGAAAAATTATAGAACACCAATTCAAAGAAAAAACATATTATGTGCACAAATTAGGAATTAAGAAGGAATTTTTTTCTTAATTTTTGTCAGCATTGAGGTAATCGTTCATGTGAGTGAATCCATCAATGCAAAAGTAATTGTTTACATGAATGCTAGAGTGTATACATTTATTTAGTGTAGAGAAATTTTATTTAATATTTGTAATGGAATCTATTTATTTCAAGTATATAGATATTATATATTGATTGTAGATATCATCCATTTATTTGGATAAGATAAATTATTTTTATTTTTATTGGGCCGAAGTATGCATATTTACTTTTTCTAGCACAATTCTACAATTTTTTGTTATGAAGTTATAGCCATCATGTAGAAATGACTTCATGTTGGCAATGCTTTCCCCAATTCCTTCTTTTGGAGGAAAAAAATACGAAATTTGATCAATAAAAATGTTTACTTTGTTGATATTAAGAATGGACAAATGAAGCAACCTAATAGATCTCGATGAATGCTAAAGAGCATAGAATGATGAATGTCAATGCATTGTATCTTATTCAAAATGCATTGCATGAGACCACCTTCCCGAAGACTTCTCTTGAGAAGTTCTCTAAAACTACTTAGGATATTGTAAGGGTGCCACCAAAGTAAAAATAGTGAAACTACAATCCTTGAGAGGAGATTTTAAAAGTACAGTAGTGGAGGAATTAGAGTTTATAGATTAGCATATGACTTGACTTACAAACATTGTGAATTAGTTGAATATGTACAATGAATATGTGTAAGATCATAAGGTGGTCGAAAAGTTTCTTAAGACCGTTTTTGAAAAGTTTCATTTCGTAGTGGCGTGATAAAAGAAGAAAAAGTTATGAGTAACCACTATGTCTATAAATTTATGGGGTCTCCTTAAAATGCAGTCATGACAAGTTTATTTTGCTAAAGGTAGAGGAATATCAAGTGGCAAGGCAAAAGAGGCAGGAACCAAAAAGACAATGAGGAAAAATTAGAAAAAGGAACATTGACATACTCTTTAGACTACTTCTAGGATTTTTATTTTAATTACTCATCTTCTTGTTCTCTTTTATTTTGTCCATAAAGGTAATATTTGACATCATTTCTGAGAGTTCAAGTTCCTTTGGACATTCTGAGCATCATTTTTTGTTTGCATCCAGGTTTGTGATACTGAGTTGCTATGAATTTACTTCCTATTAGGCAACATTCCTTAATCATCTATATATATCTACAAAGGTGATAAGTGACAAGGTTATTTTGTCCCAACCTATGTTTGGAAATGTTATCTTATAAAATAAGCTCTCTTATATGCCAAAGGAATGATCAAGACTGCACAGGAATCAACAAAAACATAGAATTTGAGAGGCGAATTTGTTTGTCTGTTGGAGACTTTCTAAAATTTTCAAATACACAATTTATTATTCCAATAGAACCTTATTGCATTGAAATCCTAAAACACATTACCAAACCACTATACACTAAGTTAAATCTGGGCACTCATAAACGAATATATCATATCACTATGAACTCAATTTCTCAGAATTCTTTGTTCCCACTTCTAGTCATTAACATGAATTTCCAGGGGGAAATTATTCACTACTCAGACTTCCTGAATTAATTTAGAAATACAAAAAACATGAGTTCTACGACTACCCCTAAAAAACAAAACAAAGACACTAATTCTCTAAACCAATCCTATACTTAATTCAAAATATATGCATACCAAGTGCACCTACAATTTTACAAATTAGTTCCATTTTAAGTGTCTGCCATGTGGCCCATAGTGTATCCTCAAAAATAACTATGAAAGGAAGAGGTCATGTATGTTTATTCTTCGACTCCTACACTTCCATAACTACACTTTTTGCTCTGCACATTTGAAGCAGAATCCAGAAGTGTTGGTTTTCACTGAATCTCATAAATGGCTTCTTACATTCCTAGGAGGCACTCACAACATGGCTTACATTACTATAAGTAGCCACTTACACTCACCCCACGAGTAGATGATGGTAGCTTTCAGCGTTTGGCAAAGAGGAGATGCAGAGAAAACAACATTGAACAAGCACTCTATTAGTGTTACAAGCTCATTTCACATAATTGGATAGACTACTTTACCACTATGTTGCATCATTGGATTGAATAGGAATGCGAGTCAATATTTTTTCTACTCTAGGAAGTGATGACTTGGATAAAAATTCCCTACAAGATTACATTCTGAAAAAATTTCAATTATTTGTAGTTATTTTCTATTGGTCTACATCCATACCAAACAGAAGTATTGGTCCTCATAAAATTCCCCTGGTAAAGACTCTGCAGGGCTTGGATTCAATTGAACATATTCTTCTCTAGTGCACTACCCAAGGTGATTCAAGTCCTTCCTCATTTCATTCCTCTGCCTCAACAAATTTGTGGAAATAATAGAGGAGCTTCCAACAGTGGGTTGCATGTTTATGAAGAACATCAGAAGTAGTGGATGCTTGTTATAGGCATGGTAAACCAAAGATCTCGAGGTTGGCAGGAGTCCAAATGTTCTAGAGTTCACATGAATCACACAATTCCAATGACTTACTAAGTTACTCAAACATGTACCAATCACATTAGTAATGTTTTTGTGCAATTAGATCGAAATCATGTTTAAAATCAAAGGGATATGAATGTTACATAGATGACAGTACTCCTCGTTAGCATAAAAGAATTTAAAAATGTGTCATAAAAGGGAGAACCATTTGTTAGAAAGAAACCAGTTTTTCATTAAAAAACAGAAGCGTTGTCATAAATTCAAAATCAATGAAAGGTGATCACTGAACCAAATCTTATCCGACAATAAAATAAAATAAATAAAACTAACCCTATATTAAAATTTTAAAAAACTACGTTATTTTGTAATTCAAAATATTTCTTTAAAATTTTAAGAGATGATGTTCTTAGATGAAACATTAGAGATATTAAACATCATCAACTGCTCTGCAATACAGTTTCCCATCAAAGTTGCAGATTTTACACCAAAAGTTATGAATATTTGGGAGTTGATGTCTTGCTCATTTTCATCTAATACATGATGATGTCTGAAATTTGTGAGGTTGTGATGCAAATTTAGATTTGGAAAAATAGTCATCATGTTGTTTATGAATTAATACTATTTTATTTTTCTTATCTGTTGTCATCTACTATCTGTATATTTCCAAAATCTATCAAATGTTTGCTATTGGAGCTTGAAAAACCATATTTGAAGATTAAGAGGCAATCTATGTTGGAAAGGTTATAGAATATGTCAAATTGGCATAATGTAAATGATTTCTCTTTATCTTCTAACTTTGAGTTGAATTTTGTTTACTAAGTTTTATCTTCAATGAATTTTTATATATCACGATTCTTCCCGAATTTATGCTTTACGACATTTTCTTTGCAACATCTAGTGAAATTGCTAGTTAATTCATTGTCTAGTGCATTTTGAAAAGGGAAGAATGTTTAGAACTTTTACATAATCTCCATAATTGGACAAATTACAGTGGTTTTTTTTTCATACTCAACCATAAAAATTGGATACTTTTATTTTCATAATGAACCTTTTTTAATTGCAACAATTAATGAGTATATGCAATCACTTATTTATAAATTTTGGTGTAAAGTGTTCGAATACCAATTTTGAAATGTTCTATTACAAGGATGATTATGGATATATGGTATTTGGGTAATCAAATTAAGAAGATAAAAAATGGATAAGTTCACTTCCTTGAGTAGAAGTTACTTAAATAATGGACACATGGTAAAGAATAAACAATATATAAGTTCACTTCTTTGAGTAGAAGTTACTCGAGTAATGTACACATGTAAAATATTGAAATCTGATTCTCCGAATCAGATCTAATTCTCAGAATCGGATTTCAACCCCGCCCGCTTAAAAAAAAATTATTAATATTTTTTTTTTTAAGTACCCGAGGCTGAAATCTAATTCTGGGAATTGGATTACAACCCCACCCTCCTTTTTTTTAATGTTTTTTTAATAATTTTTCTTTTTCTTAGATTTTAATATTAATGTACTAAAAAATTTAACTAATTATGTTTTTTTTTTTTTTTTTTTATATTATTATTTTTTAATTTTTTAATTTAATTTTAATAGTTTTTTAATTTTTGTTAGTTTCCTTTATTTTTGTTTTTAATTTTTTTTTTTTTTCATTTCTAGTTGTTTATTTATTTTTTTAAATCAGGTTCTTTTTTAATTTTTATTTTTTTAATAGTTTTTTAAAATTGTTGCATTTTTATTTTTTATTTTTTATATAATAAAAAAATTACATTTTTATAGTTTACAAGCTATTTTTTTTTAACACTTTTTTATGTTTTTCTTAAAAACATGTTGTTTTATTATTTATTTCTTTGTATTTTTTTAAATTTTTAAATTCTTATTTTTAAAGGTTAATTTTGTTTTTTTTTTTACATTTTTATGATTGATTTTTTTTGTCTTTTTTAGGTTCAACAAATTCAATTTTGAGTAGAGAATATGAAGGCCACTCTCCTTCACATCTAGGAAATCAACATTCAATCTTTAAAGTATTGAGCCTAGGCATACTAACATTTATAGTATGGCCACTTTGGGGTTACACAACACAAAGGGAGTCCTTCACTCATCTAGTGGTCCCTTGTTCCTTCCCTTTTATCAGTTCCTTATGTGCTAAACTAAGACCAACTTTTCAGGAAATTATTATGGCCTCTAGCTCAAAATGAAGACTTTTACATTATTTTCCTTCTCCAATTCAAGTAAGTTCACAAAATCCACATAGGTCTAATGTGACAAAATCGACACTAGCCATTCCAACATTATTAGTCTTAATTACAAATTACAAAACATGGGGTTTAAAAAAGGGTGTTACATCACATCAATTACTTGCACATCCTTACTTCACATGAATCCTAAAGTGTAGCATCATTGTTTTCACTTGTTCGTACACTTGAAAATCTAGAATATATTTATATTCAAATAAGAGTTTCTAGCCAACCATATACCCCAACTAACTATGTCTGAAATGGATTAGAGTTATTTGAAATCTTTCTTTTAAACCATTTCCTCAAGGATTCTTCTATAACATCACCAAAGCACTCATTTTAAACATCTAAAATTTTCTCTACCTCCTTCCAAATGTATGTGAATATGGATAATGGATTACAAAATGATATATAGGTTCTACCTATACACAATGCACACATCCCCATCTCCTATCTACTCCTCTACAATACTTCCCATGTTGATGACTTATTATTTAAACTACCGAGAGAAATATTATAATATTTTTGTGGGATTTTAATTTCCAGATCTACCTCTACTTCCAAATTCACGATAGGGTTTCCATTTCTCATCTCAACCTAATATGATCCTTCTTTTGATTCTCAAGACAAGCACTCCATAAAGTTGCTTTCGCACTTGTAAATAATTAACTATGTTAACCTATAATCTTGCTACCAAATATCTCTGATGATTGAATCTCCCATGTTATTGGGGATACAAAATCCTCCCTTTGTATAATGATAATCAAATCTTTCATCGATCTTATCCTTTCACTAAAACCAAGGGTAAAGACAACATCAATGAGTAAATGTCCATGGACTCAATACTTCCATCTTATAATGTTCCTCCTAAATACTTCTTAAGTAAATAATTTCCCAAAAAACATTTACCCATGGGTTACCAAAATGATTAATATTCTTCAATCCCCACCCATAATTATCCTTTGGCCTACCTATAATCTTCAATTTTACTAAAGTAATTCCATCATTCTGTTTTTTCTTACGCAAAAAGAATTTAAAACGTCTTCTAATATTTACGAGGCATCCTTTATGAGTATAGAAAAAGGAATTTTAAAACAAAAGCTTGCATGGCCTCCAAGACATATTTTACCAATGTCATCCTCCCACGCAAACACAACCATTTATTATAACAATTATTAATTTTGAACTTGATTTTTTCAATGAGAATCAAAATCAATTTTTCTATATCCATTAATTTTTAATATAAAACTTAAATGTTTGAATCCATATTGAAACTATAAGAGTTTACAAGAAAAAAGACTCAGCAGCATATATGCTTATTATCTTGATCCATGCCATTAAAGAAGATTGTATATTTTTGTAAATATAGCTCCATAATTATAGCTACTTCATTAGTATCAAATATTCCTATTGTATCATTTACTTCCCTTACACTGCCATTAGAGAACAACAAAGAATTATCAACAAATAATAACTAATTCAATGATAAAGCCCTTCAAATTTTGACCCATGTGATAATCACTACTCTTTTTGCTTCCAGAATATCCCTACCGTAGCCTCCAATCACAACTAAGAAAACCAAAGGAGATAAAGGATATCCTTACCTCAACACCCTAAACAATAAAAATAAGTAGAAAATATACAACCCACTATCCATTTAACCAAACTAAAGCCTACATGAAAAAGCATGATTCTAAAATATAGCCCACTAATTTTGTTATATGCCTTGGATACATCTAATTTCATAAACATTGTTGGTAAATTATTAATTGTTATTGAGTGATGACCTTTTTTAACCCTAATAACTTTGTGTATTTATGTTCTAGTTATAAACCCATATTTTCTTGAGAGATAACTTATCAAAATATTTTTCTTTTAACTCTAACTACCAAAATGTGCTATGATTTTGTACACATAATTACAAAATTATATGGGCATGAAATTATGAAAAGTATTGGGGTCAGTCTTTTATTGAATCAATGTTAGAATCATAGCACTAAAAGCTTCTAGGATCTTCCAAAAATCCCAACTTCTTCAATTACCCTAATTAAGTCATCTTCCACTAAATCATACTACATAATAAAAAAACACACTAGAAATCATATAGACCTGTGATTTTATCCTTTTTAAAAGAAGCTAATAGATATTTTAATTCCTTTTTTGATATATTTTAAAAAGAGGTTATCCTCAAAATTATGTATATATTTTTGTTTTCCAACTCTTTATAAATAAACTAAAATTATGAAACTCTTAAATCTACTATATCTGAGAGATTTACTTTAACATTTTTCATTTCCAAAGTGGTATTGGCTCTCTTCTTATGATAGAAAAAATATGAAATAGCTCTATATTTCCATCTTCCATTTCAAATTTATCCACATTATTTTTTTCTATTTGGAATCCAAGAAATCCCAATACCCTTTACCTATTTGAGGGATGTTATAAGCTAAAATGTGTTGATTCATTAACCATAACTTACCTATTATTTATTGATAGTTTATTCCTTAATCATAGTTTACCTACGATTTCTTGATCATCACTTTCCTACTACTTATTGTGGAAAATAACTTACTTAGTATTTCTTGATCAATTATTGAAATTATTCCACTTCCATCCATATGGTTTTATGATCCATGGGATCAGTAAAGTGCTCAAAATGAAAGTGTTTAAAATTTATCGAAACTAGTGTGAGAACGTAGATCTTGCTGCCCCGAATCCAATGCAACTTGAATCACTCAAAACTGATATCGTATGCTCCAAACATCACGTTCTAATCGTTCTCCTAAACAACTAAATTTTTTGTAGGTTGAAATGCGGGACCACTGACTGGACAGTCTGTATGATGACTCAACAGGTTGACTATGCACTTTGGGCCAATCGTAGGCTGCCAATTGGCTATACATGATTGGTTGAGAATTGTCGAAATTTGATTGGTTGTGGTATATTTTATGTGGACCTATGAAAGGGTGCCATGTGGCCCAATCACGGGCTGCCACGTGGCACCCCAGGATTGACTAAAATTTTGTTGAGGGCCAAAGTAGCCTTTAGGGGGTTCGAACACGAGACCTATTTCTAATCAACGCATCACTCTACCAACGTGTTGTTAGTGGGACTTAACCATTATAGTCCTCAATTGTTATTTGAAGTTTCGGCATTGATCCATTGGGGAATGGGGTTGGGGCTAAGCCCCTGGCCCCCGGTCACCTCGTACCCATGGAACTGCAAGTGGAGGAGCCGAGGGCTCAGAGCTTAGTCCTAGCCCGAGGTCATAAAACAAAGCAAATAACCACGATGGAGGCGAATATTAGTGCTCACATCAAGGGGCTTAGGGTAAGGCCGTAGGATGAGGTCCCATGGTAGACCACAGTACCACCGCCATCGGAACGGAGTCAGATGCAGAGGGGGGCTTAGGGTTAGCCCTAGCCCAGGTCTTATGGGTAACATCGGAACCATGGGCAGTGCTAAATCATTAGGTGCAAGATTCAGGGGCCATCCCTAGGTTTTGTGACAGCAATGGAACCATGTACCAAGATTCAGGGGCTAAGCCGATGAGGGCAGGCAGTTAGCCCCAGCCCCCAAGTGCATGGCCCCGTGTGGCCCATTTTCGCCATAGGGATCATTGCGGATTTAAACGGATCACAAATTTGCACCCAAAATGGTGGGAATCTTGTTGGCACTGGGTGAAAATGCCCCTCAGATGTTCCTGGAAAGGAAAAATTCATAGAACAGTTAGCAGGGGAGTCCAGTTTGTAGACCAGTTAGCAACAAAACGTCCCTAGAGCATAACTTTTTCAGTTTTTTGCCAAACTGAGCCCAACAAGAGCCCATATTGGGGTTTTTGGGTGTTCTCGAGCCATTGTAGACATTTTTTTACATTTTTAGTATTTTAAATCCATTAAATAACATATTAGAGCACTTAATGAAAGAGGCCCAACATTGGAGGCTGGACTAGGAGATGTAGCCAAGGAGGGGTGAAATCCTTTATCATTTTGTTGTCTTGTGTTGCTATGTATGGTATATTTGTCTCTGCTTTTATGCTGCAAACTCAGTTTAAAAACCATTCATTTATGTACTTTTGAAAATTGATCCATTGCCTAAAAGACTTAAAAATTTACTTGCAAATTTTCTATAAACCTTCAAGTTTGTAATTTACATCAGTTTGGTATCAGAGCTCAAGGTTATTTTGAAGGTTTGATTTTGTTTGTAAGTGTTTTATAATGCTTACAAGGTTGAAGCTAAAAATAGGAGAATGAGTGTTTGTAGAGCCAAATCCTCAACTGGGTTCAAGGAAGACACACATACCTCAAACTTCACTAGTCATGGCACATGAAGAAGGTCATGAGGGAATGTCTGAGGATGAGAGAAATTTTAGAAAAGCTTTCTTTGAAATTTTTGAAATGGTGAAAGTTGTATTTCAAGATAGAAACACAAGGTTGCAAGGAGAGAGCTCAAATCCTCCAAAAGGTAATGGAGGAAATGGTCACAAACCTCCACCTCCACCATTTTCTTCACCTCCATCTTCACCCTCATCTTCTTCTACTTCAACCCCTTCACATGCTCCTCAAAGAACTCCAAAGGGACATGGTAAAACTTATTTGTTAAACCTTCATGTAAAATTTCAATTGCCTTTGTACAATGGGGAAGTAGATTCTAAGAAATTGGATAATTAGGTTCGTCAACTTGAAGTTTATTGCAGGATTCAACAAATTGATGATGATTCAACTAAAATTAAGCTTTCTTCTCTAAGGTTGGAAAGTGCGGAAATCATTTGGTGGGAGGTCAATACTCAAGAGGATCTCAATAAAAGTGGTAAAATTATTTCCTCTTGGAATGATTTTGTAGCCGCATTAAGAGGACAATTTTATCCATTAGCATACATGCATAAAGCAATAATGGACTAGAAAAAATTTAGATAAGAAAAAGGTATGAGTTTTCAAAGTTATACAGAAGAGTGTAGAAGAAGATCGTTCATTTTGGGTGTAGATTTACCCTCTCAAGACACTCTCCTTAAATACATAGGTGGTTTACATAGTTACTTGAGGCATATAATTCTTATGTTTAATCCTACAAAGCTAGATGAAGTTTGTGTACAGGAAACTCATTTAGAAGCAAGAGGGGAAATGTTCCTCAAGAGACTAGCTAGAAGCCATTTAAGTTTGGAGAGAAAGGAAAGGGGAAGTTCAAAGGCAAGGATAAAAAGAATGCTTCAATCAAGAAAGAGGAGAAAAACTCACATGTAAACATTATTCAAAGGAAGGCCACGATGAATACCATTGTTGGAAACTTCATCCTAAGTTGAGACCTAAAAAGTTTAACAACAAGGAGAAAGAAGAGATTGCTGCAACAACTCAACAAGATCTAGGATCTCATTTCGGAGATACCAAAATCACAACCATGGGATTGAAAGGTAAGGATTCTATTGCAAGTACTAGTTCTTCTAGCAAGCCCATTGAAACTGAAAATCAAAAAGAAAGAATTGAACTTTTCTATATTAGATTCATCTCAAAACATAACAAAGTAGATACTTTGTTTGATAGTGGATCCCAAGCCAACCTTATTTTAAAGCCATCATAAAGAAACTAAACTTGGAAACCATTCCTCATCCTAAACCTTATCCTTTGGGTTGGATATGTGACAATTCCAAATTGCAAGTGACATTAAAATGCATACTTAAGTTCGCCATCACTGCAAATTTTTTTGATGAGGTAGAACTTGATGTAGTACCGCTTGACATATGTGGGATTTGTTTTGGAAGCCCATACTTATATGATAGGAAAGAAATCTTTCATTGCCATGAGAACAATTATCATTTGTTTAAATACGGGATTGAGTATATTGTTAGAGCACATCATAAGAAGTTGAATTTGTCTTTTGTGAATGATGGACAAATGAAGAGGCTTGTAAATGCTAGTCATAATTTTGCATTGTTAATGATCAAACACAAAGATGTTGAGGAATCTGAAGCTTTCCAAGGATGTGATATAAAACTCAAACATGATTTAGTTGTGGTTGTTAACACATGTGATAAGATGTTTTAGGAGTCTTACGTATTGCCTCCTAAAAGAGGAAAATAACATGAAATTCAATTGTAGCCAGGTGCATCACTTTTGAACATTGGTATGAACAAGATGTCAGTGTTAGAGAACGCAGGGATCAAGAAGCAGATGCAAAATATACTTTACAAAGGGATCATTAGGTCTAGTACATCTCCTTCTGGGTCTCCTAATGTTTTAGCTTTGAAGAAGGATGGTACATGGCGATGGAGATCACGGTGTGTGGATTTTGGAGCTTTGAACAAAATCACGATAAAGAATCATTATCCTCTTCCTCGCGTTGATGTTTTTTTAAATCAATTGAAGGATGTTGTTTATTTCACTAAGTTGAACTTGCAAATTGGTTACCATCAAATAATACTTATTGAAGGTGATACATGGAAAACCGCTTTCAAGACAAAGTTAGCTTCATTGCATATTTTGACAAGGGTGAAACAAGTTTCTCAATGGGGAGGAAAGCAATTGAAATCCTTTAATGCATTGAAAGGTAAAATCAATACAACATCAATTTTTGCATCACATATTAATTATCCATTATAGATTCAATTGGTGAATCAGATGGTACAAGAACATTTGGTGAAGAGTCAAGCCAAGTACAGGGCTAGACATGATAAGCATCGTGTTGACCATAGTTTTCAGATTGGAGATGAAGTAGGGATTTGCATCAGTAAAGAAAAGCTTCAACGTAAAGAGAACTTGAAATTGTATGAGCCTCCTTTGATTTAAGATCAAGGAGAGAATGTTCATATTCCTTCAATAGAAGATTTCTCTCCTAAATATATTGAAGAATTGTAGCAAGATATTATCCTTGGCAGGAGAACAAGAACTTCAAAATGAGGGAACGTGGAGTACATTCATGTGGGAATAAAAGGTACTAACCCAAGCAAAGCCAAATGGACTAATATTGGAAGGGTGTGGGAATGTTACCCTCATCTATTTATTGACTGAAAAATAGTCTTTTGATGGTCCAAAAGCTTCCTGTGGGGAGGAGTGATCCAAGGGGTCAGTAAAGTGCTAAAAAATGAAATTGTTCTAAATTTCTCGAAACCAGTGCCAAAACATATATATCGCCGCCCTAGATCCAATGCAACTTGAATCACTCAAAATCAATATCGTATGCTCCAGATATCACGTTCTAATCGTTTTCCTAAATAGCTAAAAATTTTACATGTTGAAGTATAGGAAATATGATTGGGAAGTTTGTACGATGACTCAACAGGCTGACTTTGTAGGTTAACTATTTACTTTGGGCTAATGGAAGGCTTCCAAATGGTTATATGTGATTGGTTGAGAATTATTGAAATTTGATTGGGTGTGGTATATTTTGGACCTATGAAAGGGTGCCACATGGCCCAATAATGGGCTGCCACGTGGCACCCTAGGATTGACTAAAATTTTGTTAAAGGTTGAACTGGCCTCCATGAGGTTTGAACATGAGACCTCTTTCCAATCAACGCAACACTCTACCAGTTTGCTACCAGTGGGACTTAGCCACTATATTCCTCAATTTCTATTTAAAGTTTCGGTGTTGATCCATTGAGGAATGGGGTTGGGGCTAAGCCCCTGGCCCCCGTTCACATCACACCCATGAAACCATAGGTGGAGGAGCTGAGGGCTGGGGGCTTAGTCTTGGACCAAGTTCATAACACCAAGCACATAACCACGACATAGGTGGAGATTAGCACTCACAGCAAGGGGCTTGGGGTAAGGCCCCAAGACGAGGTCCCATGGTATACCAAAGGACCACCACCATCGAAACGGAACCAGATGTAGAGGGGGGCTAAGGGTTAGTGATGGGGTGCGAAATTGGGGTACACAAATTTTGCCTCCAGTTACAATAATTCGATCCTGGGACCTATGGGTTATGGGCCCACTTCATTATCAGAAGTGTTAAATGATGTGTTTACCTTAAAAACCTGGGACTTCAACACTATTGGAATGCACTGGAAATACATGGAAAACCCACAGTCGAAAGCATGAGGTCAGATCTCAAATATTATACACCCACCACTATAACTCCGTCGGGTCTACTCTTTAATCGCTCCAATCCTTTCCCCCGACCTTTCCGATCTCCGATCTCCGATTATCGGCTATCACTATATCGGAGTTTCAGCATATCGTATAATCGCATATCGGCATATCCACTATCCTTCGCTTGACCTATGCGATTAGCGATCAACGATTAGATCATGACCGTCGATCCCAATTCTAATCTAACAGTCCTCTTTCAATCGCTATCGCATCATCCCTTCGGCCCGTTCCGATATCGTTCCAATGGGTTCGCTGATGCAATATTTCGGCGATCGCTCATCGCATAGTCTTAAGGCCTAAGATTCCTTCTTATAACAATCCGTCGATGCGATAATAATAGATCTCTGCTCCTCTACGATTCCATCCGGGTCGTTGATCTTACAGATCTAACGGTCCCTGTGCATTCTCCGTATGTTTCCTCTATTGATGGATCTCTGTATTAAAACATGATCCCTCTGCCATTTCTCTGTTTATGCACGAATACTCATATATAATAATATTTTGTTAGTCCATGGATCGCCATTGATCCTCATAGTGATTGATGGTCGATCAAACCTACAACACTGGAAACATTTAGACTATCTATGAAATATACATACAGGCACACAATTCAACACTGAAACACACTCTTTATATTATACATGGCATAGTTACAGATCTAAAGCATTTCAGCCTTAGGAACAAATTCCCATCAACTACATTTTGCTCACTTAGCTTACAACTTTACTCTATTCTCACTCCATCCCCATTGAACACGCAGGTTCATATATATATAAGAAATATTGCATCGGATCACTAGAAGGATCTGATCAAATCAACTCCTTGATTTCCTCTCACAAATATCTCAACAAGCCTTAAATCTCTCTACAACTCGCTATATGGATACATATGAATACATGGAAGATTACATTAATATTTAATTAAGTCCATCAAATTACTCTGTTTTAACAGATTTGTCCCTTGTGTTGCTCCAGTGGTCCACATCCTCCACTTCTCTGCTCAAAATTTGCAATTTTGATTAAGGGGTCTGATGCCCCTGCATCAGACTCTCGAGGCACAAAAATTTATGACCTCCTGGTCATATGCTTCTCCTTATCCCTTAGCAATTCTACCCACTTCTTAGTGGAACTGCCTTCATGATCTTCTGTGAGCTACATCCAACCTCTACAGTAACAGTCTTCTCTGCTACACGACACCTCACGAAGCTTTCTCCTAGGAGCTTAGTCTTTCAGCATCCTATTGAGCATTCCTCGCTCTAGGTTTGTTGCAATCTTCTCACCTTCAGTTGTTGTTATCTGCATGACAGTAAGACCATAACTCTCCAGATTTATCAACTGTACCTCTTTTGCTTATTCCTTCTCACAAGAAAACTTTCTTCCCTTTCCTTGCGCTGATACCAAATGAGGGGGTGCGAAATTGGTGTACAAAATTCAATCCTGGGACCTATGGGTTATGGGCCCACTTCATTATCAGAAGCGTTAACTGATGCGTTTACCTTAAAAACCCGGGATTTCAACACTATCGGAATGCACTGGAAATACATGGAAAACCCATAGTCGAAACCATGAGGTTGGATCTCAAATATTATACACCCGCCACTATAACTCCATCGAGTCCGCTCTTTAATCGCTCCAATCCTTTCCCCCGACCTTTCCGATCTCCGATCTCCAATTATCGGCTATCGCTATATCGAAGTTTCGGAATATCGCATAATCACATATCATCATATCCACTGTCCTTCGCTTGACCTCCGCGATTAGCGATCAATAATTAGATCATGACCATCGATCCCGATTTCAATCCGATGGTCCTGTTCAATCGCTAAATTGCTATCGCATCATCGCTTCAGCCCGTTCTGATATCGTTCCAATGGTTTCGCCGATGCGGCGATTGCTCATCGCATAGTCTTAAGATTCCATAACAATCCGCCGATGCCTCTGCTCCTCTGTGATTCCATCTGGGTTGTTGATCTTACAGATCTAACGGTCCCTATGCATTCTCCATTTGTTTTCACTATTGATGGATCTCTGTATTAAAACATGATCCCTTTTCCATTTCTATGCATGAACACTCATATATAACAATATTTTGTTAGTCCATGGATCGCCATCGATCCTCGTAGTGATCGATGGTCGATCAAACCTGCAACACTAGAAACATTTAGACTATCTATGAAATATACATACAGATGCACAATTCAACACTAAAACGCACACTTTATATTATACATGGCATAGTTACAGATCTAAGGCATTTCAGCCTTAGGAACAAATTCCCCTTTAACTACATTTTTCTCACTCTGTTTACAACTTTACTTTGTTCTCCCTCCATCCCCATTGAACGCGCAGGTCCATATATATATAAGAAATATTGGATCGGATCACTGGAAGGATCCGATCAAATCCACTCCTTGATTTCCTCTCACAAATATCTCAACAAGCCTTAAATCTCTCTGCAGCTCGCTATATGGATACATATGAATACATGGCAGATTACATTAATATTTAATTAAGTCTATCAAATTACTCTGTTTTAACATATTTGTCCCTTGTGTTGCTCTGATGGTCCACATCCTCCTCTTCTCTGCTCAAAATTTGCAATTTTGATTAAGGGGTCAGATGCCCCTACATCAGTTAGCACTAGCCCAGGTCTTATGGGTAGCGTCGGAACCATGGGCAGTGCTAAATCTTCGAGCACAGTATTCAGGGGCTAGCACTAGGTTTTGTGGTAGAAATGGGGCTGTGGACCAAGATTCGGGGGCTATGCTGACAGGGGTGGGCGGTTATCCCCAACCCCTGGGTGCATGGCCCCATGTGGCCTAGTTTTTCTGCCATATGGGTCATTGTGCATTTAAACAGATTGACAAATTTCACCTGAAACCACAAGAATCTGATCGACACTAGGCGAAAATGTCACTTGACGGTTCCTGGAAAGGCAGAATTCTTAGAACAGTTAGCAGGGGAGTCCAGTTTGTAGAGCAGTTAGGAGAAAAACTTCTCTGGAGCATAAATTTCTTAGCTTTTGGCCAAATTAAGCCCAACTTTGGGTTTTTTGGTGTTTTAGAGCCATTGGAGACATTATTTTTACATCATAAGCGTTGTAAATCTATGAAATCATTTTGAGCACTTAATGAAAGAGACACAACATTGGAAGCTAGACTAGGAGATGTAGCCCAAGAGGGGTGAACTCCTTTATCATTTTGCTATCTTTTTTTGTTGTGTATGGTATATTTCTCTCTGTCTTTATGCTGAAAAAGAAGTTTAAAAACCATTAACTTTTGTACTTTTGCAAATTGATCCATTGCCTAAAAGACATAAAAAATTACTTGCAAATTTTCTATAAATATTCAAGTTTGTAATTGACATCATCTTAACCTCCCCTTATCTCTACATATAATTACATAATATCTAATCCACTCATAAAGACTTCATAAATGAAAATATGTTCAATTTATTAGAAATCCCTTCTTACCTAGTGTTGTTCTTCCATATAAAAATAAATTTTAAAGATTAACAAAATCAACCTTTCTCTATTTTGTCTTTGAAAAAAAATTCTTCTACCTAAAAATTAATCACGTAAATCAAAAACTTGTCTAATCTCTTATATACCCATTCCTCCTTAATGTTGTTATTCTTCCACATAAATATAAATCTTATAACCTTTAGATGAACAAAATCAACGTCCTTTATTTTGTATATGACTAAATTTTCCACCTTATTGGTTTAATAGAAATTATGATTCTATTGTTATCAATTAAAATCTAAAAACTATAAATTAAATTATGAATCATATTTTCCAGAAATTATGACTCATATTTTATATTTTATATATAATTAAATAGATAAATTCTAAATATACAATATTTTTATCATTTAATAATAAAGTAAATAGATGGATCAAATTCTAAATATATAGTTTTTTTATTATTTAATTTCATGCAATGAATTAATTTTTTTATATTAATAATTGTTGACACCTAATCATCAAGATTGGGTGAATAAGTGTAACTGATGTAAATAAATAATAGAAAATATGAAGAGTCACTGGGAGATGAAATGAATAGTCTCTCCCTCATGTATATAATAAAGACCAACCTGAATGAATATAACGAATTGTTTTGAGGAGTTACCTCTTGGTCTGACATGGTATCAGAGCCAGCACCCAAAATTAGCTTTTGTGTAACTCCTGGTGTCAGTTTCCTGCCTATGTTCTACCTATTTTGTAGAACTCACACCTCTGCCATGCTCTAAGGCCTAAACCTACTGTCATATATGTTTTATATTCCCTTTGAAAAGTTGGCCCACTCGATGGTATCTCATTGAATACTGCTCGGTGGTATTTTTGGAATCGTAGTGGAAACATAGTGGAAATTCGTGCATCTGGTGACAGCTGTGGGATATGAACGCACACCTTTTGGACCAGAACCTTAATCTGGCACCTTAGACCAACTCGAGCATCTAGTGTAGTTCTGTTGTAGTGGTATCGACCTCAGTGGTTCCGTTCTTTTGTAGTGGTATCGACCTCAACCCCTAAGCCTCTCCCCTTAACTTCTTTCCCGTATGCAGTCTGGTGGAGATGCAGTGAGCATGGAGTCCTCGCTCCCATATGTGGTATCATAGCAGTAATAAAATCAAATTCTTATGTGCAAATGGATGCATCCAGCTACTTTGTAGATGGCCTTTTGTTTTAAATTCTCAAGTGATCGACTCTCGCTATTTTTGCAATGTGTTTTTAGTTTTGTGACTATTAATACACATTAGAAAGTTTGTTCATGTGTAATTCTATGTGGTAAAGAACCAAAAAAATCGTTACCGCTCCCATTCACGGCCACTCCGCACTATGTTACCGCATCCTGTGTGTAACAATTAAAGGTGCCTTTTGCTGGAACGGAAGAAACTAGTGGCGCCAAACATTGAATTGC
The DNA here is from genome assembly GCA_031772625.1 of Pinus tabuliformis. Taxonomy (NCBI): domain Eukaryota; kingdom Viridiplantae; phylum Streptophyta; class Pinopsida; order Pinales; family Pinaceae; genus Pinus; species Pinus tabuliformis. Next base: position 693,456,175 of record CM062817.1, read on the forward strand.
TAATCTGTGCACCAAATGGAATTCAGTTAATGGTAGAGGGTAATCAAAAAGTTGATAGTAAGAAGGGTCGTATATTTTTTATAGCACATTCTCCTGTCTTTGATCTTGAATTATATGAAGTGTCGTATTGAATTATGTGCACTACCCATGGTTGAAAAGGAAGATATGTGTTGACTGCATTTTGATATATGGTGTGAATATTTCAAAGGTTGTGATCCATGTCGTGTTCCCAAAAGGCCTCAGGATAAATGGATTAGTATTTGTTGCAGTGTTGGTCTGCCTAAATGTTGGTTGTGCTCCAAATGGATTGGAACTTGGTTGTCTGATATTATTTATTATTTTCCAAAAGAAGCCTTAGAAACTCCTATCTATGCAGCTTGTTTCTTGGTTTTCATAAGAATTCAGAATATTTCTAGTACAGTGCAATTTTTTACATCAAAAACGCATTTTTTTTTGCCAGCAGAAGCATTTTTACAGCACTAATATTTTGCAATGCATTCAATCATATCTATTGTGGGAATAGTTCTCACTGGCAAGGAGAACTATCCTGAGTGGTCCCGGATGATAAAACACACCCTCATTTTCAATGAGTTTTGGAAAGGAGTGTGTGTTGGAGACGGAGACAAAGAGCCTGAACAACCTACCTCGGACAAAGAGTTTGCCATTTGGGAAAATAAGAATAGCAAAGCCTATGGATTAATTGCAACATCTGTAAGTGAAGAGATGAGTCGCCATATTTCGCCATTCTCAACTGCTTTCGAAGCCTTACAAAAGCTAAAAGAACTCTATGACTCACACTCTGCACTTGAAGTTGTTCAACTCATGATTAAACTCTTCACTCTTGAATTACAAAATAATGGTCCTCTTGCTCTTGCATCTAAAGTAAAATCTATAATGCATGATATCAAAGCCACTAAGGTTGAATTGTATATTCTTCTTATAGCTTTTCTCAAGGCACTTTATCCTACTTACTCCAATTATCGTGAGTCATTGCAAGCAAATGGAAATCTCAAAGATATTACCTTTGACTCTCTTGTGAAAAAAATTGTTGAAAGAGAGAAAGCTTTTGGAAAGAAGACAGCCCCTGAATCTTCTGAAGAGGTTGTGTGCCTTGATCATAAAGAAAAGAATCTTGCCCAAGATTCATCCAGAGGAAGAGGTGGTCGAAGAGGAAGAGGAAGATATTTAAGAGGCAGGGGGCCAGACACTCTCAAGGAGAAAAGTCAGATTTGCACTGCATATGCTGCAAAAGAAATGGATCACATGATGCCTCTACATGCAAGCTACCTTGGGACAAAATTAAGCAGCAAAGAAACCAACCCAAAGGTAAAACTAATGACATAGACAAAGGTAAAGCACATGAATCCACTCATTATGTTGTGGCACAATGTAATATCGGAGTAAATGAAGATTGATTTAATGCTTCACTTGCTTCTTGTAAAAATGATTGGTTGCTTGATTCAGGAGTAACTTGCCACATGAATCATAGAAAATATTTTTTTGAAGAATTTAACAATGTTGATGGAGCAGTATACTTTGCAGACCAATCAAAACTCAAGCCATCAAGGCTTGGCACAATTAGGCTTAAGTTTCCTGGTCTTCCAAACTTCCTTCTGCATCATGTTCTATATCTCCCACAATTGAAGAGAAACTTATTGTCCATGGTCCACATCTGCCAGCAAGGTCACTCCATTCATATGTTTGACGGCAAGCTTGAGGTGAGAAAACCATCTGACCACTCACTTGTCATGAGTGGGATAGAAGAAGAAAGGCTTCTCAAGCTGCAAGGTACCTCTGCTCGTGCACAACATTTCTCATACAATTCTCACTATGAAGAAGGTACACTTCCATCAAGTTTATTATGGCATGCTAGATCTGGACATTTGAACTATGACAACCTCTGCTTGTTGAAGAAAAATGGTGTTACTGGTTTTCTTGTTGAAAAGTGTGCAACAAGAAATGCTTGTTGAGAATGCAACAAGATGATGGAGCTAAGTGGAAAGGAGTCACCTTCACTAAGTGGACCGCAAGCAAAATATGGCGCAAAGTCTATTTTTGGATCATAGCAGGAGTGATCACAACAGGAGTGATCACAGCAGGAGTGATCATAGTAGGAGTGATCACAGCAGGAGTGATCACAGCAGGAGGGATCACAGCAGGAGTGATCAGAGTCTATTTTTATACTGCTAGTTAAAAATAGAAAATTCAAATATTATTGTCTCATAATAATATTTAGACTATAAACTTTATCTTATCCTCTTGGAGCACTTCAGTTTGAGCTATAGATGTGGCACATACAGCTGTCAGAAGGAAATACGTTTTCTTATGAGTCAGTTGAGCTATTGCATGCATGACATTAGTTAGAACTCATGTGGTTGAGTTCTGTGGAGTTAGATGAGTAGTTAATGGAGTTGTGTTCGGTTTGACTTAGTTGAACTAGTTGTATTTAGTCTAACTGATCAATAGACTAAGTGATGAGTTGTGTGAATTAGTTATTAATTAATTCACTATTTATTAACTCATAATGCAACTGAAGAATACATCAGTTAACTCAGTGCATGTACAGTTCAGTGGAGACAGGTGTTAGAGGTTGAGATTGCTATCAGTTGTGCATGAGATTGTGCACATGCATGGGATTGAGTTATGCCAAATATCTCTGCGTAGCGTGGGCCAATACCAAGTGAAATATAGCTTGTGCTCATGTGATTTACAGTGTGGGTGATTTTCACAAGGTAAATAGGAGTTTGGATCAGCCATTCTTATTCATTCTCTTGCAGGATTGTGCAGTGGAGGCAGGCAAGTAGCGGGGGAGATTTGGAGATCAGATCTGAGCTGTATTGTGTGTAACATGTGGAGATAGTACTGAGTACTTGTGAGGAGTATTGTACTATGTAATGTTACATGTTACATGTTCTCAATCATTAATATACAGATAGTGTGGGGTTTTCAGTTGTATGCTTTCCCCGGGTTACATACTGTGTTAATGTGTGCATGATGTTGATGTTTCATTGTTTTTTATGCTGCTAAATTGATGATCAACATAGAGGAGGTTATGTATTATGCATGTATTCCGTAATAGTGTATAATCAGGATAATCTCTGTTGAATATGTGTTTATTATTCAAAAATTTTACATGGTATCGGAGCGAGCTGATTTGTAGAAGAAGTTCTACATGATATCAGTGTTGTATTGATCATCGGATCTATTATTCAGAAAGTGTTTACATTTTATTTCTTCAGGCAGAGTCTGTAATCGGGCCAGGTAGCCTCTGGATTCATCCTTCTTTTGGAAGGTGAGATATCCGCTGAATGCCCATACAGTCAATCTTTGTACAAGAAATACTTTGTTCTCACGAATTTTAGATCAGAAGCGGTTGAGTTTTTGAGCTGTGGAATGGCGCTCAAGGATAAAACTCGAAAACATTAAGTGTGAGAATGGAAACAGTATGCCCCAGTATCTCACAAAGTTCACGCAATGCCGGGATGAGCTGGGAAGTGTGGGGGTAACTGTTGATGATGAGGATATGGTGAGTCTAGCACTCCTTGGCCTTCCTAAGAGTTGGCATAGTTACCAGGACTCGGTGAATGGAAGGGAGAAATTGCCAGGATGGGAGAGACTTTCGTCATATCTTGTGCAAGAGGAGATTAGATGGTGCACCAGAGACAGTTCTTCATCTATGCATGATGAGGAGAACTATGCCTTAGCGAGTAAGGCGAAGAAGGGGAAGGGGAAGGTTTCTCTTTCTGAATCCAGTTCTTCCAATGATGGGAAGAAGGTTGACAAGTTGAAGGTGTGATGCTTTCGTTGTCATGAGTTGGGCCATTATGCTACTAATTGCCCAAAGAAGAAGTCCAAGAAGGGATCCGGGGAAGGATCTGAAGGTGAGGCACTTGCTTCACAGTTTGAGTTGGATTTCACACTCTTCGCATGCATGGTTTCATCCATGGTGGGAAGTGGTTGGTTTCTTGACAGTGGAGCTTCTTTCCACATGACCGGTGACAAGAGTTTGTTCAGTACTTTGGAGGAGAATGATCTCCAGATACTCATAGGGATGGGTAATGATGAGAAGTATAGCGTCTCAGGTGTAGGCATGGTTATTTTTCAAAGGGAGCATGGAGCTCGCCTTACCTTGACCAATGTCAAGTATGTACCAGGACTGAAGAGAAACTTGGTGTCGATCACGATGCTGGAAGACAGAGGATATGATGTAGTATTCAGTAAAGGAAAGGTTTTCCTTAGACACATCATCACTAGACAGGTGAAGCAGATTGGTTCACAGGTCAAGAACCTGTATGCTCTTGAGGTTCAAGATGCATGCAAAGCCTTGAGCAGCAAGGCAACTGATGGAGACTTGGTGGTTGAGAGGGAGTGTATATTACCTCTTAACATGCAGAGCTAGAAGAAGCCTTAGACAATTGTGGAGGAGTCACGATTGGTGTAGCAGCTTCAGGAGGTTGTGGAGCAGCCACAACAAGGGAAGCTGAGAGGAGATCAAGTAGAGACATCTACTCATGCAGAGACCTCCAATAGGGGGAAACTTCAAGCCAGGTGGGCTGAGGGATTGCATGCAGCCATACCTCCAGGTAGGAGGTGGGGTGATGTGGATTGATCGTCCCAAGGAGGAGGGGCAGGATCCTTGAGGTACCCAACCTCTTGGATGAGACCTTGCTACAGGAGCCTCGATGTGGAGTAGCAGAAACTGATTGATTGGGTAGAGACAAATGCAGATGGAGCAGCAGAGAGAGCGACAGTGTAGGGAATCCCAAGACAGTGCATAGCATGCAGGCTGCAGTAATGCGAGAGGCACAAGTGATTTGCACAGTGATAGGTGGCACAGAGAGGTGTGGAATGGTGCGAGATGCATGGAGATGTTGCAGTAGCGCAGATGTCAGACAGGGAGCACTTGTCAGCAGCAGGTAGAGCTTCAACATCAGAGTATGTTCCTAGCCCAACAGAGTGGTCAGTTGGGAGTGTTTTTGTTCCAAGTGTTGTTGGAGCAAAGTGGACCGGGCAGATGTGTTGCATGCAGAACATTCCAGAGTTTCAGGATCGGGTTTGAGAGGAAGCCTTTCTTGTTGAGAGGGAGTGTTGAAAAGTGTGCAACAAGAAATGCTTGTTGAGAATGAAACAAGATGATGGAGCTTAGTGGAAAGGAGTCGCCTTCACTAAGTGGGCCCACAGGAAAAATATGGCGCAAATTCTATTTTTGGATCACAGCAGGAGTGATCACAGCACGAGTGATCAGAGTCTATTTTTAGACTGCTAGTCAAAAATAGAAAAGTCAAATATTATTGTCTCATAATAATATTTAGACTATAAACTTTATCTTATCCTCTTGGAGCACTTCAGTTTGAGCTACAGATGTGGCACAACAGCTGTCAGAAGGAAATACATTTTCTTATGTGTTAGTTGAGTTATTGCATGCATGGCATCAGTTAGAACTCATGTGGTTGAGTTCTGTGGAGTTATATGAGCAGGTAATGGAGTTGTGTTCAGTTTGACTTAGTTTAACTAGTTGTATTTAGTCTAACTGATCAATAGACTAAGTGATGAGTTGTGTGAATTAGTTATTAATTAATTCACTAATTATTAACTCATAATGCAACTGAAGAATACATCAGTTAACTCAGTGCATGTACAGTTCAGTGGAGACAGGTGTTAGAGGTTGAGATTGCTATTAGTTGTGCATGAGATTGTGCACATGCATGGGATTGAGTTATGCCAACATGATATTTGCGTAGTGTGGGCCAATACCAAGTGAAATATAGCTTGTGCTCACGTGATTTACAGTGTGGGTGATTTTCACAAGGTAAATAGGAGTTTGGATCAGCCATTCTTATTCATTCTCTTGCAGGATTGTGCAATGGAGGCAGGCAAGCAGCGGGGGAGATTTGGAGATCAGATCTGAGTTGTATTGTGTGTAACATGTGGAGATAGTACTGAGTACTTGTGAGGAGTATTGTACTATGTAATGTTACATGTTCTCAATCATTAATATACAGATAGTGTGGGGTTTTTAGCTGTATGCTTTCCCCGGGTTACATACTGTGTTAATGTGTGCATGTTGTTGATGTTTCATTGTTTTTGATGTTTCTAAATTGATGATCAACGTAGAGGAGGTTATGTATTATGCATGTATTTCGCAATAGTGTATAATCGGGATAATCTCTGTTGAATATGTGTTTATTATTCAAAATTTCTACATTGCCTACCATTCCTAGGAAACTTAAGCAATGTGATGCTTGCATTCTAGGAAAGCATAGCAAACAATATTTTCATGATTCACATTCAAGAGCACATAGAAAACTTGAAATCATTCATTCAGATTTATGTGGTACAATGCTTGTTCCTTTTGCAAATGGAAATAAATATATGATGACATTTATTGATGACTACACCAGAATGTGTTGGGTTTATTTACTGAAGAACAAATCTGATGCTTTTCAAACATTCAAGAACTTTCATACATGGATTGAAAATGATGCACAATCTCATATTGGCTCTATTCCCACTGATAATGGAAAAGAATATACTTCAAATGAATTTGAAAACTATCTTCGCCAACATGGGATCAAACATCAAACAACTGTGCCTTATATACCCAACATAATGGTGTAGCTGAAAAAATGAATAGGACAATCTTAAATATGGTGCGCTCCATGATGTTTTTCAAAAATGTAAAATTGATGTTTTGGGTTGATGCAGTTCTATGTGCTATATATATAAAGAATAGATTTCCATCTAATGCTATCAGAAACAAGACTCCCTATGAAATGTGGTATGGGCACATTCCTTCGATAAAGCATCTCAGGGTCTTTGGTTCCACCTGTTATGCCTTGATACTAAAGGTACATAGAAACAAACTTGGTGCAAGAAGTCGTAAGTGTATCTTCTTGGGGTATTCAAACACCTCCAAAGCACACCGTCTCTATGATGAAGTCAATAAAAAAAATTTTGTATCTAGAGATGTAATCTTTCTTGAAACATCCAAAATCGACAATGTTGTTGAGCGGCAACTTGATCGCTTGGATAGATTCGCAAATGCAAAATCATTTCAAGAATTTGATAATAAAATTCCACATCTTGAAGGGGGGATTCTTATACTAGATCAACCTATGGAATCTTCTTCTGAACCACTCTCTCCCCTACATGAAACTCCAACAACGGCTGATACTTTAAGTGATGTGATTGATAGAATTGGGAGACTCAATCTTGATTCAGTCCCAACTCAATCAACGGAGCAGCCTGGACCATCTAAGAAAGGTCCCCCAAAGTAGCTGACAAAGACACTTGAAAGTGTTCATCCTGGTGAGGTTGGAAAGACAGGAACTAGAAATTCAAACCGGAAAAATGGAGGTGATGTATATGACTTTGATTCACCTGTTGATATGGATGTTTCTTATGATTGTGAATTGAATTTGTCTACAGATTTCGAACCAACTTCCTTCAAAGAAGCTACTTCTCATGATGAATGGAAAGAAGCGATGCAAAAGGAGTATGATGCCCCCATAAAGAATGGCACTTGGAAGCTGGTTGATCCTCCATTAGGAACCAGACCAATTGGCTGCAAGTGGGTCTACAAGAACAAGTATAAATTTGATGGCTCACTTGACAAGCACAAAGCCAAGCTTGTGGAAAAAGGTTTTGCACAGAAGGAAGGGGTTGATTATGAGGAGGCTTTTCCCCCACAGCAAAATGGGCTACCATCCGGACACTCTTTGCCCTAGCAGCTCAGAACGGTTGGAAAGTCCATCAAATGGATGTAAAAACTGCTTTCTTGAATGGAGATCTAAAAGAAAATGTTTTTATGTCCCAACCTGAAGGATTTGTTGTGAAAGGACATGAACATAAAGTATGAAACTTGTGAAATCCTTGTATGGCCTTAAACAAGAACTGCAAGCCTGGTATGAAAAACTAACTGAGCATCTTCTGAAACTCAATTTCAAACATTATGATCTTGATGTTGCAACTTTATTTGTCAAGAAATTTGGCAAAATAGTTGTATATCTTGTGGTATATGTAGATGATCTTTTGATGACAGGGAACAATGAAAGCTACATTGCATCCATAAAGAAGGAATTGAGGAAAGGTTTTGAAATGACTAATTTGGGCTATGTTCATTACTATCTTGGTATTGAAGTAACTCAACAACCGAAGTCCATATTCCTTTCTCAAAAGAAGTACATTGGAGATCTGCTGAATAGGTTCGGCATGACAGAATGCAATCCTCTTACTACTCCAATGGAACAAAACTTAAAGCTCACATCCATTGAAGGAAAAGAATTTTAGGATGCAACAAAGTATAGACAGCTTGTAGGAAGTCTCACCTACCTAACTACTACCAGACTAGACATTTCGTTTGTTGTTGGAATCCTCTCCAGGTTTATGCAAAAGCCTTGTGATGGACATTGGTCTGTTGCAAAAAGAGTTCTAAGGTACTTGAAGGGAACTCAAGACTTTGGAATCAAGTATACACAGGTGGACGACTTCAGCTTGATTGGATACTTTGATTCAGACTTCGATGGAGACAAAGAAACTGGGGTATCTACTTCAGGTTATGTTATGAGTCTTGGATCGGGATCTGTCTCCTGGAGATCATGCAAACAATCAGTTCTAGTAGATTCCACAACAGAGGCAGAATATGTGGCAGCAGCTGAGGCAACAAAATAAATTTTGTGGCTTAGGGAAATTCTTGAAGATTTGCAGTTAAAACAAGTACAATCAACTCCACTCATGATTGACAATACCTCAACAATAAATTTGGCCAAGAACCCAAAGTTCCATGATCGAACGAAGCACATCAATACTAAATATCATCTGATTCAACATCACGTTGAGGCCAAAACAATCCATCTCCGCCATTGTTCCACTAATGAGCAAATTGTAGACATCTTCACCAAAGCGCTTGGAAGAGAAAAGCTTGGAAGATTCAGAACGATGCTTGGACTCACCAACATCCCTTTAGATTAAGGTGGGGAATGTTGACACCTAATCATCGGGATTGGGTGAATAAGTGTAACTGATGTAAATAAATAATAGAAAATATGAAGAGTCATCGGGAGATGAAATGAACAGTCTCTCCCTCATGTATATAATAAATACCAACCTGGATGAATATAACGAATTGTTTTGAGGAGTTACCTCCTGGTCTGACAATAATGATGATAATTAATGTCAACTAAGACCAATTTGGTTTATCAGACCTTAAGAAAGTAAGAAAACTAATTGTGACTCTTTAATATGTTATTTTTTTTATCAAAAAGAAGAGAAAGAAGTAATACACATTATGACTACTTTATCTCCCAATGGTTGAGTCAAGACTAAGCGTCCTTATGCCAGCCTCGCTTGAGTGAGAGGTGGGAGTTTTGGATGGAGTTAGAAGTAATACACATTAAGAAATTTTGATCCTTCATTTATCCTTATTATTATTATTTATATATATATATATATATATATATATATATATATATATATATATATATATATATATATGTAAATTATTATTTTTTATTGTTTAATATAATTTTATGTTATGTTATTATTACACGTTGCTACTTAACAATATCTCCCCATACTCAGATCTAGAGCACATCCCCATGAAATCATTGTTAAGAAATTCAAAATTAAAATAAAAATAACCTATATCCATTTTAACTCTAGATGTGAAGAGAATGATCAAATCTGTTGTGCAAACCTCTTCTTTTATTGCAAAATTGATCCTCTCAATGAGGATTAAGATGGATCTAGGCTAGTTTAATTATTAATAATTAATTTTATTTTTTATTTAATTTTATGTAATTTGAAATATTCAAAATATTTTAATTAATAATTATAATTATTAATTTTTTAATTTGTGCATAATTTTAAGGAGTCAAAATGTTTAGATAACATAACATGACATTACAACATCTCTTTCATACTAGGCTCAATAGCCCAACAAAAAACAAACACACATTTGAAGCTCACATCAATTATTATGTCCACTTTATAGTTTTTGATATTTTAATTCCATAATAAATACCATTCACAAATTTGACAGGTGAAATATTCATAATCGAAGTGTCCCAAGCTAAGAGACTGGCTCATAGGAGCTACGCAGTGCGTAGTTGGCACATTGCACAATCTTAGTGACCAAGCTAGGAGACTAGATCCTATAACTACATAGTGCGTAGTTGGAGCTAGCCCAAGGCAGGCTCTGCACAATTCCAGAAGCCAAGGTAGAGGCCTTGAGCTCCCAGATTGCGCAGTGCATGCAATGAAGTGTGAGATCCAGGCAGGGGGGAGCCCAAATCTATCCATGGGGAGTGTGCAAACAAGCAAATCTGAAGGATTATGTAAGGATGAGTGAAAATCTAACTAAGTATAGATGTATGCATGTAAAACAAGTGCAGAAATGGATCAAACTATTTGGAACACAAAACATGTGAAGGGAGTCATCGCAACGGCGGTCGTTGGTGCAAAAATGGGAAAACTCATGCGACACTTGAGAAAAGCAATCTATAACTTGACACAACACTTCTACAATCTAAAACAAGTGAAAACACCAGTGGTCATTCAACAAAATGAGTGAGACAACACCCTCAGAAGTTAAATAAACAAAAGCGACAAAAGAACCAGCAAAAGGAAATAAAAGCAAAACTCACCCCGAAAAGCGATGATAATGCTTCTAAGGATCCTTGAGCTCTAGAGGAATCCATTACATAGAGTTGAGAAAAATGGAATTCATGACACGTATGCTTGATATCAATGACAACAATGACACTTGGGAGAAAATTCTAAAGATGTCAATGTGCCACCTTTGGGAAACTAATAATAGATCCCTACTTCATAGGGATGATTTTCCTCTTAGCTTCTTTCTTTTTGGGAAAATTGCCATGCACTACCTGGAAAGATTGCACAATTTTGGGAAGGACTGGGAAACTCTCTCATTCATGCACTGAGGAGTTTTTGAGCATAGTAGGTTCTGTGAAATTTCTGGGTTGTGTGGCTATGGGTTTCCTCTCAGATTCTACATAATTTCCCAGTTGAAGGTAGGATGTTAGCTGGCTCTGTGCAATTCTAGAGTTGAGTGGCTCTTGCTACCTCTCATGCTCTGTGTAGATTCCCAACCAGAGATAGAACCCCATCTTAGTCTGTGCAATTATGGAACCGAATCTCATTGTTGGCTTGAACTGCGCATTTATTGATAGCAAGGTTGGTTTCCCTCTAAGATTGCGCAAATCGTCAAGGCAGTGCTAGAATCGGATGCAACCAAGTTAGAGGTCATCTTGTGGTTAGACAACAAAGAAAGAAAGAAAAAACAAGTTGTAAAGAAAAAGATAAAATAAAATGAAAGCATAAGTACCTGGTTAGTGTAAGATAAGTTGCTAGGAATTTAGTAGGGAGGCTCCAAAACGAAGCGTAGGAAAAATTTTGGAGGGTGGTTGTAGTTTCTATAACAACACCCAACGAGTTTGCTACAACTAATACGTCCCAAGTTTACATCCATTTGTTGGAAACGAATATTTAAGGGATTTGGAACTTATTTAAATTTCAGTATAGCCTACCATCCATAATAAGATGGTCAAACAGAAAGAGTTAATCAAGTTATAGAAGACATGTTGAGGATGTATGTGATGGAAAAACCATCGAAATGGGAAGAATATTTACATCTGGTGGGATTTTCCTATAATAATGTGTACCAAGCATCTTTGATGATAAGCCCATTTGAAACCTTGTCTGGCAGAAAATGCCACATACAAGTGAGTTTGAATAGTCTAGTGGACAGGGCCATTATTGGTCTATATTTGCTCCGAGAAATGGAAGAGAAAGTAATAGAAATTAAACAGATTTGAAGGCTACCCAGAATAGAAAGAATATTTATGCGGATAGGAATAAGTTGAATAGGGATTTAAAATTCGTGACCATGTCTTCTTAATATTGAAGGCAAGTAAAAATTCCTTGAGGTTGGGAAGTTGTGTGAAGTTGGCAACTAGATATTGTGGACCATTTGAAACCTTGGAGAGGATTGGTCTAGTGGCATATATGATTGCATTTCCAACATCCATGTACATTCATAATGTTTTTCATGTTTCATTGCTTTAAAAGTATGTTCCTAATGCTAACCATGCGATTTATTGGAACATGATTCAAGTGGAGCCCAAGGTATAATTTCAGTTCCAGCCAATGTGGATTTTGGATGAGAAAGTCAAGGTGCTCTGAAATCAAGTTTTCGCCTTGGTAAAGGTGCAGTGGACCCATTTCAGTTGAAAATATGCTACACGGTAGCATGAGAATGTAATGAGGGAATAATACCCTCTTTTTTGGATAAACTTGTTGTATATGTGTATATATAATGCACTGAGGACAATGCCTAAATAAAGGGGAGGGGAATGTAACACCCCTACTCAACCCCTAGAATGTAGATAGCATGTATATATGAAACTAAAGTTGGAGAAACATGGATTTATTTTGAGTGTCGTTGCGCCCATGTACATGTGTGTTTGCATTTTGGGGCTAGTATGCCAGAGCACATGTTGATAATTGTATATCTGTTTGAGGCTATAGGAACTTGAATGTATTTATGATAATACATGCATGTTAATAAAAAAATATAATGGAAGCAAATCGATAAAATGTATATTTTTTGGGGGATTGAGACTCCATGTATGGGTAAACATAGGAACATATGATTTAATAATCATTAAAAAATTCACATGCATATAACCAAGGTCCATTAAGTGGCTTGGTCAGTGCCAAGTGGAAAAATAAGGGCATGCATATAAAAGCGATCATGTTGGTACTGTGAGGGGGAATTATTCCTATTTATCCATTCTGGAAGACATAAACAAAAGTTGGCAGACAAATATGGAATGAGATACTAAAAGGGTACCTAGAAGATTCGTGAGGCAATGGAACTCCTAGAAGCTATAGGACTCTAGAAAACTCCCATCTAGCTGAGTAAGGTGCCCATGAAGGTGGTGACATAGACCGAGGGATTGTAGGTGCAATGAAGGGTGTGTACCACTTTGGTGTAATCTAATGGGGAATGTGAGCATGTTGATTGGAGACTATCAGGGTTGGTACCTTATCTGTGTGAGGGTTTGGAAGGGTAATGGAAGAATCGTGAGGGCAGTGGCACTCTTAGAATTTATAGGACTCTGGAACATCCCTGACCCATTAGGATAGGGATTGATGGGGGATGTCATCCTATTGGTTAGAGGTTGTTAGGTTTGGTACCTTGGTTAGTTAATTGTACTAATCATGTACTAGGGTTTGGGCAAGTTAATGCCCCATGGAGTCAAAGCCCCATCTTAAGGGTGACCCACTGTGGAAATAAAATGAACAGTGTGGTTTATGGCTAGGTGGAATGTTGAAGGTATCCAACCAATTGAGCATAACTAGAAGATTAGTATTTTCCTTTTATGTTTATTTTTTTGTAATGTTATATATGTTTTAGTGAATTGTATCTATATAATAATCATGTAGAATATGCTTGAGCGTAAGTAGTGCATTCAAGTATGCATTTAGATATTCATATCATTAGGTGGGGAATTTCCCAAAAAAGAGTAATTTTTTCAAATTAAAGGTTACCAGAGATATCAAAGACAGAATTGGACCTCAAAGAGTCTAGAATAGGTCGGAAATGGGTCGGGGGACATTACAAAAGGCTTCATGTATCTGCATTTACTTTCCCACATTAACCAATTTGCATAGACATTTTCACATTAACATTCATTTCCCATATTCAATTTACTTTCTAAAGATGCAGATTGTGGGTCATTGTATGGAAAACTCTCCCACCAAAATTTACCCCACATGTTTTAGACTTATAATTTCCAAACTAGAGAAGACTTATCACATAGTTTTAAAATGTTAATATGAACTGTTTTCATAAATGAAAATTTTATTGAGGAAAGAAGAAAATAAAGGCTTAAATTCCACACAATATTTTACCAAGTAAAAACATGAAAATAACATTTGGACATATTTCTTTCTTTCACTCGTTGGACAACTCTTGTCCAACCAAGGTGAATGTATCAATATTTCTTTACACTTAAATTTTACATAATTACCACTTGAAATCTCTCCACTCAGAACCTCAAATAATAATCATTGTGGGAGTTAGGCTATGTAATCAACAAAAGCCATAATATATATTAACTTCTCCCAATATTCTCATGAGGCCTTAAGACATTTCAAACCATTAAAATTTAATATTATATTTAGGTGAAAGAGAATACAATATAGACCATCCAAAATGTCCAAAGACATTATGCCAATGTTACATGCTTTTTCTTGCAGGAAAACAAATTGTAAGAAGTTACCATAAAATAGATACAAACGATAATTTAGAGAGCATGACATCGCAAAGGGTTCTTGCACAACCCGAAATTCTCCTTAATATTTAAGGCATCAAAAGGCATTTAATCTTCCTAGTTTAAACATGGGCTATCCTCCATTGTTGTCCCAAGTAGGGTATTAATCCTTCTAAGGTTGCCACACAAGGAATACTTCCAACTCTTATTGACCCAATTTATAAATATATTCCAATTAATTCAATAATATTACTACTATCCCAACAAATATACTCACAATAAATTAATTTAAAAGGCTTCAAAGGCCCCAATTAAATTTCACAATAGGTTTGAAATCTTAGTGAGTTCACTCGTGATTTATTTAATTAGTTAATTCATACGTTCGATGAATACTTTTCCAACTAAGTATTCACTATAAAACATTGACATTCCAAACATTACTCATGTTATTAAAAAAAAGTTGCATTAAAAAATATATATTCAATGCCCTTCCCAAAGAAACATTCAACCATTCACACATGAGTTCAAATTCCATCTCAGCAAGTAATAAAAACATTTTTGAATGGAATTCACGTGACTTATGGTAGATAAAAATTCACAATTTTGAGAGATAAATACACTTTTGTGAGTTGATTTAATATTTCCTAGCGAATGAAGAATGGTGAGCCACTCTCCACTCAACCATACGCTTGACTATGCTACAGATATCTTGCAAGTGTCCACCCCTACACTAGATCCAAATTCCTCAAGAGGAAGTTCACTCAAGGTTCAACAAATTCAATTTGGAGTAGAGAACATGAAGGACACTCTCCTTCACATATAGGAAATCAACGTTCAATTTCAAGTATTGAGCCTAGGCATATTAACATTCATAGTATGGCCGCTATGGGGCTACACAATACAAAGAGATTCCTTCACTCATCTAGCGGTCCCTCATTCCTTCCCTTTTATCAGTTACTTATGTGCTAAATTAAGACCAACTATTCAGGAAATTATTATGTCCTCTAGCTCAAAATGAAGAATTTTACATTATTTTCCTTTTCCAATTCAATAAGTTCACAAAATCCACATATGTCTAATGTGACAAAATCCACACTGGCCATTCCAACATTATTATTCTTAATTACAAATTACAAAACATGGGGTTTAAAAAAGGGTGTTACATCACATCAATTTCTTGCACATCCTTACTTCACATGAATCCTAAAGTGTAGCATCATTGTTTTCACTTGTTCGTATAATTGAAAATCCATAATATATTTATATTCAAATAAGATTTTCTAGCCAACCATATACCCCAAGTAACTATGTTTGAAATGGATTATAATTATTTGAAATATTTTTTCTTAAACCATTTCCTCAAAGATTCTTCTATAACATCACTAAACCAATCATTTGAAACATCTGAAATTATCTCCACCTCCTTCCAAATATAATAGAATATGGATAATGGATTAGAAAATGACATATGGGTTCTACCTATACACAATGCACACATCACCATCTCCTATCTACTCCTCTACAATACTTCCCATGTTGATTCCTTATTCTTTAAACTATCTAGAGAAATATTATAATATTTTTGTGGGATTTGAATTTCCAGATCTACCTATACTTCCAAATTAACGATAGAGTTTCCATTTCCCCTCTCAACCTAATATGATCCTTCTTTAGATTCTCAAGACAATCACTCCATAAAGTTGCGTTCCCCCCTTCCAAATAATTAACTATGTTAACCTATAATCTTGCTACCAAATATCTCTCATGATTGAATCTCCCATGTTATTGAGGATACACAATCCTCCCTTTTGTATAATGTTAATCAAATCTTTCATCGATCTTATCCTTTCACTAAAACCAAGGGTAAACACAGCACCAATCAGTAAATGTCCATGGACTCAATACTTCCATCTTATAATGTTCCTCCCAAATACTTCCTAAGTAAATAATTTCCCAAAAAACATCTACCCATGGGTTACCAAAATGATTAATATTCTTCAATCCCCACCCATAATTCTCCTTTGACCTAGCTATAATCTTCAATTTTACTAAAGTAATTCCATCATTCTGTTTTTTCTTACACAAAAAGAATTTAAAACATGTCTTCTAATATTTGCAAGGCCTCTTTTATGTGTATATAAAAAGGAATTAAAAAAAAACATGCATAGCCTCCAACATAGATTTTACCACTGTCATCCTCCCATCCAAACACAACCATTTATTATAACAATTATTAATTTTGAACTTGATTTTTTCAATGAGACAATCAAAATCATTTTTTCTATATCCATTTATTCTAGATATAAAACTTAAATGTTTGAAGCCATACTGAAACTATAAGAGTTTACGAGAAAAAAGGCTCAGCAACATATATGCTTATTATCTTGATCCATGCCATTAAAGAAGATTGTATATTTTTGTAAATATAGCTCTATAATTATAGCTACTTCATAAGTATCAAATATTCCTATTTTGTCCTTACTTCCCTTACACTTCCATTAGAAAACAACAAAGAATTATCAACAAATAATAACTAATTCAATGATAAATCCCTTCCAATTTGACCCATGTGATAATCCCTAGTCTTTTTGCTTCCACAATATCCCTACTCTAGCCTTCAATCACAATTAAGAAAACCAAAGGAGATAAAGGATAACCTTACCTCAACACCCTAAACAACAAAAATAAATAAAAGAAATAGAAAATATACAACCCACTATCCATTTAACCAAACTAAATCCCACATGAAAAATCATGATTCTAAAATATCACCCACTAATTTTGTTATACGCCTTGGATACATCTAATTTCATAAACATTGTTGGTAAATTATTAATTGTTATTGAGTGATGACCTATTTTAACCCTAATAACTTTGTGTATTTATGTTCTAGCTAGAAACCCATATTTTTCTTGAGAGATAACTTATCAAAATATTTATCTTTTAACTCTAACTACCAAAATTTTTGCTATGATTTTGTAAACATAATTACAAAAGTATATGGGCACGAAATTATGAAAAGTATTAGGGTGAGTGTTTTATTGAATCAATGTTAGAATCATAGCACTAAAAGCTTCTAGGATCTTCCAAAACTCCCAACTTCTTCAATTACCCTAATTAAGTAATCTTCCACTAAATCATATTAAATATTAAAAAAACACACTAGCAATCATGTAGACCTCTCATTTTATCCTTTTTAAAAGAAGCTAATAGATATTTTAATTCCTTTTTTTGATACATTTTAAAAAGAGGTCATCTCAAAATTGTGTATATATTTTTGCTGTACAACTCTCTATAAATAAACTAAAAATATGAAACTCTTAAATCTACTATATCTGAGGGAGTATCCTTTATAATTTTTCATTTCCAAAATGATATTGGTTCTCTTCCTATGAAAGCAAAATTATGAAATAGCTCTATATTTCCATATTTCATTTCAAATTTATCCACATTGTTTTTTTCTATTTGGAATCCAAACAATCCTAATACCCTTTACCTCTTTGAAGGATGTTGTAAGCTAAAATGTGTTGATTCATTAACCATAACTTACCTATTATTTATTGATAGTTTATTCCTTAATCATAACTTACCTACTATTTCTTGATCATAACTTGAATATTACTTATTGTGGAAAATAACTTACTTAGTATTTCTTGATCAATTCTTGAAATTCTTGCACTTCCATCCATCTGGTTTTATGATCTAGGGTATCAATAAAGTGCTAAAAAATGAAAGTGTTTAAAAGTGCTCGAAACTAGTGCCAAAACGTAGATCCCATTGCCATGAATCCAACACAATTTGAATCGCTCAAAACTGATATCATATGCTCCAAATATTGTGTTCTGATCGTTTTCCTAACTAACTAAAATTATTGCAGGTTGAAGTACAAGACCGTTGACTAGGCAATCCGTACGATGACTCAGCAGGTTGACTATGTACTTTGGGCCAATTGCAGGATGCCAAGTGGTTATACGTGATTGGTTGAGAATTGCTGAAATTTGATTGGTTATGGTATATTTTATGTGGACCTATGAAAGGGTGCCACATGGCCCAGTCACAGGCTGCCATGTGGCACCCCAGGATTGACTAAAATTTTATTAACGGCCAAACTAGCCTCCACGGGGTTCGAACATGAGACCTCTTGCTAATCAACGCAGTGCTCTACCAACATGTTGTTAGTGGTACTTAACCATTTTAGTCCTCAATTGTTATTTGAAGTTTCAGCATTGATCCATTGGGGAATGGGGTCGGGGCTAAGCCCCTGGTCCTTGGTCAACTCACACCCACAGAACCATAGGGGGAGGAGTCGACGACTTGGGACTTAGTCCCGACCCAAGGTCATAATAAAGGGCACATAACCACGGAAAAGGTAGAGATTAGCGCTCACATCAAGGGGCTTAGGGTAAGGCCCTCGGATGAGATCCAATGGTATACCACAAGACCACTACCATTGGAATGGAGTGAGATGCAAAGGGGGGCTAAGGTTTAGCCCTAGCCTAGGACTTATGGGTAGCATCGGAACCATGGGCGGTGCTAAATCGTTAGGTGCGAGATTCAGGGGCCAGCCCCAGGCTTTGTTATAGCAAAGGAACCATGGCCCGAGATTCGACGACTATGCCGATGGGGGTGGGCAGTTAGCCCCAACCCCCAAGCGCATGGCCCCATGTGGCCCAGTTTTTCGCCATAGGGGTCATTGCGCATTTAAACGAATCAACAATTTTCACTCAAAACAGTGGGAATCTCATCAACACTAGGTGAAAATGCCCCTCGGATGCATTTTCTAGTTTAAGTGCGCATTTTCTAGTTTGTAGAGTAGTTAACAACAAAACTTCTCTAGAGCATAACTTTCTTAGTTTTTGGCCAAATTGAGCCCAACAAGAGCCCATATTGGGGTTTTTGGGTGTTCTAGAGCCATTGGAGACATTATTTTTACATTTTGAGCATTGTAAGTCCATGAAATAACATATTAGAGCAGTTAATAAAAGAGGCGCAACATTGGAAGTTGGACCAGGAGATGTAGCCTAGGAGGGGTGAACTCCTTTATCATTTTGTTATCTTGTGTTGCTATGTATGGTATATTTGTCTCTGTTTTTATGCTGCAAACTGAGTTTAAAAAAAAATCATTTATGTACTTCTTAAAATTGGTCCATTGCCTAAAAGACATAAAAAACTACTTGCAAATTTTCTATAAACCTTCAAGTTTGTAATTTAGATCAGTTTGGTATCATAGCCCAAGGTTATTTTGAAGGTTTGATTTTGTTTACAAGTGTTTTCTGATGCTTACAAGGTTGAAGCTAAAAATAGGAGAAGGATTGGTTGTAGAGACAAATCCTCAAGTGGGTTCAAGGAAGCCGCACATACCTCAAGCTTCACCAATCATGGCACATGAAGAAGGTCATGAGGGGATGTCTGAGGATGAGAGAACTTTCAGAAAAGCTTTCTTTGAAATTTCTAAAATGGTGAAAGTTCTATTTGAAGAGAGAAACACAAGGTTGCGAGGAGAGAGCTCAAATCCTCCAAAATGTAATGGAGAATATAATGAAAAACCTCCACCTCCACCTTTTTTTTCACCTCCATCTTCACCCTCATCTTCTTCTACATCAACCCCTTCACATACTTCTCCAAGAACTCCAAAGGGACATGGTAAAACTCCTTTGTTAAAGCTTGATGCAAAATTTGAATTGCCTATCATGTACAATGGCGAAGTAGATGCTAAGAAATTGGATAATTGCGTTCGTCAACTGGAAGTCTATTGTAGGATTCAACAAATTGATGATGATTCCACTAAAATTCATCTTTCTCCTCTAAGGTTGGAAATTGTAGCACTCATTTGGTGGGAGGCCAATACTCAAGAGGATCTCAAGAAAAGTGGTGAAATTATTTCCTCTTGGAATGATTTTGTAGCTGAATTAAGAAGACAATTTTATCCATTAGCATACATGTATAAATCAATAGTGGACTGGAAAAAATTTA
The DNA here is from genome assembly GCA_031772625.1 of Pinus tabuliformis. NCBI lineage: Eukaryota > Viridiplantae > Streptophyta > Pinopsida > Pinales > Pinaceae > Pinus > Pinus tabuliformis. The sequence continues at coordinate 693,476,445 of CM062817.1, forward strand.
GACAAGAAAAAGGTATGAGTGTTCAAAGTTATGTACCCAAGGGTGTAGAAGAAGAGTGTTCATTTTGGGTGTAGATTTATCCTCTCAAGACACTCTCCTTAGATACATAGGTGGTTTTCATAGTTAATTGAGGCATACAATTCTTATGTTTAATCCTACAAAGTTAGATGAAGTTTGTGTATAGGAAACTCATTTAAAAGCAAGAGGGAAAACTAGCCCTCAAGAGACTAGCCAGAATCCATTTAAGTCTAGAGACAAAGGAAAGGGGAAGTTCAAAGGCAAGGATAAAAATAATGTTTCAATCAAGAAAGAGGGAGAAAAACTCACATGTAGACATTTTTCAAAGGAAGTCCATGATGAAGACCATTGTTGCAAAATTCATCCTAAGTTGAGACCCAAAAAATTTAACAAAAAGGTGAAAGAAAAGATTGCAGCAACAACTCAACAAGATCTAGGATCTCATTCCGGAGATGAGATGAAAATCACAGCCATGGGATTGAAAGGTAAGGATTCTATTGCAAGTACTATTTCTTCTAGAAAGACCATTGAAACTCAAAATCAAAAAGAAAGAATTCAACTTTTCCATATTAGAGTCATCTCAAAACCTAAAAAGGTAGATACTTTGTTTGATAGTGGATCCCAATCCAACCTTATTTCAAAGCCATTGTCAAGAAACTAAACTTGTAAACCATTTCTCATCATAAACCTTATCCTTTGGGTTGGATATGTGACAATGCCAAATTTCAAGTGACAATAGAATGCATACTTAAGTTCGCCATCACTGCAAATTTTTTTGATGAGGTAAAACTTGTTGTAGTACTGCTTGACATATGTGAGATTGTTTTGGGAAGCCCATACTTATATGATAGGAAAGACATCTTTCATCACCATGAGAACAAGTGTCATTTTTTTAAATATGGGATTGATTATATTGTTAGAGCACATCGCAAGAAGTTGAATTTGTCTCTTGTGAATGCTGGACAAATGAAGAGGTTTGTAAATGCTAGTTATAATTTTGCATTGTTAATGATCAAACACAAAGATGTTGAGGAATCTGAAGCTTTCCAAGGATGTGATATAAAACTCAAACATGATTTAGTTGAGGTTGTTAACACATGTGATAAGATGTTTGAGGAGTATGACATGTTTCCTCCTAAAAGAGGAAAATATCATGAAGTTCAATTGCAGCGAGATGCATCGCTTTTAAACATTGGTATGAACAAGATGCCAGTGTTAGAGAATGCAGAGATCAAGAAGTAGATGAAAAATCTACTTGACAAAGGGATCATTAGGTCTAGTACATCTCCTTGTGGGTCTCCTAATGTTTTAGCTTTGAAGAAAGATGGTACATGGCGATGGCGATCACGGTGTGTGGATTTTGGAGCTTTTAACAAAATCACGATAAAGAATCATTATCCTCTTCCTCGCATTGATGTTTTGTTAAATCAATTGAAGGATGTTGTTTATTTCACTAAGTTGAACTTGTGAATTGGTTACCATGAAATAAGACTTGTTGAAGGTGATACATGGAAAACTGCTTTCAAGACAAAGTTAGCTTAATTGCATGCTTTTACAAGGGTGAAACATGTCTCTCAATGGGGAGGAAAGCAGCAAAAAGCCTTCAATGCATTGAAAGGTAAAATCAATACAACATCAATATTTGTGTCAGATATAAATTTGCCATTACAGATTTAGTTGGTGAATCAGATGGTACAAGAATATTTGGTGAAGAGTTAAGCCAAGTACAAGGCTAGACATGATAATCATCATGTTGACCATAGTTTTCAGGTTGGAGATGAAGTAAGTCTTTGCATCAACAAAGAAAAGCTGCAAGGTGAAGAGAAATTGAAATTGTATGAGCCTGCTTTGATTGAAGATCAAGGAGAGAATGTTTAGATTCCTTAAATAGAATATTTCTCTCATGAATATCTTGAAGAATTGTGACAAGATACTATCCTTGACAAGAGAACAAAAACTTCAAATCAAGGGAACATGGAGTACCTTCCTGTGGGACTCAAAGGTACAAATCCAAGAAAAACCAAATGGATTGAGATTGGAAGGGTGAGGGAACTTTACCCTCATCTATTGTTGACTGAAAATAGTCTTTTGTTGTTCCAAAAGGCTCCAGTGGGGAGGAGTGATCCAAGAGGTCAGTAAAGTGCTAAAAAATGAAAGTGTTCTAAATTGCTCGAAACCAATGCCAAAATGTATATCTCGCCACCCTGAATCCAAGGCAACTTGAATTTTTCAAAATTGATATCATATGCTCCAGATATCGCGTTCTGATCATTTTCCTAAATAACTAAATTGTTTACAGGTTGAAGTGTAGGACTGATGACTGGGCAGTCTGTACAATGACTTAACAGGCTAGCTATGTAGGTTGACTATGTACTTTGGGCCAATGGCAGGCTTCCAAGTGGTTATACGTGATTGGTTGAGAATTGTTGAAATTTGATTGGTTGTGGTATATTTTGGACCTATGAAAGGATGCCATGTGGCCCAATCACGGGCTACCACGTGGCACCCCAGGATTGACTAAAATTTTTTTAAAGGTTGAACTAGCTTCCACGGGGTTTGAACGCGAGACCTCTTTCCAATCAACGTAGCACTCTACCAATGCGCTGCCAGTGGGACTTAACCACTATAGTCCTCAATTGTTATTTGAAGTTTCAATGTTGATCCATTAGGGAATGGGGCCGGGGCTAAGCCCCTAGCCCCTGGTCACTTCACACCCACAGAAACATAGGTGGAGGAGTTGAGGGCTCGAGGCTTAGTCCTGGAGCAAGGTCATGACACCGGGCACATAACCACAGTGGAGGTGGAGATTAGCACTCACACTAAGTGGCTTGGGGTATGGCCCCAAGATGAGATCCCATGGTAAACCACAGGACCACCGTCATCGGAACGGAGCTGGATGTAGAGGGGGGCTAAGGGTTAGCCCTAGTCTAGGTCTTATAGGTAGCGTTGGAACCATGGGTGGTGCTAAATTGTCAGGTGTGGTATTCAGGGGCCATCCCCAGGTTTTCTGACAACAATGGAACTATGGATCGGGATTCAAGGGCTATGCCGACGAGGGTGGGTGGTCATGATCCAGGTGGATGTTGGTGGCCACCCACCTATCCCATTTGGACACCCACAACTGTCTCTTTCAGTCTTTTCAATTTCCTAAATTGCAGCACAGTTTACTATTTTTAGTAGTTTTTCGGGTCCTGAACTTCCGAAGCCGTTTTGAGGCCCTAAACGACGTTTTTTTTGGAATCTGGGGCAACATGGGTCCATGGACCCATGTTGCCTCCCAAAGTGGTAGTACTCGGATAGATCTTTCTAACGAGCTATCGTGCGCGTCAAACGGAGATCGTATGCCAAAGTTACGACCCCGGGAAATTGATGTACCAATTTACCCAAACGGGGCCCACAATTTGGCGTTTCATCTTCTAGGGTTAGGTTTTGGAATGTGAAGGGTTTTCCATTGTTTCTCAACAATAAATAGGCCTTCGAGCCTCATTGTAACTCAGTTCGGAACAGTTCAGAGGCATGTAGCCGCCACATCTCTTCTCAGAGATAAGCTACCATCGCCCTAGCTGGTTTCTTTCCATTTCTGTTTGTAAGCATATTTCAGTATTTTCCATTAATGAAATGAAGTATTATTTCCGCTGCATCTCTGTATTTATGGTTATCGCATCTCTGTAATTATGGTTATCTTTGTAATCTATTGCGTTCCTGCTTAAATCCGGATCAGTGGTATCAGAGGGGTCTGCTTTTTCTCTGTTTTTCTTTGCATGTCCCCAACGAGGTCAGGATATAAGGAGTTAGGGCTTGAACTGGTCGAACCTTTGCAAGACCAGCCTCGCAAATCCCGACGACCTCCCATGGCGGATGAGAAGAAAGACGAGGGGGCAGGAGATCCTATCAGAATCTTGCTCGAAGAAGCCCTCGAGCGGCAAAGGAACGCGATGATGGATAACTTTGCGCAGATCCTTCAGCGACTACCCAGAGGCGACGCATCGGCTTCCAACAGCGACTCTGGAAATGCCACACCCTTCAAGGTACAAGTTAATTTTGAAATCCCCATCTTCGAGGGTCAAATAGATGCAGATGCCGTAGATAAATGGTTAAATCTGCTAGATGGGTATTTTTCTGTTCATGAATTTTCAAGTCGGGAAAAGATCATTTTCGCTCTTCTCAAAGCAGCCCCCCACGTCAAGGACTGGTGGGAAACCTACTGCGAGCAGAAGCATGAAAGTACAGGCTCACTATTTTCAGCCGCACCCACTTGGAATGACTTCCGGGATGCCATCAAGGAGCAGTACTACCCTGTCGGAAGCTATGAGGACAAATACATCAAATGGACTACATTGCGGCAGGGACGAGACCAAGATGTGTCGGAGTTCACAAACATTTTTCATACCCTTCGCACACAGTTGGGTATCAAAGATTCTGAGCTGCATCTGGTACTCAAATACCGCGGCTGCCTACACAGATACATCCAGGAAGAGATGGGGTTCTTGAACATCCCCTCACTCAGCACAGCATACCGATACGCTGTCAAAATCGAGCAAAAGTTCAAACAGAAGAAGCGAGACTTTGGATCTGCAAATCCGAAGCCCAATGGACAAAGCCAAGGCGGGGTGACCCAAGACAACCCGTCGAAGCCACAAGAAAAGAACAACACCGCGAAGCCGAAGAAGGACACAGGAAAGTGGTGTGAGTTCCACAAGAGTCCCACTCATAACATAAGTGAGTGTCGGACCAAGCAGTCGTTGGTGGCCGAGTTGAAGGCTTCCGAATCAGATGCATGTTCCGATCCTGAGCCAGAACCCGACAAGGGGAATGGCAAAGGGAAGCAGATCATTGATGCGGATCCCAGTGCCACTGTTGCCACCGCCAAGATCAAGAAAAATGAGCCCGAAGATCCAGAGGAGGGGGAGCGTCTTTTCCACTCACAGATGTGGGTGAAGGGTTCACCGCTGCGATTCATTGTCGACAGTGGTAGCCAAAAGAACCTGGTTTCAGCAGAGGTCGTGAAGCGGTTGGGCCTACCGACTACACCACACCCACAACCATACAGTATCGGGTGGCTTCATGAAGGACGAGATCTGAAAGTTCGCCAGCAGTGCCGCCTTCCCTACAGCATCAAACCCTTCACAGACGAGGTATTGTGTGATGTTACACCTCTGGATGTTTGTGATGTACTATTAGGCCAGCCATACTTGTGGAGGCGACATGCTGTGTATGAGTCCAGGCCTCGTGCTGTCATTATTTCTTTGAATAATTCATTATACAGGATACCGGAGGTAGCCCCACCTACCGCCACATCTTTGATCACTACCAAAAAAGGCAGCAAGCTCATATCACAGACCAGGAAATTCATTTGTCTGGTTCACTCCCAAAGTAAGGGGAAGATTGTTGCTACATCCATGACCCCTGCAAAGGGTTCCTCTACGCAGCAACAGCAGCAAAGGAATACGGTCATAACAGAACACAGGAACAACTTCTCACGCACAGGGGTACCACACAAGCTTTAAGTGGGCGACAAAGTCTGGTTGCATATGCAGAGAGAACGCCTTACCAGAACCCATCAGAAACTCAGACCACTCCGACATGGCCCTCACACCGGTACCAAGGCTACGGGAAACAATGCTTTCAAGCACAGCATTCCTCCATTCCTTCGCTTGCACCGAGTGTTCAATGTGGACCATCGTCGACCATGCTTCCCACCATTTCTGGACACATCAGAGATTGCAGAACAGCTCACCAGAGACCCAGCTCAACAGAAGCTTCCTCATCTCAGAGAGGAACTTAACGCAATGGGGACCATTGCTTCCTAAGGGGGGAGGAATGATCCAGGTGGATGTTGGTGGCCACCCACCTATCCCATTTGGACACCCACAACTGTCTCTTTCAGTCTTTTCAATTTCCTAAATTGCAGCACAGTTTACTATTTTTAGTAGTTTTTCGGGTCCTGAACTTCCGAAGCCGTTTTGAGGCCCTAAACGACGTTTTTTTGGGAATCTGGGGCAACATGGGTCCATGGACCGATGTTGCCTCCCAAAGTGGTAGTACTCGGATAGATCTTTCTAACGAGCTATCGTGCGCGTCAAACGGAGATCGTATGCCAAAGTTACGACCCCGGGAAATTGATGTACCAATTTACCCAAACGGGGCCCACAATTTGGCGTTTCATCTTCTAGGGTTAGGTTTTGGAATGTGAAGGGTTTTCCATTGTTTCTCAACAATAAATAGGCCTTCGAGCCTCATTGTAACTCAGTTCGGAACAGTTCAGAGGCATGTAGCCGCCACATCTCTTCTCAGAGATAAGCTACCATCGCCCTAGCTGGTTTCTTTCCATTTCTGTTTGTAAGCATATTTCAGTATTTTCCATTAATGAAATGAAGTATTATTTCCGCTGCATCTCTGTATTTATGGTTATCGCATCTCTGTAATTATGGTTATCTCTGTAATCTATTGCGTTCCTGTCTAAATCCGGATCAGGTCATCCCCAACCCCTATGCGCATGGCCCCATGTGGCCCAGTTTTCTGCCATATGGGTCTTTGTGCATTTAAACAGATTGACAATTTGCACCCGAAACGACGGGAATCTCATCGGCACCGGGCGAAAATGTCGCTCGACTGTTCTTGGAAAGGCAGAATTATTAGAACAATTAGCAAGGGAGTCCAGTTTGTAGATCAGTTAACAACACAACTTCTCTAAAGCATAACTTTCTCAGTTTTTTGCCAAATTGAGCCCAACAAGAACCCAGCTTCAGTTTTTTTGGTGTTTTAAAGCCATTGGAGACATTATTTTTACATCCTGAGCATTGTAAATCCATGAAATCACTTATTTGAGGACTTAATGAAAGAGGTACAACATTGGAAGCTGGACTAGGAGATGCAGCCCAAGAGGGGTGAACTCTTTTATCATTTTTCTATCTTTTGTTGTTGTGTATGATATATTTGTCTCTACTTTTATGCTGCAAAATAAGTTTAAAAACCATTCATTTTTTTACTTTTGCAAATTGATCCATTGCCTAAAAAACATAAAAATTTACTTGCAAATTTTCTATAAACCTTCAAGTTTGCAATTCACATCATTTTAACCTCCCCTTATCTCTAATTATAATTACATAATATCTAATCCACTCATAAAGGCTCCATAAATGAAAAATATGTTCAATTGGTTAGAAAGCCCTTCTTGCCTAGTGTTGTTCTTCCATGCAAAGATAAATTTTAAATATTAACAAAATCAACCTTTCTTTATTTTGTCTTTGAAGAAATTTTCTTCTACCTAAAAGTTAATCACGTAAATAAAAAACTTATCTAATCTCTTAGAAACCCATTCCTCCTTAATGTTTTTATTCTTCCACATAAATATAAATTTTATAACCTTTAGATCAAAAAAATCAACGTCCTTTATTTTGTATATGACTAATTTTTCCACCTTATTGGTTTAATAGAAATTATGATTTCTAATGTTACAAATTAAAATCTAAAAACTATAAATTAAATTAAATTATGAATCATATTTTCTAAAAATAATGAATCATATTTTATATTTTATATATAATCAAATAGATAAATCCTAAATATATAGTCTTTTTATCATTTAATAATAAAGTAATTAGAGGGATCAAATTCTAAATATACAGTTTTTTTATTATTTAATTTCATTTAATGTATTATTTGTTTATATTAATAATGATGATTAATGTCAACTAAGATAAATGTGGTCTATCGGACCTTAAGAAAGTAAGAAAAACAATTGTGACTCTTTAATATGTTATTTCTATGATCAAAAAGAAGAGAAAGAAGCGTTCCTAGATCACTATAGTTTTGTTGACTTAACAAGTCAAGAAGGTTGGAAGTGGGGAAAATGTGTTGTAAATGAGAACGGATGTGAATAAAAGTCGAGCAATCCAAGAGAAAGTGTTTTTCATCTTCAACGATAGTTTTGTTGACTTAACAAGTGAAGAAGGTTGGAAGCAGGGCAAATGTTTTGGAGATGAGAACGGATGTGAGTAAAAGTCAGGCAATCCAAGAGAAAGTGTTTTTCATATTCAACCCTCTTAGTATCTTAAAGGTGACAGATTATTTTGTCCCAAGTTGTCTGAGGAATAGACCAACGTCAAGTTTCACATCAAATCTCGTGAGAATTAGTTCTTATCTTCCCAACTTTCATTTTATTCTTAACACTAGTCAAGATAAAAAGAGTGGGTTTAATCACCTCCTAATACCTTATGTTTCTTTTTCCCTCTAACTTCTTATAATCCCATAAATTATCCTTAAATTTAGAAGTAATAGTATTTTTAATATTATCCTTATTCTCCAAAATGATCTCCTTCTTTATCCCCCAATGGTTGAGCCAAGATTGAGCATCCTTATGCGAGCCTCGCTTGAGCTAGAGCTGGGGGTTTTGGATGGACTTAGAAGTAATAAACATTAAGAAACTTTGATCCTTCATGTATGTTTAAAATGAATTTATTTATTTTTTAATATAATTTTATGTTATATTATTATTACACGCTACTACTTAACAATATCTCTCCATACTCAGATCTAGAGCACATCCCCATGAAGTCATTGAAAAAAAATTCAAAATTAAAATAAAACTAACCTAGATCCATTTTAACTCTACATCAGAAGAGAATGATCAAATCTTTCAAAGTGTAAACCTCCTTTTTATTGCAAAATTGATCCTGTCAATGAGGGTTAAGATGGATCTAAGCTAGTTTAATTATTAATAATTAATTAATTTTTTTATGTAATTTTGAAATATTCAAAATATTTTAATTAATAATTATAATTATTAATTTATTTTTTTTGTAATTTTAAGGAGTCAAAATTTTTAGATAACATAACATGACATTACAAGATCTCTTTCATACTAGGCTCAATAGCCCAACAACAAAAAACACACATTTGAAGCTCACATCAATTATTATGTCCACTTTATAGTTTTTGATATTTTAATTCCATAATGAATACCACCCACAAGTTTGACACGTGAACTCTTCATAATCTATGTGCCCCAAGAGTTTTGAGGGTGTTCAATCCATATATGTAATAAAAAAAACTATTTTAAAAAACACAAATCAAGATTTGGCCACAAATTTTTTCTTCACATTCAAACCTGAAATTCACGAACTCCAAAAAATTGAATTTAAAAACTACTTCTAATTAATATCCATGGATTTAATGATAATCTAACTGTCATATCCACTCTCAAGAAATATTAAATGTTGCATAGTATCATGGGTGAAGGTAAATATTCACCTTATAGTTGTTATTATTAATAACCTCAAAAAAAATAGTGAATGTTGCATAATATCATGGATGAAGGTAAATATACACCTCATATTTATAATTATTATTATTTATTAAAAGGCCCTTATCCACCCTTATGCAACATTCAATATTGTGTAGTAGTACATACCCACCTTCATTCACTTAAAATATAATATACCCCATAAAATTATTATTATTATTAATCCAACTGTAAATATATACCCTCACATTAAAAAAATGTATACTCGCTCTTAGAAATAGTCAATTATGATGCATAACAAGTTGGTAAAAATGAATATGAAATGTAAAATTATTACCATTAATAATAATTAAATAATGTATATTTAGGGTTGTACAATATTTTATATTTTATATTTAATTTATTCGAATTGTTTTTAGTGAGACTTTTTGAAAGTTTTTTCCGGTTTTTCGCTCTAAATTCTCTAAAATCCTTCACGAATTTATTGAAATCACAAGCTTGATGGGTAACCCCTATACAATGGAAGTGCCCTAGGGGTTTTGCGTGTGCTGAATCCATACCATATATACAGTTAGTTAATAATAATAAATGCATACTTACCCTTATACAATATTTGATATTTTACAATCCATACCATATATAGAGTTAGTTAATAATAATAAATGCATACTTACCCTTATACAATATTTGATATTTTACATTTAATTTATTCGAGTTGTTTTTAGTGAGATTTTTTGAAAGTTTTTTAGGTGGCGTTTTCCGCTCTTAATTCTTTAAAAACCTTCACGAGTTTATTGAAATCACAATCTTGGTGGGTAACCCTTATACAATGGAAGTGACCTAGGGGTTTTTTTGGGTGTTGAATCTATATATACAGTTAATAATAATAAATGCATAATTACCATTATACAATATTTGATATTTTACATGTAATTTATTCGAGTTGCTTTTGATGAGACTTTTTGAAAGTTTTTTTAGTGGTTTTTTCCCTCTAAATTCTCTAAAATCCGTGAGGAATTTATTGAAATAACAAGTTTGATGGGTAACCCCCATACAATAGAAGTGCCTTAGGGGTTTTTCAGGGTGTTGAATCCATATATACATTTAATAATAATAAATGCATACTTACCGTTATACAATATTTGATATTTTACATTTAATTTATTGGAGTTGTTTTTAGTGAGATTTTTTGAAGAAAAAAAAATCTGTGGGTTTTTCCTCTCTAAATTCTCTAAAATCCTCCATAAAATTATTGAAATCACAACCGTGATGGGTAACCCCTATACAATGGAAGTGTCATAGGGGTTTTTCAAGGTGCTGAATCCTTATACACAGTCAAAACAATTTAAATAACACAAATAAAGATTTTACTTCAACTTCCTATTTTATTAATTGGCATTTGAAATATTTATTTAATAATTTAGAATTTTATTTATATTTTTAATATGGTGGATTCAAACATGCAAAGTAAATTAAATTTAATAAAATATTAATTTTTATACCAAAAAGAATTTCATATAAATGGGTTTGATGCATGTGCCCTAGTCAAATTTGATATTTACACAAGAATTTTTATTTAATTTTTAGTATTACTTATTGTTTTTTATTAATTTTTTAACTAAAAGATTATAAAATTAAGCTTATTCGATTCTTTAAGATTAACCCATATTTGACTTAGAAAACAGAGGGACACGATGCTGTAAAGATGGATGGGTTTGTCCCAGGTCAAATTTCACATTTACAAGAATCTTTATTAATTTTTTAATCTGGCTCACTAAATTACAACGATAAAATTTAGTTTATTCAACTTATAAAAGAGAGGGAACCCATCTTAAAAAATAAGGTTTTGAACAGAACTAGTGCTGCAACCTGATAAAGAGAAATTTTTTCCGAATCAAAGTAAATTCTCTGGATATTTTCATTGGAGCACCAACTTGCAACCTGCTAAGGTCTATATACCAACCAGGTAAGGTATATATATTTTATTTATAATTCTAATGTTTATATAAATTTTCATACAGGTTTTTATAGCAGGGTTTATTAAAGGGTTTAAGTAGGATAGTCTCACTTATTTTGATCACTTCCGTAGTATATCTCCATGTGAGTAATTTTTTATTGTTCCCTGCACAGTTGAATCCCTAGTGGTAAATGGCTTCACCATCTTCCTCTGCTACCATGGCCAACTCTGAAGCTGCGCTTAGCACTCAGCCTGCTTTGGAAGAGCGCGACCAACACCAAACAGTTGAAGAAGATACCGAAGAAAAAGCCCCCGTTCCATTGATGCTTCACGTTCTAGAAGTCGAACCTGGGGCTGATATAGTTCAGTGCTTGCATGGAATTTTAGAAAGTCTTCAGGTAGAAGAGCTCTTCGTGATAAGCGCCACAGGAACGGTCTCTGATGTTACGATCTCCACGGCTGGTTCAGTCACAACTTTTCCTGGAATATTTCATATACTCTCACTCTCTGGGTCATATTTTCCAACTGAAAACCCTCTGACCTTGACAGCCTGTGGAGAGAAAGTTATTGCAGGAACAGTTCACGGGATTCTTCGAGCAGCCAGTCCAGTTAATATTGTCACTGGAACCTGTGCCGATCCTCCAGTTAATATTGTTACTGGAACCTATGCCGATCCTTCTGTGTTAACACCCCGTACACCCTCGCCCAGTTGGGGAGACAGTGACAATACAGTGCGCCATTATTCTGAGGCCATTGCATACGCTGCAACCTTGGATTCTTCTACTTACGATACCTCGCCCATTGCTGCTGATTGCCAGCCTCATTGTGATGATACTCCGGATGCTGCATTGCCCGTTGCTGCGGATTACCAGCCTCATGGTTCTTGAATAATCTCAGTGCTCATAATAGCGAATGTTTTGGTGCTATGGCTGTGACCTCTATTTCATTCTTTCCAGAGTGATTTTTTTTTTTTAATTGCGTAAGTAGTCAGTACATGGCACATTGCAGGTTTATTTGGGGACTTCTACACAGAAATGATGATTTATAATTAACAGTTTTGATGTAACTTTCAATATTTCTGATACAGTGAGAAGCAACCTTGTTAAAACTTTATTGAAGTGTGCATTTTTCCATGTCATGTATTTTAGTATTTATTCCTGAGTAAACTATATATTTTAGTATTTACTTCCCAGTCTGCCATTATGTCATATAATAAATGTTCAATGTAATGATTTTCAAAGTGCTATTGTTTCTGAGAATTATAAGAATTTTTAGATTATAGTTTGTGTTCCATTATGTCATATATATAATAAATGTTTAATCTAATGATTTTCACTTCTTATGGTTTGTGTTCCATTATGTCATATATATATATATAATAAATGTTTAATCTAATGATTATCAAAGTGGTATTGTCACTGAGAATGATAAATGTTCACTGTAATGATTTTCAAAATGGTAGTGTTTTTATGTTTTTTTTAGTGGTTTTTTTCTGCCTTATTTGGTTCTAAAATTTGTTTTTGATTTTTTGGAATGGTAGTTTGAGCTCTTGGTAATATATATGAATTTGTAACTTTAATTAAATTTATAATTTTATGAAAATTTTAATAGTTGAATTTTTGAAAAAATTTAAAATCACTTATTTATAATCTACAAAAACATTTTATTATCCGATCACTAATTCCAGCTTTTGGAGTTTTGGTGTTTGGAATCTATTTGCAAGTAGTCTTACTTGTGTTCAAATCTCTCGAGTCACCCATACTTAGGAAAGATACAAGCAATATGAATGCAAGTCCCATCACAGATACAAGCAATATGAATGCAACTCCTATCACCAACTCAGGGTTCTGGAGTTTTGGTATTTCGAATCGATTTTCAAGTAGTCCCACCCATTTTCAAATCTCTAGACGAGTCACCCATACGCCCTTAGTGTAGGAGGATACAAGCAATATGAATGCAAGTCCCATCACCAACTCCCACTCTGGAGGAGTTTTGGTGTTTGGAATCGATTTGCAAGTAGTCCCAGTGTTCAAATATCTAGAAGTGTGTTCAAATATCTAGAAGTGTTACCCATATGCTTGTAGTGTAGGAGGATACAAGCAATATGAATGCAAGTCCCATCACCAACTCCAACCTCTTGGATTCTTTTTGCTTGGAATTGATTTGCAAGTACTCCCACTCATGTTCAAATCTCTGGAGGCATCACCCATATGCCCGTAGTGTAGGAGGATACAAGCAATGTGAATGCAAGTCCCATCACCAACTAAGGCCTCTAGAGTTTTAGTGTTTGGAATGGATTTTCAAGTAGTCCAACCCGCTAGAGTTTTTGTGTTTGGAATTGATTTGCAAATAGTCCCACTTGTGTTCAAATCTATACAAGCAATATGAATGCAAGTCTCATCACCAATTCTAGCCTCTTGAGTTTTGGTGTTTGGAATCTATTTGCAAGTAATCTCACCTATGTGTTATCATTTACCATTATTTATTTATGTGTATATGCTAGTTTTTAAGTATTTATTTCCAAATTTGTCATTATACAATGTGTATAATAAATGTTTAATGTAATGGTTTTCAAAGTTTTATCCTCATTCAGAATTTAAAAATAAAACAAAACAAAAAGAAAAGAAAGATCATAATTTGTGTATAAAGAATGTTATAATTATTTGTCATTAAATATTGAAAGGAAGCATTTATTAGGTATGTTTATATTATTATTGTGATTAGTTTTACTATTATATATTATTTATATGTATACTGGGTGTGGGGTGGATTAATATTTTATATATTTTATTTTTAATTTTTAATATATAGTTTTTTTAATTTTTAAATTTTCATTTAGGAATAAATTGTTATTTAATTTAGCTCATGGGTTAGAATAGATTATGATAGGGTGTTATGTTAAGGTATTTCATGGTGAAAAGGTTGAAACTCCATGGGCAAACATCTAGCCATGCTAATTGTTAGTGTGACATAAGCATGTTAGTGATCTCAAAACTCACATTACCTAACAAATAAACAAAAAATATATCATTTAATTTGAGTTAATAAATCAAAATTTTGAACATTACAATATCTTATAAATTGATAATGATTAAGCTTAATTCATCTTATTAATTTTAAATTTAATATTTTTATCTCTAAATATTGTGTACTAGTCTAGATCCATCTTAACTCTGAATCTAAAATCTCTCAAGGTGCAAACCTCTTTGATCCCTCTGAGAACTGATAGATTCAGAGTTAAGATGGATTTAGGCTAGTTTAATTATTAATAATTTTATTTATTAATTTTATTGTTCATTTTATGTAATTTTACTGAGTCAAAATGTTTTAATTAAAAATTATAGTTAATAAATTTATTTTTATTATTTTTGTTTTTGCTTTTAAATAGTTTGACCACTCAAAACCTAACATAATAATATATCTTCCATATCGGGTTGGAGAGTGTCTCTCACTTTAAAATTTAATATATATATATATATATATATATATATATATATATATATATATATATTGATTGTGAAATGAGAGATGGTTTTTAGGTATGTGGTATTGATGAGCCATGGAATTGGCTCATGATATTGTAACAAAGCTCATTTACAAGTTAATAATCCATTGAAATGTGGGGGTGAATATCCATGGTTAAAAATCTTGTTATATTGTAAGTATTAAGTTTTTATGTGCTTCTTAATGAAATTAAAATATGGTTACAAAATTATTATTTCGATTTATATGGTAAAATGGACCTTAATTTATAACTATTATTTATATCTTATATATTTTAAATGTGATAGAAGGTTTAGATATATCTCAAAAGTAATTGTGATCTTTTTGCTTTTAGATTTGATTAAAAAAATTGTTATAAAAATAAATTTAAATAAAATAATTATAAAATATTTTGATTGTGAAATGAAAAATAGTTTTTTATTAAAAATTATTATAAAAAAGTTAAATAAAATAGTTAGAAAATATTTTGATTGTGAAATGAAAGATGGTTTTTTGGCATGTGGTACTAATTAGCCATCCTATTGTAACTAAGCCTATTTACAATTTAATAATATCTATGGTAAAGTGGGCATGAATATCCATGATTTAAAATATGGTTTATTGTGAGTTTATTGTAAGTATTAAAGTTTTTATGTGCCTATTAATTAAATTTAAATATGGTTACCAAATCATTATTTTAATTTATAAGTTAAAATGGATCTTAACTTATAGTTACTACTTATATGTTATATATTTTAATCTAATATGTATATTATGATTTTCTTTTATCTAAAAAGTTATTCATAATTTTATTAATAAAAACAAAATTACAATATAACAAATGAATTTTATTATCTTTATTACTTTTTAGGAGCACTACAACATCTACCCCATATTGGGCTCTATATTGTTTTTAACTTTAATTATTATTTAATTGAGCCAACATGTAAATTTTTACAAATCATTTACGTCGTATAAATTGAACATATTAATATAAATTCAACATATTGAGCATATATGTAAAAATATTTATGGGGAACAAATTGATCATCAAGGCTCCAGCACTCGAGTCCCAACCACCATCTCCTCCTCTAAGCATGAGTAACAGTGAAAAAAGGTGGTAGATTCCTATGGGTCTTCGTGGATGACGATGACAAGTTTTGTGGTAGTTCCCTCATTCTTAGATAACAACGACGTATCAAGGTCACAGTCATGGGTTTCAGGATTATGGTCTCGAACACAATAAAATGATTGGCTCAAAGATTGGGGTAAGGGAGGTTGTATCTGGTGCGTTGTTTTAGTGCTTTTCTTGTGTACATTATGGATGCTCTTGGTTTGGCATTTGATCAATCTTCTCTCATTCTTTGGGTGACAACAAAGTGTAGCCTAAGGTTAGGGCTCTCGACCTCGCCAGAGGTTTTTTGTGTTATGTATTGATAATTATGTCTTGATTGTTTATGCCGAGAGTAAGAAATCTAAGTATGTATGTATTGGTCTAGTTTCATGGATTTTTTTATGGTAGAGGTTGAGATGTTTTCCTCCCTTTGGCCCTTCCGCTATTGACTTCTCTTAACTTTACAAAAATATATATGTGTAAACATTTTTACATACTTTCTTATGCTACACCTACACATATCCCTTATATTGAATTGTAAAGTGACTTCTAGCTCAATTATTATCATTATTCACTTTTCTATTTATATAAAATTTACATATAAATTATTTTACTCAATAAAAATATATAAATTTAAAAAAAACAATACACCCTATAAAATATGTTATTAATTTTATTTATAAGTTGAAATATGAATTAATTGTTCTTGTCTTTTTTTTACCATTAGAATTGTGGTACCATAGCTTTGTGCAATACTTGTTAGCAAGATTAATCGACAAACAAATCGCACCTCAACTAATAGAGTTATTCACTAAACCAATTTTAGGGTTATTATTATGCAGCGGGATTTAAGCTATGATTTTGGAATATATATTTTAAATAGTTGTATTTATTTTTATGTCCTAGTCCCCTTTTGAGAAGAACTTTCCCAGCTATCACTTTGTACTCTCATGCACTGTTAGATTTATTGTTATCCAGTTCTTTATTGTTATCCAGTTCTTTCACCATTAGATCTCATTGTTTTAATTATCATAATAGTTATTCTATTACAATCTTTAGTTTAATATCATAACCAGTTATTCAGTTTCATATAGTTAAGTAATATAAAATCACATTACATAACCCTATCTTTTCACGAGTATAATAGAGAAATCGATGTCGAGAGAGGCTAAGAATCAATAGTCCTTGGATTTGTCAATGGAAAAGTTGTAATCATGGCACGAAGCAATGTGATCTAAGGAATCAAATACAATGGGGAAACCAAGAAGCTGAAGCAATAATCAAGAGTCTAAGGATGAGAAGAGGACTTTTGAAATTATATTTGAAGTGGAAGGAAAAAGTATCATAACAAAATGCAAAAATAGAAGAACTGCAAAGTGAAGTTTGTATTCTGACTGAGCAAAATAAGGAACAAGATATTCAATTGCTTGAACAAAACGAAGAGAAATGAGAAGTGATAAGGTAGCTATATTTTTCCTTAGATACACTGAAGGATAAGAATCAAATATTCGAGCAATCCTTTAGGAATTCAAGAGTCGGTGCCTTGTGCAATACCCATGAATCTGCTTCTTTCATAATTTGCGACATGGAAGAAATTCATAATCATATTCATCCTCAGCCTCATAATCATATTCTAGGTCGTTTGCAATTTTGGTTCGTTCTATCTAAATTTGTGCGAGAAGCAGACACCAAAAGTTTTATTGCCGAGAGAATAACAAATCTTTTAGTCTCCTTTCCCCGAAAACATTTGTAAAGATTTCTTCTATTTATTTTATGATCTATTAAGTGGGAATCTTCTTGTGTCTAGCTGTAAGAGAGTTTCTCTCTAATATTTGGTGTTACTCAGCTTTTGTATGTTTGGTATGTTCTCAACACGAGCGCGTAATGGGCTAAGGCGACTAGGCGAACAATAGCTAATTTAGACAAAAGTGTTTATTTGATTTGATTTTAATTTTAATTTTAAGCGTACTCTGATTGTTATATTTCTACTTGCAAATTAATTGTCATAGGGTAGTTGTTTTTTTGAAATTGGTAATTTAATGGTTGTTTAAAGTGTATATAAATAGATTTTGTTTAGACACTAATGTTTAAACACTTTTTTATGAAGTAATTATTTTTTAAGATCGGTGATATAAAAAAAAATTAAACCAGCTTATATATATATATATATATATATATATATATAACCAATTTAATTTATCTTAACTCTAGATCTATTAGGTGCCAAGAGGGATCAAATTTCTCAAGCTACAAATCTATTTTTTGAGTGCAAAGATGCCAAGATATGACTAAATATTTAGGGAATACATGAAGATGCCATCTTGCAATACACTAGCAATATTAAGAGTATTATTACCTAGCAATATTAAGAGTATTATTACATTTGTTTTTAAAGAAAGTTTTTGGTGCAATAAAGAGTTTCCATTTTTTGAGTGTAGAGATGCAAGATATGACTAAATCTTTAGGGAATACATGACGATGGCATCTTGCAATACACTGATAATATTAAAAGTATTAATTCATTTGTTTTTAAAGAATTTTTTTGGTGCAATAAAGAGTTATAAAATCAAACGAAGATAAAATACTACAAGAAAATGGTCCATCTTTATCTAGAAAATTGAAACTAAAATTATTTTTTTGTTTTGACTAGCATAAAAAAGAAAATCAACTTCCCTAAAATATGAACCAAATCCCTTTAACTTTTTAGTGAAAGTGGAGATTGGACAATTCTCAAAACATTTGAATCTATTATCTTTATTACACCTAAAAGGTTGAAGACTAAACACGCTTTTGTTAAAGTTTTCTAAATATACACAAATAAAAACATTATTTTAAAATATTTATTACAAAGATGGTTGAATTTCCAAACTTTATAAATCACCAAAATTATAAATCTTTAATAATTTTATTAACATCTACTAAACAAAAATTAAAATTTTAAATAACTTTAGATATTTTGTACTTTTTAAAATTTGTTAAATCAATTAGTCTATTGGGGAACTCAATTGGCAATAGTCATGCTCTAAAGTATTATGTAAACCATGAAAACAAAGTTCAAGTATTATATAAACCATGAAATCAAGGTTCAAATCCTTATGAGTCAAACCAACAAGACAAATTAATGAATCAATTATAAAAATATATGTTAATAATCATCCTAATATATATATATAATTGATTTTTTTCAAATTTAACTACCCAATTATATCAATTAAATCCATTTTTCAACTTCACAACTTATAAGTCACATGTGCCATCAAAATGTAAGGTGTGTCTATGTTATCTAATAATAAAGTAATGAGTGCACATAAAACTAACATATTTGACCTTCATGTAACACATATACATTCTACAATGGGTATTATTATTATTATTATTATCCAATTTTAAGGTCACGGCCAAGTCAGACACCAAATTGGTGTATGAGACCCACTTGTTTATGGGACAAGGGACCACCTGGGACCCACCTCTGTGTAGCAATTTCACTAGTAATTCTATGAAAGCATACATTCATAATGAGTATCTAAAAGAATCATAATTAAAGATTTTTTGTCATTTATTCAATAAAGGAACACAAAAGCTTAGGTGCATGATTGTTGTTTTGAGATGAAGTGGCCCGTCTCATTCCTCACCCAGTGGAATACTTGCATGTATCATTAATATTATTTTAATGAAGAAAAATTATAGAACACCAATTCAAAGAAAAAACATGTTATGTGCACAAATTATGAATTAAGAAGGAATTTTTTTCTTAATTTTTGTCAACATTGAGGTAATCATTCATGTGAGTGAATCCATCAATGCAAAAGTAATTGTTTACATGAATGCTAGAGTCTATACATTATTTAGTGTAGGAATATTTTATTTAATATTTGTAAGTCAATATTTTTTCTACTCCAGGAAGTGATGACCTAGATCAAAATTCCCTGCAATATTACATTCTGAAAAAAAATCAATTATTTGTAGTTATTGCCTATTGGTCTACATCCATACCAAACGGAAGTATTGGTCCTGATAAAATTCCCCAGGTAAAGACTCTACAGGGCATGGATTCAATTGAACATATTTCTTCTTTAGTGCACTACCCAAGGTGATTCAATTCCTTCCTCGTTTTATTCCTTCGCCTCGAGAAATTTGTGGAAATAATACAAGAGCTTTCAACAGTGGGTTGCATGTTTATGAAGAACATCAGAAGTAGTGGATGCTTGTTATAGGCATTGGTAAACCAAATATCTCAAGGTTGGCAAGAGTCGAGATGTTCTAGAGTTCACATGAATCATACAATTCCAATGACTTACTCAAACATGTACCAATCACATTAGTAATGTTTTCGTGCAATTAGATCAAAATCATGTTTAAAATCGAAGGGCTATGATTGTTACATAGATGACAGTAATCCTCATCAGCATAAAAAAAATTAAAAATGTGTCGTAAAAGGGAGAACCATTTGTTAGAAAGAAACCAGTTTTTCATAAAAAAACAGAAGCATTGTCATAAATTCAAAATCAATGAAAGGTGATCACTGAACCAAATCTTATCCGACAATAAAATAAAATAAATAAAAATAACCCTATATTAAAATTAAAAAAAATAAAATAATAAATAAATAAAATAAAAATAAATAAAATCTATGTTATTTTGTAATTCAAAATATTTCTTTACAATGTTAAGAGATGATGTTCTTAGAGGAAACATTAGAGATATTAAACATCATCAACTGCACTGCAACAGAGTTTCCCATCAAAGTTGCAGATTTTACACCAAAATTTATGAATATTTGGGAGTTGATGTCTTGCTCATTTTCATCTAATACGTGATGATGTCTGAAATTTGTGAGGTTGTGATACAAATTTAGTTTTGGAAAAATAGTCATCATATTGTTCATGAATTAATATTGTTTTATTTTTCTTATCTGGTGGTGTCATCTACTATCTGTGTATTTCGAAAATCTATCAAATATTTGCTATTGGAACTTGAAAGACCATCTTTGAAGATTAAGAGGCAATCTATGTTGGAAAGGTTATAGAATATGTCAAATTGGCATAATGTAAATGATTTCTCTTTATCTTCTAAATTTGAGTGGAATTTTGTTTACTAATTTTTATCTTCAATGAATTTTTATATATCATGATTCTTCCCAAATTTATGCTTTACGACATTTTCTTTGCAACATCTAGTGAAATTGCTAGTTAATTCATTGTCTAATGCATTTTGAAAAAGGAAGAATGTTTAGAACTTTTTCATAATCTCCATAATTGGACAAATTACATTTGTTTTTTTTCATACTCAACCATAAAAATTGGATGCTTTTATTTTCATAATGAACCTTTTTAATTGCAACAATTAATGAGTATATTCAATCACTTATTTATAAATTTTGGTGTAAAGTGTTCGAATACCAATTTTGAAATGTCCTATTGCAAGGATGATTATGGATATATGGTATTTGGGTAATCAAGTTAAGAAGATCAAAAATGGATGAGTTCACTTCCTTGAGTAGAAGTTACTTAAATAATGGACACATGGTAAAGAATAAAGAATATATAAGTTCACTTCTTTGAGTAGAAGTTACTTGAGTAATGTACACATGTAAAAGATTGAAATCCAATTCTGAGAATCGGATCTAATTCTCAGAAATGGATTTCAGCCCCGCCCACTTAAAATATATATATATATATATATATATATATTATTTTTTTTAATTACCTGAGGTTGAAATCTAATTTTGGGAATCGGATTGCAGCCCCGCCCTCCATTTTTTTTTTTAATCTTTTCTAAGATTTTAATAATAATGTTCTAAAAAATTTTATTTTTTTTTATGTTATTTTTTTTTAATAGTTTTATATATATATAGTTTTTTAAAATTGTTGTACTTTTATAGTTTTTTAAAATTAAAAAACAAAAACAAAAAACAAAAAAATAAATTTTTATAGTTTACAAGCTATTTTTTATTTTCTTGCATTTTTTATGTTTTTCTTAAAAAACATGTTTTTGTTATTATTTATTTCTTCGTATTTTTTAATTTTTTTTAATTCTTATTTTTAAAGGTTAATTTTGTTTTTCTTTTTTAACATTTTTATGATTGATTTTTTCTTTTGTCTTTTTTAGGTTCAACTAATTCAATTTGGAGTAGAGAATATGAAGGCCACTCTCCTTCACATATAGGAAATCAACATTCAATCTTTAAAGTATTGAGCCTAGGCATACTAACATTTATAGTATGGCCACTGTGGGGCTACAAAACACAAAGGGAGTCCTTAAATCATCTAGTAGTCCCTCATTCCTTCCCTTTTATCAGTTCCTTATGTGCTAAACTAAGACCAACTATTTAGGAAATTATTATGGCCTCTAGCTCAAAATGAAGACTTTTACATTATTTTCCTTCTCCAATTCAAGTAAATTCACAAAATCCACATTTGCTATTCCAACATTATTAGTCTTAATTACAGATTACAAAACATGGGGTTTAAAAAAGGGTGTTACATCACATCAATTTCTTGCACATCCTTACTTCACATGAATACTAAAGTGTAGCATCATTGTTTTCACTTGTTCGTACACTTGAAAATCTAGAATATATTTATATTCAAATAAGAGTTTCTAGCCAACCATATACCCCAACTAACTATGTCTGAAATGGATTAGAGTTATTTGAAATCTTTTTTTTAAACCATTTCCTCAAGGATTCTTCTATAACATCACCAAACCACTCATTTGAAACATCTGAAATTTTCTCTACCTCCTTCCAAATGTATGTGAATATGGATAATGGATTAGAAAATGATATACAAGTTCTACCTATACACAATGCATATATCCCCATCTCCTATCTACTCCTCTACAATACTTCCCATGTTGATGCCTTATTCTTTAAACTATCTAGAGAAATATTATAATATTTTTGTGGGATTTTAATTTCCAGATCTACCTCTACTTCCAAATTCACGATAGGGTTTCCATTTCCCATCTCAACCTAATATGATCCTTCCTTTGATTCTCTAGACAAGCACTCCATAAAGTTTCTTTCCCCCTACTAAATAATTAACTATGTTAACCTATAATCTTGCTACCAAATATCTCTGATGATTGAATCTCCCATGTTATTGAGGATACAAAATCCTCCCTTTTGTATAATGATAATCAAATCTTCCATCGATCTTATCCTTTCACTAAAACCAAGGGTAAAGACAACATCAATGAGTAAATGTCCATGGACTCAATACTTCCATCTTACAATGTTCCTCCTAAGTACTTCTTTAGTAAAGAATTTCCGAAAAAACATTTACCCATGGGTTACCAAAATGATTAATATTCTTCAATCCCCACACATAATTATCCTTTGGCCTAGCTATAATCTTCAATTTTACTAAAGTAATTCCATCATTCTGTTTTTTCTTACACAATAAGAATTTAAAACATGTCTTCTAATATTTACGAGGCCTCCTTTATGAGTATAGAAAAAGGAATTTAAAAAAAAAAGCATGCATGGCCTCCAAGACAGATTTTACTAATGTCATCCTCCCACCTAAACACAACCATTTATTATAACAATTATTAATCTTGAACTTGATTTTTTCAACGAGACAATCAAAATCAATTTTTCTATATCCATTTATTTTTAATATAAAACTTAAATGTTTGAATCCATATTGAACTTATAAGAGTTTACAAGAAAAAAGACTCAACAACATATATGCTTATTATCTTGATCCATGCCATTAAAGAAGATTGTATATTTTTGTAAATATAACTCCATAATTATAGCTACTTCATCAGTATCAAATATTCCTATTGTATCCTTACTTCCCTTACACTGCCATTAGAGAACAACAAAGAATTATCAACAAATAATAAATAATTCAATGATAAAGCCCTTCCAGTGTTGACCCATGTGATAATCACTAGTCTTTTTGCTTCCACAATATCCCTACCGTAGCCTTCAATCACAACTAAGAAAACCAAAGGAGATAAAGGATATCCTTACCTCAACACCCTAAACAATAAAAATAAATAGAAAATATACAACCCACTATCCATTTAACCAAACTAAAGCCCACATGAAAAAGCATGATTCTAAAATATAGCCCACTAATTTTGTTATATGCCTTAGATACATCTAATTTCATAAACATTGATGGCAAATTCCTTAATTGTTATTGAGTGATGACCTTTTTTAACCCTAATAACTTTTTGTATTTATGTTCTAGCTAGAAACCCATATTTTCTTGAGAGAAAACTTATCAAAATATTTTTCTTTTAACTCTAACTACCAAAAAAATTTCTATGATTTTGTACACATAATTACAAAATTATATGGGCATGAAATTATGAAAAGTATTGGGGTCGGTCTTTTATTGAATCAATGTTAGAATCATAGCACTAAAAGCTTCCAGGATCTTCCAAAAATCCCAACTTCTTCAATTACCCTAATTAAGTTATCTTCCACTAAATCATATTACATAATAAAAAAACACACTAGAAATCATGTAGACTTGTGATTTTATCCTTTTTAAAAGAAGCTAAGAGATATTTAAATTCCTTTTTTGATATATTTTAAAAAGAGGTTATCCTCAAAATTGTGTATATATTTGTGTTTTCCAACTCTTTATAAATAAACTAAAATTATGAAACTCTCAAATCTACTATATCTGAGAGAGTTTACTTTATCATTTTTCATTTCCAAAATGGTATTGGCTCTCTTCCTATGATAGAAAAAATATGAAATAGCTCTATATTTCCATCTTCCATTTCAAATTTATCCACACTATTTTTTTCTATTTGGAATCCAAGCAATCCCAATACCCTTTACCTATTTGAAGGATGTTGTACGCCAAAATGTGTTGATTCATTAACCATAACTTACCTATTATTTATTGATAGTTTATTCCTTAATCATAACTTACCTACTATTTCTTGATCATAACTTGCCTACTACTTATTGTGGAAAATAACTTACTTAGTATTTCTTGATCAATTCTTGAAATTATTCCACTTCCATCAATATGATTTTATGATCTAGGGGATCAGTAAAGTGCTCAAAATGAAAGTGTTCAAAAATTCTCGAAACTAGTGCGAAAACATAGATCTCACTGCCTTGAATCCAATGCAACTTGAATTGCTCAAAATTGATATCGTATGCTCCAAATATCGCGTTCTAATTGTTTTCCTAAACAACTAAATTTAGGTTGAAGTGCGGGACCACTGGTTGGAGAGTCTATATGATGACTCAACAGGTTGACTATGTACTTTGGGCCAATTGTTAAGTTTTACATAGTGTTGCTTCCATCAATAGAGGAAACGTAGAATATACAATATATGTATAAATAAAAATATTAATAAAATTATATATATATATAGATAAATGAAAAAATAATATAAAACATTGTATAAATAACTCAAATTTTCTCAATAGCTATGTATTTTAGTATGTATTCCCGAGTAAACTATATATTTTAGTATTTACTTCCGAGCCTGCCATTATGTCATATAATAAATGTTCAATGTAATGATTTTCAAAGTGGTATTGTTTGAGCTCTTTGGGTAATATACCATCTAAGTTTTTCAAAAACCTCTAAGAAATGAATTTGTACATTAAAAAAAAAAAGCATTTTAAACAGTGGAAATTTATAGTTTTATGAAAATTTCAATAGCTGAATTTCTGAAAAAAAAATAAAAAAAAAATAAACAAAACAAAACATTTTATCACTTATTTATAATCTACAAAACATTTTATCATTAGATCACTAATTCTGATTTCTGGAGTTTTGGTGTTTGTAATCGATTTGCAAGTAGTCCCACCCGTGTTCAAATCTCTCGAGTCACTTATACGCTTGTAGTGTAGGAGGACAGAAGAAATATGAATGCAAGTCTCATCACCAACTCCAGTGAGTTTTGGTATTTGGAATCGATTTGCAAGTAGTCTCATCCATGTTCAAATCTCCGGAAGTGTCACTCATACGCCTGTAGTGTAGGAGGATACAAGAAATATGAATGCAAGTCCCATCACCAACTCTGGCTCTGGAGTTTTGGTGTTTGGAATCAATTTGCAAGTAGTCCCTCCCGAGTTCAAATCTCTAGAAGCATTACCCATACCTGTGTTGTGTAGGAGGATACAAGCAATATGAATGTAAGTCCCATCACCAACTCCAGCCTCAAGAGTTTTGGTGTTTGGAATCGATTTGCAAGTAGTCCCACTCGTGTTCAAATCTCTAGAGGTGTCACCAATATGCCCATAATCTAGGGGGATACAAGCAATATGAATGCAAGTCCCATCACCAACTCCGGCCTCTAGATTTTTGGTGTTTGGAATCGATTTTCAAGTAGTCCCACTCGTGTTCAAATCTCTGGAGGTGTCACATATATGCCCATAGTCTAGGAGGATACAAGCAATATGAATGCAAGTCCCATCACCAACTCCAGCCTCTAGAGTTTTGGTGTTTGGAATCGATTTGCAAGTAGTCTCACTCGTGTTCAAATCTCTTGAGGCGTCACCCATATGCCCATAGTCTAGGAGGATACAAGCAATATGAATGCAAGTCCCACCACGAACTCCGGCCTTTAGAGTTTTGGTGTTTGGAATCAATTTGCAAGTAGTCCAACCTGCTTTCAAATCTCTAGAGGCATCACCCATAAGCTTGTAGTGTAGGAGGATACAAGCAATATGAATGAAAGTCTCATCACCAACTCCAGCCTATGGAGTTTTGTTAGGTCCCTATACTACTAGTGTAACCCCTTATTGTGATTAGTGAAACCCCCTTATTATATTGTTGTGCCCATGTAGTCCCCATATTGTTATTATTGTGCCCTATAGAAGCTCACTATTGTTATTGTTGTGCCCTTACATTATTATTGTTATGTCGGCTCTAATTATATTATGACCCCTTAGACTCCTATATATAGGAGGTTTTGTCATTTGTATCACCCAAGAATTGTTCATTTGTGTAATGTAAAGGAGGTTGCACCCTCGAAGAGGCTGAATTCTAAGGCATTTATCTCTCTTTTATATCCTTTTGTGCGCTGGTTTCATAACAAGTTTTGGTGTTTGGAATCGATTTACAAGTAATCCTACCTATGTGCTACAAAACATTTTATCATTTAGCATTATTTATTTATGTGTATATGCTAGTTTTTAAGTATTTATTTCCAAATTTGTCATTATACAATGTATATAATAAATGTTTAATGCAATGGTTTTAAAAGTTTTATGTTCAGTAAGAATTATAAAAAAAATTAGATCATAATTTGTGTATAAATAATGTTATAATTAATTTTCATTAAATATTGGAAGGAATCATTTATTAGGTATGTTTATATTATTTATGTGATTAGATTTACTATTACATGTTATTTATATGTATATTGGGTGTGGGGTGGATTAATATTTTATATGTTTTATTTTTAATTTTTAATATGTAATTTTTTTATTTTTTATTTTAATTTTAATTTAGGAATAAATTGTTCTTTAATTTAGGTTGTGGGTTAGAATAGATTATGATAGGGTGTTATGTTAAGGTATTTTAAGGTGAAAAGGTTGAAACTCCATGGGCAAAAATCTAGCAATGCTAACTGTTAGTGAGACATAACTGTGTTAGTGATCTCAAAACTCACATTACCTAACAAACAAACAAAAAATATATCATTTAATTTGAATTAATAAATCAAAATTTTGAACATTACAAGATCTTATAAATTAAATCTTAACTTTGAATCCATCAAGTCTCAAAGGGATCAAATCTTTCAAGGTGCAAACTTCTTTCCTGAGTACAAAACTTAGGAAATGTTTCCACTTTGAGAGATTTGATCCCTCTAGGAACTTGATAGATCCGGAGTTAAAATGGATTTAGGCTAGTTTAATTATTAATAATTATAATTATTAATTTTATTTTTCATTTTATTTTTTTTATTTAATTTATTTTTATGTAATTTTACTAAGTCAAAATGTTTTAATTAATAATTATAATTAATCATTTTATTTTTATCATTTTTCTTTTTGTTTTTAAGTAATTTGACCACTCAAAACTTTTAGATAACATAACATAACAATATCTCTTCCATATACGGTTGGAGAGTGCCTCTCACTTTAAAATGTAATAAAATTATATATATATATATATATATATATATATATATATATATATATATATATATATATATATATATAATATTTTGATTGTGAAATGAGAGATGGTTTTTTAGGCATGTGGTATTGATGAGCCATGGTATTGGCCATGGTATTGTAACAAAGCTCATTTACAAGTTAATATTCCATTATAATGTGGGGGTGAATATCCATGGTTAAAAATCTTGTTATATTGTAAGTATTAAGTTCTTATGTGCTTATTAATGAAATTTAAATATGGTTACAAAATTATTATTTCAATTTATATGGTAAAATGGATCTTAATTTATGACTACTATTTATATCTTATATATTTTAAATGTGATAGAAGGTTTAGATATATCCCAAAAGTAATTATAATCTTTTGCTTTTAGATTTAATTAAAAAATTATTATAAAAAAAAATTAATAAAATAATTATAAAATACTTTGATTGTGAAATGAAAAATGGTTTTGAGGAATGGTGATAGTTTATGTCTCTAATATATTATCCCGTATCGAATCTGGCTTGTGGAAGGAAGCTAGGGTTTGAAACAAGGGGTGACAGAAGCAAACTGGTAACCATGGAGGGACAAGGAGGAGGGAGCTCCACTCCCTCCTATAGTAACGTGGTCTTAAACAAAGGCAGAGGGAAAAGTCGGAACAAACAAAAAAAATCCATGGAGAAAGAGACAAAAACCACTAAGACACAAGAGCTGGAAGGCAGCGGACCCCAGGAGGAGAAAGGGACCCACGAGGAGGTTCGAGAAGAAGCGAAAGTAGGAGACAGAGGTCAGAGGTCGGAGAGTAGAACTACAACGGGACCCTACAAGCCAAAGTCTAATATTAAACCACGAGTGTTCCTAAATGATTCGGCTCTGCAAGAGCACAGAGATCACATGGCAACGTATGTGGTCATATGCAAGTTCATGGGCATTTGGCCCACGGAGAAAGCACTATACACTTGGATAAGAAGCACTTGGAAACTGAAAGGAGAAATAAATATACATTTGGGATCCAAGGGTTTCTTCACCGTGGTTTTCAAGAACCTGGAGGATAAAGACAGAATATTCGAAGGAGGACCTTACTTCTTTGCTGCTGTAAGCCTCTACATGCAACCTTGGACAATGAACTTTGTACCGCAGCAAGAAACGTTCACATCGGTTCCGGTATGGATTAGACTATATTCCTTACCTTTAGATTATTGGCTGTCGGAATCCTTAAAAGCTAT
Organism: Pinus tabuliformis; assembly: GCA_031772625.1. Classification (NCBI taxonomy): domain Eukaryota; kingdom Viridiplantae; phylum Streptophyta; class Pinopsida; order Pinales; family Pinaceae; genus Pinus; species Pinus tabuliformis. The sequence goes on from CM062817.1 coordinate 693,505,588, forward strand.
AGGTAATAAACTAGGACATTTTATAAAGATCTCAGAGGCAACTCTGTGAGGTAAATACACATCCTTCGCTCATATATGCAAAGAAATGGACTTATTTGGAGCACTCCCCGATGAGGTCATCCTAGAAGTATATGATGAGGAATGGGTTTAGGTAGTTGACTATGAACATATCCCTTTCAGATGTCGCAAACTTCATGAACATGGGCATCTCTTCAGAGAATGCCCACTCAACAAAAGAGAGGACAATTTGAAAGGCAACATTGGTAAAGACCCTAAAGGTTACACCAAAGTGGTTGGCAAGGGGAAAGGAGGAGGAAAAAAGAACCAAAAGAAACCCAGTGAGAACAAACTACCAAGTCACAATAGTTTTGAGATTCTAGAAGAGGAGGCAGAAGAAAAGGATAAGAGTAAGGATATGGGGAACACCTAGAACCATAAAGGGAAAGAGATGATAACATGGACATCATACAAGAAGACAAAGGAAGGAAGGAGGACCCACTAAACAATACAGGATTTGGAGAAGACCAGGACATGACCCCAAGCGAAGGAGGAATGGAGGACCAATACCTACAGGAGATCCTTGAGAGAGAGAACCTGGAACTAGAGCAATTCCTAGAATAGGGAAAAGACAAAAGGATTGACTCTCTGCCATAAGAGAATTTTGACAAAGTGCAATAGCTTTCCTCAGAGGATCCCAAACAAAGGCTAGAGGAGTCAAACGGAACTATGATAGCCATGAGAATAAAGGTGTCAAACAGATGGAGATTACACCAGGATGCTCCACCAAAAATCCAGGAAAGAAAAGAGGAAGAAGAAGACAGAATGATCTACTATCAGAATGTGGGAAACTCCTGATTAACTCAGGTAAGATTGAAGATCTTACCAGTTACTCATTTACAAACACTTCATTATGAAGCTCACAACCTGGAACATTAGGGGGCTAGGCAGCAAAATAAAGCAAAGGAATCTCAGTAAAGTGGGGTCTTCGACTGGGGTGAAGTCGTAACAAGGTAGCCGTAGGGGAACCTGCGGCTGGATCGAATCCCTCTCCTCTCCTCTCCTTAACAGTCGAGCCCCCTAAAGGGTCCTCTCCTTAACAGTCGAGCTTGCTTACGCATCATTATCAGTCCTTTCATGAGGCAAGTTCTGCTCTAGGCAAGTCATGTAGCGAGAGAGATGCCCCGTACCTGCCCACTTATATTTCAGGCTCTGGATCACCGCTTCTCATGTATGTAGGGGGGGCGCTACTTTGGAACTAAAGCACCTTCACTTGGGGAGTCGGTCGGGGCACTGACCTGCGACAGTTCCTATCCTGTCCAGCCTCCTGAGCACTGGTATATTTGCTTGGGAGCTGCTGCCACCGGTATTGGAAACGCTCCTAGTTCCTTGATCCATTTCAGATTTCTATTTGTCGCTCAACATATAAATCTACAATATAAAAGATCATGCCCTATATCCTGTGATGACAGGGCAGGTTGTTCCATTAATAGCACCTGACCTATGCCAATTTTGGCGGACTGTGCTCTACCCCAGTGGACTCATGCGGTTCCGACGTGCCCAGAGGCCAGAGGCGAATCCGTCCACGCACGGCCAAACACCAAAGGTGGCTTCCCGAAAGCTAGCTCTTTGAAGGGAAGTAAGTGGTGGGGCCAAGCACAGGAAGGGCACTCTCTCTCCAACCTACCCGCCTACTTGAGAGCCCGTGTATAGTTGCTTTCAAGCCTAGAATAAAAGAAGAAAAACCAGACATGGTTTTCATACAGGAAACCAAATTCTCAGTAGAAAAGATCAGGGACCTTCACTACAAATGGCTCAATAACTATGAGTACCTAGAGGTCAAAGCAAACAACACAGCGGTGGGAATTCTCACCCTTTGGAATCCTCAAAAATTTGAGATCACAAATGCAAAAGCATCCAGAAATCACCTTTCTATGGTAATACAACCTCTGGGGGACAAAGATTGTTACTTGACCACAAATTTCTATGGTCCTCAGCTGCTTGAAGATAAACTAAAACTCCTCACCTCACTAGAGGAACTAAGAGAAAGACACCCAATCATCCCCTGGATTTTGGGGGGGGACTTTAATATGATCAGATCACTTTCAGAAAAAAGGGGGAAGCAGAATGTTGGGACGAGACTCACTCACATTCCAGAATTTCTTAGACAACATGAGACTAGTGATCATGGAGACAATAAATGGCATCTTCACTTGGAATAATAGGAGAGGGGGAACCACCCAAGTTGCATCGAAATTAGATCGCTTCATAGTCTCGGAGGACCTCCTTCTCATGGGTCACTCTATGACCATCTGGATTCTTCCTTTCGGTGGCTCGGATCACTGGCCTGTACAATTGGAAGCTTCTTTTATTAGAACCCCAATAAACATACCTTTCAGGTTCAAAAATGCATGGCTCACTCATCCAAACTTCTCAATAATATTAGGAAGTGGTGGGTGAAAGACATGCCCACTCAGGGCACAAAAATATTCATCCTGCATCAGCCACTCAAACATAACAAACAAAGGCTCAAAGAATGGAACAGAAATGAGTTTGGAAACATTTTGAAGCCAAAAGAGAAGTGGAAAGTAAATTACAAGAAACTAATCAAATTCTCATCAAGGAAGGATTCACAGAGGAAAGGAAAGCACTGGCGGACTCTCTACAGCAAGAATGGGACAATAGATGTCAGCAGGAGGAGATCTTCTGGAAATAGAAATCTAGAGTAAAGTGGATTAAAGATGGGGAGAGAAATACTAGATTCTTCCATAAATCTACTATGAAACACAGGGCTCATAATAGAATCACAAAACTCTTGGATCCACAAGGGAAGGAGTTGAATACTCACAAGGAAATGGAATCAGTGTTGGTTCAACACTTCAAAAGAATAGTAGTGGAAACCTTGGCAGACAGATCTCAATCCATTAAGAACTTCACTAAGAATATTCCCAAATTGGTGACCAGGGAAGATAACTATAATCTCAATAGGCCAGTTACGGAGGAAGAGGTCAATGAAGTGATCAAAGAGATGCACAATGGGAAAGCTCCAGGCCCGGATGGTTTCAATGTAGACTTCTTCAAAACATGCTGGGAAATAGTCAAATACGACATTCTTGATGTGGTAGAGGACTCGAGAAAATCAAGAAAAGTTCTCAGAGTGATTAATGAATCTTTCATAGATTTAATCCCTAAACAGGAAAAGGCCACAACATAGAAGAGATTTAGACCAATAGCTCTATGCAATGTGGTGTACAAAATAATTTCCAAAGTTATTGCTAACAAACTCAAACCTCTACTCCCATCGCTAGTTTCAGAGGAGCAGACTGGATATGTGGAAGGTACACAAATCCTCAACAACATCATTCAAGCACATGAAGTGGTCCATTCCCTCAAGACCAATAAGCAAGTAGGAATGATAATACAGTTGGACATAGCGAAGGCCTATGATAAACTAAGCTGGCAATACATTAAGGAAATCCTTAAAGCTTATGGATTTGACTTCAACTGGATAAAGTGGGTCATGGCACTGGTAACCACAGCAAGTTGCTCTATCCTTCTCAACGGCTCACCATCCAACACCTTTAGGCCTTCAAGAGGCCTTAGGCAAGGTGATCCTCTTTCTCAATTCCTCTTCATTCTCATGATGGAAGGATTAGGGAGAATGATCAGCGCAACCAAGAAGGATGGAAGAATCAAGGGGCTAAAACTGACTCAGAATGGGGAAGCATTGACTCATCAAAAATTTGTGGATGACACTATGTTGCAAGGCATACCCACTGTCAAGGAAGCCAAAGCCTTCAAACAAATTCTGAATGACTTTGCTAATGTTGTTGGCACAGAGGTAAGCCTTACAAAATCCAAAGTTTTCTTTTTCAATACGGACATCTCAATCCAGAGACATCTCTCCAGAATTCTTGGTTTTCAACGAGAGAATCTTCCCTCTAAATATCTGGGTATGCCTCTCACTAACAAACCACTGAGTAAGGAAGTATGGGAGGCAGTTATAAATAAGCTAAAGGACAAAGTCAACAATTGGACTAATAGATCCTCAAATTTAGCAGGCAGAATAGTTCTCACAAAGGTTGTACTACAAACCATTCCAATTTACATGTTCTCGGCCCTTCCAGTCCCTAAAGGAGTTTTACAACAGATCAGGAACATACAAAGAAACTTCCTTTGGGGTAAAGGGGAAGAGAAAAATAAATGGGCCCTGGTAGTGTGGGAAAAGCTCTATAAACCCAAAACCCATGGTGGTTTAGGTCTCTGCGACCCAGACACCCTAAGAAAGGTCTTGGGGGCAAAAATTTGGTGGAGGTGGCTAAAGGAGTCCAACAATCCATGGACCAAGTTATGGAAACAAAAGTATGCAACAAATTGGCAGGAAAAGGACCACATTTGAATGTCGGGGCACATCAGGGGTTCTCATATTTGGAACAAGGCATGGGAGAACAGAACATTAGTTCAGAATCATAGCTTCTGGGAGATCAGGAATGGGAATCTGGCCTGGTTCTGGGAGGACAACTGGCAGCAGGAACAGAATCTATGCAAAGATAGTCTAGACATCATAAAAAATGACACCCTTAATAAAGGTCTCAAAAGGGTAAGTGACTTTTGGGATCAGTCAAGAGGGGAAGGGAAATGGAGATTCTGGAAGGTACCAAATTACAGTGCAGAGACCCCTTTGAGAACCCAAGCTAAAGTTCTTGAAGAGATCTTGGAGAAGAGACAGATTTTAACATCAACTTCGGATGATCTTCTCAGATAGGGAAAAAATAATGAAATCAATTTCAACCTCAAAGAAGCCAAAAGAATTATCACAGGATTTGACTATTTAAATCCTGACAAGACTTGGAAAAACATTTGGAGCAATCCTCACTGGATGAAAATCAAAATGTTCATATGGCTAGTTCAACATAAAAAGATTCTGACCTAGGAAAATCTTAGAAAAAGAGGTTTTGTAGGGCCTTCTAAGTGCCATTTATGTGATCTACATGAGGAGACCATGGATCACCTTCTTAGCATGTGCGATTTCACCTCCTCCATCTGGAACTCGGTAGCCTTTATCTTCAACCAAACAAACAGAAAGGAAAATGACATTATGGAAACTTTAAAGAATTAGAGGAAAGATTTCTTGGAAAATGAAATAGTTAATGTAGCTTGGACACTGATCCCAGGCTTCTTGATATGGGATGTGTGGAAAGAATGCAACAATAGGATCTTCAAAAATAAATCAAGCTAAACTCAAGGAATTGTGGATCAGATTCTAAATCAGCGCAGAGAAACAGTTAAAGTCTTTGTGAAGCAACCTCCTGGGAAACCCCTTGTTCAAAGAGACATCCTCATCCTTGAACAGTTGGGTCTTCAGTATTATGGTACAACAGACACCAATAAGAAAGCAAGGAACAGAACAGGTACCAAAGCCTTCTAGAAACCTCCCCCTCATGGCTTCCTGAAACTAAACATTGATGGAGCTTCAAAAGGGAACCCAGGGGATGCTGGTTACGGAGGAGCCATAAGAGATGCAGAGGGAAATATCCAAGTTATTTTTCACAGTCATTTGGGGAGGGCCACCAACAATATGGCAGAACTCATGGCCATTGAGCAAGGCTTAGAAATCCTGACAGACTACAATCTACACAATACAATTATAGAGGCAGACTCGGAATTAATGATTAATTTGGTTAAAAGAATAAGCATTGGCTCAGCACCAGATAAAGTTTCAAGGCATTGGAGACTTTCGCAGGTGTTTCATAGAGTTCAATCTCACCTCAGAACACTTAGAACTCTGAGCTTTGTTCATGTGTGCAGAGAAGCCAACAGAGTGGCAGACAGGCTAGCCAATGAAGGAGTGATCTACACAAGAGAAAACAAGTGCCTCTTATGGGAGTTTTTTCAGACTGGACAGCTTTTTGAGGACTGCAACAATCTGGCATGTGAAGATAGGGAGCATTACCAAAACTCCAAGGGGAATCAGCCAGCAGAAATCTCAGATGACGGAAGTTAAGGGCTCAAATCATAGATAGGCTAAGTTTGGGGCCTTGCAAAGGAATGGAAGGTAGAGGAATGGAAGGCAAAGAAGGAAGAGCGTAAAACTAGAAAGTGGCTCCAGAGCTTCTCCTCAGAAAAGGGTGGTTTTGCAGTTGTTACCAGAGTTATCAGAAGCCCGATGGTGCCAGAAGTGGTTTCACCGAAAAGCCTCTAATGCCACAAAAGGAGTTACATGTGGCTCTCGGTAGGTTGTGAATACCACCTTCATCGGACGGGTATCTCTCGCACATCTCTTCAACCCGATATCCTTTTCAGCCATCAGATTGGGTGGAAGCAAATCTAGGGCTGAGGATGGTCGTGCTTGTTGGCAGTGGGACCGTGGCAGTTTTACTACAGTTTCCCGGGTTATCGAGCATCCCCATTACCATAAGCGGATTTTTGGAATGGCCTTTGATGCCATTGTTCATGCAACATGTGGCTCCAGACAAATAAGGAATATCGCCTTCATCGGGTGGGTAATTATCATGCATTTAGTCTGGCTGATATCCATCACCGCCGTCGGATCTGGTGGCAGCAGATCGAGGGCTGAGGTTGATCGGGCTGGTTGGTGGTGGGACCGTGATGGTTTTGCCACAGTTTCCTGCGTAATCGGGCGTCAGCTCAACCACGAGCGGATTTTCGGTAAAGCCTCTGATGCCATTGACCAAGTGACACATGGCTCCAGGTATAATGTGAATACCGCCCACAACGGGCAGGTAATCCTGGTGCATATAGGTTGGCCGATATCCCTCACATCCGTTGATTTCCACGGACGAGGATCGACGGCTCAGATTTGCAGTACTTGTTTTATCTGTATTTCTAAGGGAGCCACTCCTAAGCTTTGTGGATTGTAATGTGAGTGCGCATGTGGCATATGCCATCATGTATATTATGTACCCTCTTTGTTGATTTAGTTGAATAGAAGGTCTGATTCTTGCCTGAGCAAAAAAAGAAATGAAAAATGGTTTTTAATTAAAAAATGTTATAAAAATAAATTTAAATAAAATAGTTATAGAATATTTTTATTGTGAAATGAAAGATGGTTTTTTGTCATGTGGTATTGATTAGCCATGTTATTGTAACGAAGCCTATTTACAAGTTAATAATATCTATAAAATAATATATATGGTAAAGTGGGCCTCAATATCCATGATTTAAAATATTTTTATATTGTCAGTTTATTGTAAGTAGTAAAGTTTTTATGTGCTTATTAATTAAATTTAAATATGGTTTACCAAATCATTATTTTAATTTATAAGTTAAAATGGATCTTTACTTATAGTTACTACTTATACATGTTATTTATTTTAATCTTGTATATTATGATTTGCTTTTATCTAAAAAGTTATTCATAATTTTATTAATAAAAACAAAATTACAATATAGCAAACGAATTTTATTAATTTTATTACTTTTTATGAGCACTACAACATCTCCCCCATATTGGGCTCTATATTACTTTTAACTTTTATTATTATTTAAATGAGCTGACATGTAAATGTTTACAAATCATTTACGTCGTATACATTGAACATATTAATATAAATTCAACATATTGAGAAGATATGTAAAAATATTTATAGATGCATATAGAAAGTCACATTCCTTCTACTTTGAGGGTGGAGAACAAATTGATCGTCGAGGCTCCAGCACTCGAGCCCCGGCCACCATCTCCTCCTCTAAGGATGAGTAGTAGGGACAAAAGGTGGTATGATTCCTATGGGTCTTCATGGATGACGATGACAAGTTTTGTGGTAGTTCCTTCATTCCTAGATAACATCAACGTATCAAGGTCGCAGCCATGGGTTTCAGGATTATGGTCTCGAATGGAATACAGCGACTGGCTCAAAGATTGGGGCAAGGGAGGTTGTCTTTGGTGTGTGGTTTCAGTGCTTGTTTTGTGTGCATTGTGGATGCTCTTGGTTTGGCATTTGATCAATCTTCTCTCATTCTTTGGGTGACAATGAAGTGTAGCCTAAGGTTCGGGCTGTCGACCTCGCCAGATATTTTTTGTGTTATGTATTGATAATTATGTCTTGATTGTTTATGTCGAGAGTAAGAAATCTAAGTATGTATGTATTGGTCTAGTTTCATGGAATTTTTTATGGCAAAGGTTGAGATGTTTTCCTCCCTTTGGCCCTTCCGCTATTGACTGCTCTTAACCTTACCAAAAAAAATATGTATAAAAATTTACATACTTTCTTATGTTACACCTTCACATCTCCCTTATATTGAATTGTAAAGTCACTTCCAGCTCAATTATTATCATTATTCACTTTTCTATTTATAAAAAAATTACATATAAATTATTTTACTCAATAAAAATATATAAATATAAAAAAACAGTACAACCTATAAAATATGTTATTAATTTTATTTATAAGTTTAAATATGAATTAACTATTCTTTTCTTTTTTTTACTGTAAGAATTTGGGTACCATAGCTTTGTGCAATACTCATTAGCAAGATTAATTGACAAATGGATTGCACCTCAACGGATATTGTTCTTCACTAAATCAATTTTAGGGTTATTATTATGCAGCACGACTTAAGTTATGGTTTTGGAATATATCTTTTAAATAGTTGTCTTTATTTTTATGTCGTAGATCCCTTTTGGGAAGAACTCTCCCAATTATCACTTTGTACTCTAATGCACCATTAGATCTATTGTTAGACGATTGAAAGTTCGTCCACCATTAGATCTCATTGTTTTAACTATCATAACTAGTTATTCTATTACAATCTTTAGTTTAATATCATAACCAGTTATTCAGTTTCATATAGTTAAGTAATAGAAAATTACATCGCATAACCCTATCTTTTCACGAGTATAATAGAGAAATCGATGACGAGAGAGGCTAAGCATCAATAGTCCTTGGATTTGTCAATGGGAAAGTTGTAAGCATGGCACGAAGCAATGTGATCCAAGGAATGAGATACAATAGGGAAACCAAGAAGCTGAAGCAATAATCCAGAGTTTGAAGCATGAGAAGAGGTATTTTGAAATTATATTTGAAGTTCAAGGAAAAAGTATCATAACAAAATGCAAAAATAGAAGAACTGCAGAGTGAAGTTCATATTTTGACTGAGCAAAATAGGGAACAATGTTATGAAACCAGCTCAAGAAAAGATAGAAAAGATAGATCAACGCCTTAGAATTCAGCCTCTTCGAGGGGGCAACCTCCTTTACATTACATAAATGAACAATTCTTGGATGATACAAATGACAAAACCTCCTTTCTATATATAGGAGTCTAAGGAGTGACAATATAATCCAGCCGACCTAACAATAATAATATAAATCCACAAAATAACAATAGAGGGATTCTATGGGGCACAGAAATAACAATATGGGGGTAATAGGGGCACAACAATATAAATAAGGGGTATAACTACAATAGTAATGGGGTAATCACTAGTATTATAGGGACCCAACATGCCCCTCTCCTTCAAAAAAGTGTTGTCCTCAACGCTTGAGTAGTTCTGGATACTTCTACATAAAATTCTCATCCTCCCATGTGGAATCTTCAGCGGATAAGTTCTTCCACTTGATAAGATACTCTGAAATTGATCGATTTCGTAGCTGTCGAGTTCTTGTTTCTGTGACTGCTTCCGGTTCCAATATAATTTTTCCTTCCTCATCAAGTTCTGGCAATATTGTTTGAATTGGGAGCTTGTCACCTATAACCTTCTTTAAACATGAAACATGGAAGACTGGGTGCAATCGAGAAGCTGCAGGAAGCTCCAATTTGTATGCCATAGTACCAATCTTTTGCAACACCTTGTACGGACCATAATACTTTGGTGATAATTTATTATCCTTCTTAGCTTGCTTTAGGGACATTTTCTTATATGGTTGTAGCCGTAGGAATACCCAATCACCTACATCAAAACTTCTTTCACTGCGATGTTGATCTGCCTGTTGTTTCATTCTATTTTGTGCCAACACGAGGTTATCCTTTAAGAGTTGGAGGACTTGTTGTTGATGTTCGATGTGATGTTCCACTGCCTGAACCTTAGAATTTTCTCTTAAATATGATGTGATGGATGGTGGTTGATACCCATAAAGTGCCATAAATGGGGTCATTTTTGTTGCTGTATGGAAGGAAGTGTTATACCACCATTCAGCCAGAGGCAACCATTTGACCCATTGTGTCTGTTTATCAGATACAAAGCAACGAAGATATCCTTCCAAACATTTGTTTACTATCTCAGTTTGCCCATCAGATTGAGGATGATAAGATGAGCTATGAGCTAACTGAGTACCAAGACAAGAAAATAATTCTGTCCAAAAATTTCCAGTGAAAATGGGATCTCTGTCACTTACAATAATCTTTGGGTTTCCATGTAGCTTTTCAACTGTTTCCATAAATGCAGTAGAAACTGTACTGGCTTTAAATGGATGTGATAATGCACAAAAGTGTGCATACTTGGTAAGTCTGTCAACTACCACCATGATGACACTCTTTCCCTCAGACTTGGGTAAACCTGTGATAAAATCCATTGAAACCTCCTCCCAACGTTGGCTTGGAATGGATAAAGGTTGTAATAGACCCGGTGTCTTAATTGTTTCAACTTTATTTTGCTGGCAAACCAAACATTCCGCCACAAACTTTTGAGTATCTGATTTAAGTCCATCCCAAAAAAATTCCTTCTTAACCCTGTGGTAAGTTTTTTAAAATCCTGAGTGCCCTCCTAAGGGAGAAGTGTGCAATTCCATAAGAATCTTTTGTTTTAGCTGGGAATTCTTACAGAGGTATAAGCGATCTTTGTACCATAACGAATCATTTTGCCAGCTAAATGTATTAGAAGTACTGGAATCTTGTTGTAGCTTTCGAATAAGTGCCCACACTTCTTCGTCATTCTTCCATTCTTCCCTTGCTTCGTTTATCCAATCTGGTTGGATAATAGAAATGGCACACAACAATGCTTCCACATCCTCATCCTTTCTTGAGAGTGCATCTGCCACCACATTTTGCTTCCCTTTTTTGTAGATGATTTCAAAGTCATAACCCAACATCTTTGTGACCCACTTTTGTTGCTCTTCAGAGGATAATCTTTGTTCTAAAAAGTATTTAAGGCTATCATGATCCGTTTTTACCTTGAAGTGTCTTCCCATTAGGTAGGGTCACCATTTCTTAAGTGCATGGAGTATTGCCAACATTTCCTTCTCATAAATAGCTTTGCTTAAAAACTTTCCCTTGATTGGACGACTTTCAAAAGCAATGGGTCTTTCATCTTGCATTAGAACAGCACCAATTCCATTTCCTGAAGCATCACATTCCACAATAAAGGTTTTTGTGAAGTCCGGTGTAGCTAAGATCGGTGCTTGGCACATTGCCTCTTTAAGATGTTCAAAGGCCTTTGTTGCTTTCGGAGTCCATGAAAATGAATCTTTCTTCAATAATGTTGTTAGAGGTGCTGCTATTCTCCCATAATTCTTAACAAACTTGCGATAATACCCTGTCAACCCAAGAAATCCTCGCAGATGCTTTATGGATGTGGGGATTTTCCATTCCTTAATGGCTTTAATTTTGCTAGGGTCTACCTTAACTCCTTCATGAGATACAATATGACCCAAATATTCCACCTCCTGGACTCCAAAGAAACATTTGGATCTTTTTGCATATAATTGTTTCTCCTCCAATAGTTGTAGCACCTTGTCAACATGTTCAACATGATCCTTCCAAGACTTGCTGTAGATTAGTATATCATCAAAAAATACCAACACAAATTTTCTAAGGAATGGTTTGAAAATTGAATTCATCAAACCTTGAAATGTTGAAGGTGCATTGGTAAGGCCAAAAGGCATGACCAAAAATTCATAATGACCCTCATGAGTTCTAAATTCCGTTTTCGGAATGTCTTCAATCTTCATTCTGATTTGATGATATCCCGAACGAAGATCCAACTTGGTGAAGTAAATTGATCCATGCAATTCATCCAGTAATTCATCAATGACAGGAATGGGGAACTTATCTTTAATAGTGAGCTTGTTGAGCTCCCTATAATCTGGACACATGTGCCATGATCCATCCTTCTTGTGCACCAATACTACTGGAGCTGAGAAAGAACTTTGACTCGGTTGAATTATACCAGCCTCTAGCATTTCTGCAACCATACGTTCAATTTCACTTTTTTGGACATATGGATATCTGTACGGCCTGATGTTTGGAGGAACACTTCCTGGAATCAGATGAATAGCATGATCATGATCACGCATAGGTGGGAGACCTTTGGGAGTCTCAAATACCTTGGAATGATTGTCCAGGACTTTTTGGAGATCTGGAGAAATAGATGATTCCAATGTGGAAACATCTAGCGAACATAATTGTGCAATTACACCTCTTTGCTCCTTTTTTAGAAGCTTTGTCATGCCATTAGAGCTTATTATCTTTCCCGGTTTCCCTGCAATACCCCTTAATTCAACTTCCTTTCCTTCCACAGAAAATTTCATGAAAAGTTCTTGAAAATTAAAAGCTATTGTACCCAAGGATTGTAGCCATTGGACTCCTAGTACAACATCAGCACCTCCCATTGGAATGGAAAGCATTGGGATAGTCAATACATAATCTCCCATGGATAGCTTGATATTATGGCACTTTCCAGAACAATTTATTGTTCCTCCATTTGCAATCATCACTTGACACTCTGGTGCTGGATATAGGAAGCAATTCAATTCTTTTGCTACCCTACAATGAATAAAATTGTGGGTGCTTCCTGAATCAATCAACACTATTACCTTTTTCTTCTTGATTTGTCCTTCTATCTTGATGGTTTGAGGAGTGGTAATTCCTGCCAATGCATTACAAGATATGGTCGGATTTATTTGTTCTTCATCTAGGCTTTGTTCATGGAATATAGCCTCTTCTTTTGACCTTTCTTGCTCCTTTTCTTCTTCCTCTTCACAATCTATGTAGAATAATTTCTTCTCAGCACACTTATGACCTTTTGTGTATTTGCTATCACAATTGTAACAAAGCCCTTTTGCTCTTTTTTCTTCCAATTGTTGTGGTGTCAACCTTGTAGGTTGTGGAAGACTATGGGCAACAACACTTCCATCTTTATAGTTGTGAATGGCATGCTTCCTAGTTGCCATAATTTTGCTTTCCATTTTTCTTGCTAACCTGAATGCCTTCTCTAATGAATCAGGTTCCCAAAGGCGCACATCATGTTAGATATTATCTTTTAAAGACCCTATGAACACATCAATCCTATGCTCCTCTGGAATATCTTTTACCCTTATGTTCAATTTTTGGAACTCCTCAATGTGCTCCATTATTGAACCCTTTTGTTTGAGACTTATCAATTGGCTAAAAAAAGTGTTGCTTTTTGTATCCTCATAATGTGCTATCAATTCTTCCGTAAAAATTGCCCAAGTGACAAATTGTTTACGAGAACAAAGCCATTGATACCATACAAACTGATTTGGTTCCAAATATAAAGTTGCCATATGTACCTTTTGTGTGTTTTGCACATTATTGAGATCGAAGAATTGCTCCATCTGTAATATCCATGTGGCGGGATCCTTGCCATCAAACTTCCTCATATCGATTTTTGGAACATGGTGAGTCTTCGATCCAACATTAGAGTCTATGGAATCATGATTAACATTTCTTTTGTTCTCATAATGAGTTTCCTTTACTACCTTTTCATCATTAGTGACCCTTTCTTGTAGCAAGTTCTTCAATTCTTCCATGTCAGTCTTCAAATCTATCTTCAAATTTACCATCGAATCCTCCATCTTAGCTTCCATGCCCTTTATCTTAGATTCCACGCCATTTATCTTAGATTCCATGCCATTTATCTTAGATTCCACGCCACTTATCTTAGCTTCCGTTAGCTTTTGTGAGTGTGACATTTGTTGCACTTGTTCTTGTAATTTTGATATATCATGTAGCATTTCTTCCTCTTCTTCATGAGTCATGCTAGAGCTTTCAGGTTCCTTACTAGGCGTTTGCATTTTCTTTCCTCGGGGCATCAGTTACCGATAATAATGCTTTACTCTGCCCTTTGAATTCCGTTAAACCAAGCTTACATAAAAATTTAAAAAAAAACTACACACCTTTTTTCACTTTATAGAAGCCTGATATTGAATCTGATGTATCTCTGTAATTTCAGATCATCCAGTTTTGAAATTGCTACCTGTAGTAGCCTTCTGCATCCTCTTTCCAATGCCACAAGTCTGAGCCAAATTGGATTCTCCAAGTAAGAGTTATGTAAAATCTCCCACAGTGACTTGCTTTTAGACTGGTTCAGTAGAGCGAAATTGTACGACGTGCCCCGAGTCACTGTTTCAACCTTTGAATCTGAAACTCACATACAAGAAACTACAGTCCGTCCTCTTTCTGTACCTTCTTACGAAATTTCAATCCGATCCCCAGACAAAAAGTTATGACGATTTTCCCCAGATCACCTGTTTTTACTGTAATTCAGGAGTCTGCAAAAAGACCAACTTCCTCAGAGCATATCTCCGCAAATATCGCGCAAAAAGATCTGAAATTCGGACCCAAGGTTCAGTGCCAATTCTTATCAAATGGGTTTTTTTGCGACTTCTGAAACGTCACAGAAAAAAAAGTTATAGCGAAAATTCCACGATGACCTGTTTGGAGCAGCGAAACCCTAGAATCCAAAGCTCTGATACCAAATGTTATGAAACCAGCTCAAGAAAAGATAGAAAAGATAGATCAACGCCTTAGAATTCAGCCTCTTCGAGGGGGCAACCTCCTTTACATTACATAAATGAACAATTCTTGGATGATACAAATGACAAAACCTCCTTTCTATATATAGGAGTCTAAGGAGTCACAATATAATCCAGCCGACCTAACAATAATAATATAAAGCCACAAAAATAACAATAGAGGGATTCTATGGGGCACAAAAATAACAATATGGGGGTAATAGGGGCACAACAATATAAATAAGGGGTATAACTACAATAGTAATGGGGTAATCACTAGTATTATAGGGACCCAACAAACAAGATATTCAATTTCTTCAATGAAATGAAGAGAAATGAAGAGTGATAGGGTAGCTATATTTTTCCTTAGATGTGAAGGATAAGAATTAAAGATTGGAGCCAGTCTTCAGGAATTCAAGAGGCGGTGCCTTCTATAATACCCATGACTCTGCTTCTTCACAATTTTCGACATGGAATAAATTCATGTTTTTTGTGCGGGGTGGACCTCGTCCTCAGCCTCATAATTATATTCCAAGTCGTTTGTAATTTTGGTTTGTTCTATCTAAATTTGTGCGAGAAGCAAACACCAAAAGTTTTGCTGCTGAGAGAATAGCAAATCTTTTAGTCTCCTTTCCCTGAAAACATTTGTAAAGATTTCTTCTATTTATTTTATGATCTATTAAGTGGGAATCTTCTCATGTCTAGCTGTAAGAGAGTTTCTCTCTAAGATTTCATGATACTCAAATTTTGTATGTTTGGTATGTTCTCAACTCAAGCGCATAATGGGCTAAGACGACTAGGCGAACAATAGCTAATTTAGACATAAGTGTTTATTTGATTTTATTTTAATTTTAATTTTAAGCGTAGTCTGATTGTTATATTTTACATATAGATTAATTGTGAGAAGGTAGTTGTTTTTTTGAAATTGATAATTTAATGGTTGTTTAAAGTGTACTTTTTTATTATTTAAATTCTATTTTTAAATATATAAATAGATTTTGAGTTTTGATTTTTTTAGAAACTTGAATTGTACAGACACTAATGTTTAAACAAGTTCTTATGAACAGTGATTATTTTTTAAGATTGGTGATAAAAAATAAAAATAAAAAACCAACTTATATATATATATATATATATATATATATATATATATATATATATATAAACCAATTTAATTTATCTTAACTCTAGATCTATTAGGTGCAGAGAGGGATCAAATTTCTCAAGGTGAAAATCTGTTTTTTGAGTGCAAAGATGCCAAGATATGAACAAATATTTAGGGAATACATGAAGATGCCATCTTGCAATACACTAGTAATATTAAAAGTATTATTACATTTGTTTTTAAAGAAAGTTTTTGGTGCAATAATGAGTTTCCATTTTTTGAGTGCAAAGATGCCAGATATGACTAAATCTTTAGGGAATACATGAAGATGGCATCTTGCAATACACTGGTAATATTAAAAGTATTAATACATTTGTTTTTAAAGAAATTTTTTGGTGCAATAAAGAGTTAGAAAATCAAACGAAGATAAAATACTACAAGAAAATGGTCCATCTTTATCTAGAAAATTGAAACTAAAATTATTTTTTTGTTTTGACTCGCATAAAAAAGAAAATCAACTTCCCTAAAATATGAACTAACTCTCTTTAACTTTTTAGTGAAAGTGGAGATTGGACAATTCTTAAAACTTTTTGGGATGTAGGAATCTATTATCTTTATTACACCTAAAAGTTTGAAGACTAAACACACTTTTGTTAGAGTTTTCTAAATATACACAAATAAAAACATTATTTTAAAATATTTATTACAAAGATAGTTGAATTTCCAAACTTTATAAATCACCAAAATTATAAATCTTTATTAATTTTATTAACATCTATTGAACAAAAATTAAAATTTTAAATAAATTTAGATATTTTGTACTTTTTAAAATTTGATAAATCAATTAGTCTATTGGGGAACTCAATTGGCAATAGTCATGCTCTAAAGTATTATGTAAACCATGAAATCAAAGTTCAAGTATTATATAAACCATGAAATCAAGGTTCAAATCCCTATAAGTCAAACCAACAAAAAAAATTAATGAATCAATTATAAAATAAATGTTAATAATCATCCAAACATATATATATATATATATATATATATATATATATATATAATAATTGATTTTCTTTTTAAATTTAACTACCCAATTATATCAATTAAATCCCTTTTTCAACTACACAACTTCTAAGTCACATGTGCCATCGAAATATAAGGTGTGTCTATGTTATCTAATAATAAACTAAAGAGTGCACATAAAACTAACATATTTGACCTTCACGTAACACATATACATTCTACAATGAGTATTATTATTATTATTATCCAATTGTAGGGTCACGACCAAGTTAGACACCAAATTGGTATATGAGACCCCCTTGTTTGTGGGACAAGGGACCACCTGGGACCCACCTTTGTGCAGCGATTTCACTGGTAAGTCTATGAAAGAATACATTCATAATGAGTATATAAAAGAATCACAATTAAAGATTTTTTGTCATTTTATTCAATAAAGGAACACAAAATCTTAGGTGCATGATTGTTGTTTTGAGATGAAGTGGCCCGTCTCATTCCTCACCCAGTGGAATACTTGCATGTATCATTAATATTATTTTAATGAAGAAAAATTATAGAACACCAATTCAAAGAAAAAACATGTTATGTGCACAAATTATGAATTAAGAAGGAACTTTTTTCTTAATTTTTTTCAGCATTGAGGTAATCGTTCATGTGAGTGAATCCATAAATGCAAAAGTAATTGTTTACATGAATGCTAGAGTCTATACATTTATTTAGTGTAGGAAAAATTTATTTAATATTTGTAATGGAATCTATTTATTTGAAGTATATAGATATTATATATTAATTATAGAGGTCATCCATTTATTTGGATAAGATAAATTATTTTCATTTTTATTGGGTCAAAGTATGCATATTTATTTTTTCTAGCACAATTCTACATTTTTTTGTTATGAAGTTATAGCCATCATGTAGAAATGACTTCATGTAGCCAATGCTTTTCCCCACTTCCTTATTTTGGAGGAAAAAAATATGAAATTAGATCAATACAAATGTTTACTTTGTTGATATTAAGAATGGACAAATGAAGCAACCTAATAGATCTCGATGAATGCTTGAGAGAACAAAATGATGAATGTAAATGCATTGTATCTTATTCAAAATGCATTGGATGAAACCATCTTCCCAAAGACTTCTCTTGCGAAGTTCTCTAAAACTACTTAGGATATTGTAAGGGTGCCACCAAAGTAAAAATAGTGAAACTACAAGCCTTGAGAGGAGATTTTGAAAGTATAGTAGTGGAGGAATTAGAGTTGATAGATTAGTATATGACCTGAGTTACAAACATTGTGAATTAGTTGAAGATGTACAATGAATATGTGTAAGATCATAAGGTGGTTGAAAAGTTTCTTAAGACCGTTTTTGAAAAGTTTCATTTGGTAGTGGCGTGATAAAAGAAGAAAAATTATGAGTCAACACTATGTCTATAAATTTATGGGGTCTCTTTAAAATGCATTCATGATAAGTTTATTTTTCTAAAGGTATAGGAATATCAAGTGGCAAGGAAAAAGATGCAGGAACCAAAAAGATAATGAGGAAAAATTAGAAAAAGGAACATTGACATACTCATTAGACTACTTCCAGGCTTTTTATTTTTATTATTCATCTTCTTGTTCTCTTTTAGTCTCTCCATAAAGGTAATATTTTACATCATTTCTGAGAGTTCAAGTTCCTTTGGACATTCTAAGCATCTTTTTTTTTTTGCATCCAGGTTTGTGATATTGAGTTACTCTGAATTTACTTCCTATTAGGAAACATTCCTTAATCATCTATATATATCTACAAAGGTGATAAGTGACAAGGTTATTTTGTCCCAACCTATGTTTGGAAATGTTATCTTATAAAATAAGCTCTCTTATATGCCAAAGGAATGGTCAACACTGCACAGGAATCAACAAAAACGTAGAATTTGAGACGCGACTTTGTTTGTCTATTGGAGACTTTCTAAAATTTTCAAATACACAATTTATTATTCCAATAGAACCTTATTGCATTGAAATCCTAAAATACATTATCAAACCACTAGCCACTAAGTGAAATCTAGGCACTCATAAACGAATAGAGCATATCACTATGAACTCAATTTCTCATAATTCGTTCTTCCCACTTCTAGTCATTAACATGCATTTCTAGGGGGGAATTATTCACTACTCAGAATTCTTGAATTAATTTAGAAATACAGAAAACATGAGTTCTACGACTATCCCTAAAATAACAAAACAAAGCCACTAATTCTCTAAACCAATCCTATACTTAATTCAGAATCTAGGCATACCAAGTGCACCTACAATTTTGCAAATCAGTTCCATTTTACGTGTCTGCCATGTGGCCCATAGTGCATACTCAGACATAACTATGAAAGGAAGAGGTTGTGTATGGTTATTCTTCGACTCCTGCACTTCCAGAACTACACTTTTTGCTCTGCACATTTGAAGCAGAATCCACAAGAGTTGGATTTCACTGAATCTCATAAATGGCTTCTTGCATTCCTAGGAGGCACTCACAACATGGCTTACATTACTATAAGTAGCCACTTACACTCACCCTAGGAGTAGATGATGGGAGCTTTCAGCCTTTGGCAGAGAGGAGATGCAGAGAAAACAACATTGGACAAGCACTCTATTAGTGTTACAAGCTCATTTCACATAATTGGATAGACTACTTTACCACTAAGTTGCATCATTGGATTGGATAGGAATGCCAGTCAATATTTTTTCTACTCCAGGAAGTGATGACCTGGATCAAAATTCCCTGCAAGATTACATTTTGAATAAATTTCAATTATTTGTAGTTATTTTCTATTGGTCTACATCCATACCAAATGGAAGTATTGGTCCTGATAAAATTCCCCAGGTAAAGACTCTACAAGGCATGGATTGAATTGAACATATTTCTTCTCTAGTGCACTACCCAAGGTGATTCAAGTCCTTCCTCTTATCATTCCTCCGCCTCGAGAAATTTGTGAAATAATACAGGAGCTTCCAACAGTGGGTTGCATGTTTATGAAGAACATCAGAAGTAGTGAATGCTTATTATAGGCATTGGTAAACCAAAGATCTCAAGGTTGGCAGGAGTCCAGATGTTCTAGAGTTCACATGAATCACACAATTCCAATGACTTACTCAAACATGTACCAATCACATTAGTAATGTTTTTGTGCAATTAGATCAAAATCATGTTTAAAATCGAAGGGCTATGATTGTTACATAGATGACAGTAATCCTCATCGGCATAAAACAATTTAAAAATGTGTTGTAAAAGGGAGAACCATTTGTTAGAAAGAAACCAGTTTTTCATAAAAAAAACAGAAGCGTTGTCATAAATTCAAAATCAATGAAAGGTGATCACCGAATCAAATCTTATCCAACAATAAAATAAAATAAATAAAAATAACCCTATATTAAAATAAAAATAAAATCCATGTTATTTTGTAATTCAAAATATTTCTTTACAATTTTAAGAGATTATGTTCTTAGAGGAAACATTAAAGATATTAAACATCATCAATTGCACTGCAATAGAGTTTCCCATCAAAGTTGCAGATTTTACACCAAAAGTTATGAATATTTGGGAGTTGATGTCTTGTTCATTTTCATCTAATACGTGATGTTGTCCGAAATTTGTGAGGTTGTGATGCAAATTTAGATTTGGAAAAATAGTCATCATATTGTTCATGAATTAATAATGTTTTATTTTGCTTATCTGGTGTCATCTACTATTTGTATATTTCCAAAATCTATCAAATATTTGCTATTGGAACTTGAAAGACCATCTTTGAAGATTAAGAGGCAGTCTATGTTGGAAAGGTTATAGACAATGTCAAATTGGCATAATGTAAGTGATTTATCTTTATCTTCTAACTGTGAGTGGAATTTTGTTTACTAATTTTTATCTTCAATGAATTTTTATATATCACGATTCTTCCCGAATTTATGTTTTACGACATTTTCTTTGCAACATCTAGTGAAATTGCTAGTTAATTCATTGTCTAATGCATTGTCTAATGCATTTTGAAAAGGGAAGAATGTTTAGAAATTTTTCATAATCTCCATAATTGGACAAATTACATTGGTTTTTTTTCATACTCAACCATAAAAATTGGATACTTCTATTTTCATAATGAACCTTTTTAATTGCAACAATTAATGAGTATATGCAATCACTTATTTATAAATTTTGGTGTGAAGTGTTCGAATACCAATTATGAAATTTTCTACTACAAGGATGATTACGGATATATGGTATTTAGGTAATCAAATTAAGAAGATCAAAAATGGATAAGTTCACTTCCTTGATTAGAAGTTACTTCAATAATGGACACATGGTAAAGAATAAACAATATACAAGTTCACTTCTTTGAGTAGAAGTCACTTGAGTAATGTACACATGTAAAAGATTGAAATCTCATTCTCATAATCAGATTTCAGCCCCGCCCACTTAAAAAAAAAAAAAAATATATATATATATATATATATATATATATATATATATATATATATATATATATATATATATATATATATATATATATATATATATATATTATTATTATTAGTACCCGAGGATGAAATCTAATTCTGGGAATCCGATTGCAGCCCGCCCTCCATTTTTTTTACGTTTTTTTTAATATTTTTTCTTTTTCTAAGATTTTAATATTAATGTTCTAAAAAATTTAATTAATTATGTTTTTTTTAATAGTTTTTTATTTTTTGTTAGTTTGTCTTAATTTTGTTTTTAAATTATTTAAAATTGTTTTAATTTATTTGATTTTTTCTTGTTTAATTTTTTTTTTTAAATCGGGGTTTTTTTTAGAATAGTTTTTTAAAATTGTTGTATTTTTATTTATTTATTTTTATAGATTTTATTAAAAAAAAATCAAATTTTTATAGTTCACGAGCTTTCTTTTTTTTTTCTTAAAAACCATGTTTTCGCTGAATTGAGACTTCTGTGATCCATATTAGTTTTAAGCGAGATTCTTCGGTGAAAATCACAAGATATTTAATTTGTCAACGTGTTTCGAACCAACAAGCGTGGTTCATCGTCAGGACAAGTTGAATGAACAGATCTGGCTAAGAATGTTAAATAGATAGAGCAGAAACCCCAACGGCTATGACCAAGTAACGGCTATATTTACAACGGCTAGATTTGACAGGATTAGGGGAATAACCAAAATTTAAATAAAAATTAACTAGGGTGGTTAAATTCTTAAAAGTAAATGGGCCCTTTTTTAAACACTTATAAATATATCTCAAAAATAATCATAACCTAAAATAATTTACATAACTACTTAGTTATCAAAGTTGATATATCTAAAAAGATAGAGTAACTAATGGTTAATTATAAATATCTAGATATATACGTCAAAGGGACTATTCCATCCATTAATGAATATTAAAATAATTATAAACTAAATCAATTTTAATAATAGTTAAATAAAGAAGTTATCCAAATAAAGAGTAATAGGGTAATTTAAAATTATGATGCTACATATATATAAACTAAATTAATTTAAATAAATAGTAAGATATTCAAGTTATTAAATCTAAATATTTAGAGTAGTTAATTATAAAAGTTATACATATTGGGGTATAAATAGTAAGTTATATTATTAATTACATTTATAAAATTAAAATTAACTCAATGGTTTAGTTAAATAAAAATTAGAGTAGTATAAGGGTTAAAAAAATAATAATATATAAATAATAAAAAATACATAAATAATATATATATATATATATATATATATATAATACTAATATTAAAAAAAAAAAATCCTGGAAGACCACAGGAAAAAACAAACTAAAGGGAAGGGAAGGCAGGAAGCCCACGACTAGGAGGAGAGGGCTGGGGTCCAGCAACTACTGATCTTCCAGTCATCCTCTCAATTAAGATTGTTTGGTCTTTTTTCAATCTAAAGCGCTTCCCTAAATTTCCGATGATGGAAATGGGACACACAAGCAATCACACTAGCCTCCTCGATGCATACATGATGATTGGTTTTCTCCACATGCTCTGCTAAAGCAGAAGACTTGGCCCTTCTATGCTTGAGGTCAGCTGCATGCTCACTAATCCTTTGATTAATGGAACGACCTGTCTCACCAATATAGAGAGTCCCACATGAACAAGGAATAATATACACCCCTTTCATGTCCTTAGGGTCGATAGGATCCTTCACAGATCTGAGGGACTTACAAATGGTGTTGAGAGGTCTAAAGGTCGAGGGGACATTACGCTTCTTAAGAATCCTCGCAATTCTATCTGTAGTACCCTGAACAAACGGAAGATGGACACCGGGAACCCTCTCCTTCTTTGTTATTAATTATTTCTTTGTATTTTTTTTAGTTTTTTAATTCTTGTTTTTAAAGGTTAATTTTGTTTTTCTTTTTTAACATTTTTATGATTGATTTTTTTTGTCTTTTTTAGGTTCAACAAATTCAATTTGGAGTAGAGAATATGAAGGCCACTCTCATTCACATATAGGTAATCAACATTCAATCTTTAAAGTATTGAACCTTGGCATACTAACATTCATAGTATGGCCATTGTGGGGCTACACAACACAAAGGGAGTCCTTCACTCATCTAGTGGTCCCTCATTCCTTCCCTTTTATCAGTTCCTTATGTGCTAAACTAAGACCAACTATTCAGGAAATTATGATGGCCTCTAGCTCAAAATGAATACTTTTACATTATTTTCCTTTACCAATTCAAGTAAGTTCACAAAATCCACATAGGTCTAATGTGACAAAATCCACACTGGCCATTACAACATTATTAGTCTTAATTACAAATTACAAAACACGAGGTTTAAAAAATGGTGTTACATCACATCAATTTCTTTCACATCCTTACTTCACATGAATCCTAAGGTGTAGCATCATTGTTTTCAATTGTTCGTACACTTGAAAATCCAGAATATATTTATATTCAAATAAGAGTTTCTAGCCAACCATATACCCCAACTAACTATGTCTGAAATGGATTAGAATTATTTGAAATCTTTTTTTTAAAACCATTTCCTCAAGGATTCTTCTATAACATCACCAAACCACTTATTTGAAACATCTGAAATTTTCTCTACCTCCTTCCAAATGTATGTGAATATGGATAATGGGTTAGAAAATGATATACAGGTTCTACCTATACACAATGCACACATCCCCATCTCTTATCTACACCTCTACAATATTTCCCATGTTGATGCCTTATTCTTTAAACTATCTAGAGAAATATTATAATACTTTTGTGGGATTTTAATTTCCAAAACTACCTCTACTTCCAAATTCATGATAGGGTTTCCATTTCCCGTCTCAACCTAATATGATCCTTCTTTTGATTCTCAATACAAGCACTCCATAAAGTTTCTTTCCCCCCTTCTAAATAATTAACTATGTTAACCTATAATCTTGCTACCAAATATCTCTGATGATTGAATCTCCCATGTTATTGAGGATACAAAATCCTCCCTTTTGTATAATTATAATCAAATCTTTCATCGATCTTATCCTTTCATTAGAACCAAGGGTAAAGACAACACCAGTGAGTAAATGTCCATGGACTCAATACTTCCATCTTATAATGTTCCTCCTAAATACTTCTTAAGTAAATAATTTCCCAAAAAACATTTACCCATGGGTTACCAAAATGATTAATATTCTTCAATCCCCTCCCATAATTATCCTCTGGCCTAGCTATAATCTTCAATTTTACTAAAGTAATTCCATCATTCTGTTTTTTCTTACACAAAAAGAATTTAAAACATGTCTTCTAATATTTACCAGGCCTCCTTTATGACTATAGAAAAAGGAATTAAAAAAAAAAACATGCATGGCCTCCAAGACAGATTTTACCAATGTCATCCTCCCACCCAAACACAACCATTTATTATAACAATTATTAATTTTGAACTTTATTTTTTCATTGAGATAATCAAAATCAATTTTTCTATATCCATTTATTTTTAATATAAAACTTAAATATTTGAATCCATATTGAAACTATAAGAGTTTACAAGAAAAAGGACTCAACAACATATATGCTTATTATCTTGATCCATGCCATTAAAGAAGATTATATATTTTTGTAAATATAGCTCCATAATTATGGTTACTTCATAAGTATCAAATATACCTATTGTATCCTTACTTCCCTTACACTGCCATTAGAGAACAACAAAGAATTATCAACAAATAATAATTAATTCAATGATAAAGCCCTTCCAATTTTGACCCATTTGATAATCACTAGTCATTTTGCTTCCACAATATCCCTACTGTAGCCTTCAATCACAACTAAGAATACCAAAGGAGATCAAGGATATCCTTACCTCAACACCATAAACAATAAAAATAAATATAAAATATACAACCTACTATCCATGTAACCAAACTAAAGCCCGAGAAAATTCATGGTACGATCGTCACATTAAGCAGTGCAGCTTCAAAAATGGTGATTTTGTTCTAATGTACGATAGCAAGTTTACCAAATTTTCGAGTAAGTTTCAGATGCATTGGCTCAGACCATATGTAATTAAGGACATTTCTAATGGTGGTGCAGTTCAGCTTGTGAAGCTGAATGGGGAAATATTTCCTGACAGGATTAATGGAAGTAGGCTGAAGGTTTATAGGGATGATTATGCCCCTTTGCAGTGACTACATGGTCGTAGGAAAGTCTTAGTGCTTTTGGCAATTGAAAGAAAGCGCGAGACTATAAACTACTCTACTAATGAAAAATTTATTGAAGAAGGAAGGTTGCACGATGTTTTGGAAGAGGGCGCAGGTGGAAACTATGATGAGGTAGTTGTTCCACAAGGAGGATTGTCATGCGTCCTACCTAGAAAGTGACCGTTGGAACAGCTATAATTGATTTGACAACGATTTTATCGTTAAAAGGAGCAGGGAAAATGCATTTAAGGCACAAATCTAGGAAAATATGCCGCCAAAATAGAATTTATGAAGAAGATTTACAGGGGAACAAACAGTTTTAATTTGAATCAAGTTATAAATATCGCACCCCACTCCACACTTGGACACTTTTCTTCTTGAGAAATTGCTATGTGTTGTTGTGCTTAAAGAGCCGAGTGTTTTGTTACATGTCTGGTTACCTGAGTTAGGCAGAAGTTGAGCAATAATTCTTGAAGATGGGGTTAGGAAACATCATGACTAAAACATTGTCAGTCCCTGCTACAGTACCTAGGTCGCTGAAGCCAAAGCCTACTACCTCCGCGGCAAGAGAGAAAAAGAAGAAAAAGCCACAGTAGCCCCTGATTCGGAAATCACCGAGGAAGATCCCAACTAAGAAAAGGAAGAAGGGTAGAATGGATAAAAATAAGCAACCTATGGAACCTCAGGACCTGTACGAAGAAGAGATGAATGTGGGGATTGAGGATATCAGTGCAGAAGGTGTGAAGCCAATTTCTCAGTTGCGATCATATATACCACCAAGGAAGCCAACTGCCAAAGTAACTAAGGACCGCGACTCTGTAAAATTCAAGGTATTCATGTCGCTGCTACTGGAGGAACTACCTATTGAGGGAAACTTGTTAGCCTAGGTATCATATCTAAAGATGGAAGATTGGGATTTGGGAAACCATGAGAAATTTCCACAGCTGGAACCCAGCAAGTATTTGAAGACAGTTTACTATGAGGAGGTGGGCGTTACAAGACTGGAACTAATGAAGTGGGCAGGCAGTATTGAGCATGTAGGGTTTCTCAATATGTTGTATGTCCTGCATTTTAGCCGCAGCATTATTAGTACTATTTGTGTGCGCTAGTTGTTGTCATTGGTCAATGATGGGTGTCTCTAGCTGGGAGGACCCATCCCAATTGACGACATGTTGATACAAAGAATTACAACTCTGCCATATCAGGGCATGAACCCCACAGATGCTTTTGTGGGGAAGTCACAGGAGAAAAATCTAATGGATCGAATGAAGAGTGAATTTGGGTTGGTCAAGAAGTCATGGGGATATGCCATTAGTTCCATCTCAGATGAAGTTGTGTGGTTTGTTGCACAAATATTGGCAAGAAAACCCATGAGAAAGTGTCGTGTTGATGAAGTGTCGGCACCAGTGGTATCCTTGGCTACACAGTGCAGCAAGGGGGTCCAATTCAATTACGTGAAGTACCTGTACCAAGAATTCTTAGATGATTGTCGTGAAGCGCAAGAGGAAGGAAAAGCATTCCACGACATGTGGTTTCTATTGTTGATCACACTAATAGCTTGGAGGACACCAGAGGATTCCAAGTTCCCTACAACAAATCTAGATTTTTGCAACACTACCAAATTTTTCTCACTATGGGAAACAAAGGACCCTGCCTATGTCATTGAAAATAAGATGTTATAGAAATGTTTGAAATGGAATTATGAATGGTGATTAACCAGAAGCCATGGTTTTCACCATGTCTGTTCATAGAATATCGGTGCATTGCAGATTTTAAGGTCGATTTCCACACTGTCTACATCTGTGCAAGACGTGATCTAATGAAGACATGGATGGTGTTTTCGTTTATGGTCACCAAAGATGATATCATGCAGCTAGTCCTTCAATGGCTGACTGATTGGTTCCTTCCGAATGATATTGTAGAAGGTATAACAAGGACCAGTCAAGAAGGCGCAATAAACACTAGTAAAGAGGCACAAAAGGAAAAGAAGATGGTGACCATCAACGTAGAAAAGAATATCGTGCAGGAACTAGAGAGGGAGCATGACAAAGAGAAATATACAGAAGAACTTGATCAGGGTACCAAAGACCCCTATGTAGACCTAGAGAATGTTGATTCTCCCTTTATTCTTAAACGAAGACAAAATTCAAGTGTGGGAGGTTCATGCAAGAAGCACAAATCTGATAAGTTTGCTGAAACAGAGGCCATGGTCCTCACTAAGGGGGACCTTAATGAAATTGGAGATACAGTCAGGTCCACGACAGAAGATATCTGGGGCCACATTGAAGAACAATACCAGTCCGTTTTGAAGAAGGTTCAAGCGAGCCTCAAAGAGTTGCAGGTTCAAGCGAGTAAGTCTCAAGTGAGAGAGAAACCAACGACATCAGGCAACGTGTAGTTGGTCCTCACTTCAAAGCTCTGTGCTATCCCCTTGCCTGATGGATCCCTACACTTGGATGATGTCGGAGAACGGAAGAGTGCCCAGTTGCTTAAAGACATAAGTATTAACCTCACGGTGCTCCCCCTATCCACATTGAATGAGCTTAAGGTATGAGAGAAATAGGCTCTCATGGTGATCAAGGATGCGCAGATCACCAGTCAACAGATGTGCGATGAAAAGCACAAATCTCTTCAGGATCGTGATGAGGCAGCTGCAATAAGGGCACAACTAGATAATGCCATTTCCAAAGCATGTAGTGAGCTCCCTGAGCTCTAGATTTAGTCTGAGGCCACTTCTAAAGAAAAATTGCAGCAACTGGCAGATGCATTTAGAGAATCAAAGGCGCGGGTGGATAAAGTTTGATTCAATCTGCAGCTGCAAATCACTGAGCTTCACTTTAATTTGTAGCCCACCACACCAACGGATATCTGAGAGCAACGCGAGGCTGCCATCAGAACACATGGGGAAAATCTTGATGCGGCAGTCAAGGATTGTAGCCAGTTATTTGAAGAGACTCTCAAATTATGGGCCTTGCTGCAGGAGGACCAACAAGTGAAAAATATTGAAGTAGCCATCAGGGATAAGTAGTTGTAGTATGACTAGATAAAGGCAACGATATACACCGTAGCCCTTGTGAAACGTTTTGCCCGATTGAATGAGGGGAAATCTCTGCAAGGATAGATGGAGGAGTTGCGAAAGAAGATGCATATTATCACTGCACGGATGCAACCATGGGAAGAAGAAGCGGGGAAGCTCTCACTGAGTGTGGAAGGCACTCTCAAGAGGATGCAACAAACATAGTGGACAATTGGCTTAGCAGCAGAAGGGCCAACTATGGAAAATTTGGTTGAAGAAGTTTGACATGTAGCAGTTCAATGCACGGAGGTGCTTCACCTAGTGAAGTCTTCATTCAACATCTTAAAAGAAAAGATCCAGAGTGTACTAGTGGAGTGACTCGAGGACGAGTCACATATTTGTGTTGGTGGCCTATTGGGACGAGGTCCCCTAGGTCAAGTTTTTTTAAAATATTGTAAGTTCCCGCATGCATAGCATGTAGCACGCAGGTCAAATAGGAGTTAAGGGGTTTTAGGAAGGTCAAAACCACTTACATTTTGGTATTGTTTTGAGATCTGTCCATGGTTTTCGGACCATGGTATTGTAATAGAAAATAGTATAAAAAGGTTTCTTAGTTAGTCTAAGGGAATAAATCAATCAATTAGTGGATGAGATATTTTTGAGTCTATAATTGTATATCTTTTTACATTCGGGCGAAGGGGAAGGATCCTATAGCTGAGTGCATGGAGAACTTGGTAAGTCTGTAACTGAGTGCATGGGCCCCTGCAACTGTGTGCTCAGGGTCTGGAAAGTTTATATAAAAAATATCTAAAGTAATAAAGAATATTTGAAGCAACTATGTGTATGTTTCTGTATACTTGTGTATTTTCTATATTTACACGCACTTGAATGGTAGTTATATGTATTTTGTCTTAAGTACTCTCTGAAGATCTGGATCTATTGTTATGTGTTACTTTATGCATGATTAGACGTTTACGTGAAGTTTGTATCTTTTTTTAACTGAAAATCACTTAATTTTCATGAATAAGGGTTCGTGAAGGTCAGATCGGACCTAAAACTGCAGAAAATGCCTTAACCACATCACATATCCTTCTGGATGTGGAAGCCTAGTTCTAGCATCCCCCAATACTGCCTCGGGTGAGACTGCAGCCTGTGCTACGTAGGTTGTTTCCGAAAGGGTCGGTAGTGTAGGGTTTTATTGTTAGCTCAACTAACTTTGAACCTTGGTCCAACCCTCCTCAAGCCAAAACCTTGCTCTTCTTGTCTCTTGGGACATTGTTCATCAAATAACTTTACACCTATAGGAATAGGAACCTTGATCGATTTACTATCCTACATATTAAACCTCTGCAATATTGTCTCGGCATACTTTCTCTAGTTTAGCTAGATCTTCCTTTTTTCCCGATCTCATTTAATTTACATGCCCAAAATATAGTTTGCAGCACCAAGATCCTTCATTTCAAATTTGGAGGAAAATTAGGTCTTTAAATCCTAGATAATTTCTTTATCATTTCCAATTAGCAACATATCATCCACATACAAGACCAAATAAATAACACGATCACTAATCATTTTAAAATACACACAGTGATCTTCTTTGCTCCTTGTGAAGCCAAGTCCCTGTATATATTGATCAAATTTTTGATACCACATCCTTGGTGATTACTTTAACCCATATAGAGACTTTTTTAACCTGCATACTAGTTCTTTCTTACCCTTCACTGCAAATCCTTTTGGTTGTTTTATGTAGATCTCTTCTTCTAGACCACAGTGAAGAAATGTTATCTTCACATCCATGTGTTCTACCTCAAAATCAAAAGCAACAACAACATATAAAAGTAGTCTAATAGAAGCTAACAGGGCAACATGAGAAAAAATATCACCTAAATCAATTCGTGACGGCTAGGAATAACCTTTTGCTACCAACCGAGCTTCATATATCTCCACCTTGCCTTCTGCATTCAACTTCTTCTCAAACACCCATTTGATGCCAATGGGTTTCCTTCCAGCTAGCAACTTCACCAAATCCCAAGCCCCATTTTTGTCCAAAGATGTCATTTCATCAACCACAGCCTCCTTCCAGAGTTTTCCATCATCTTAATCCACTGCCTCCCTAATATTTTTGGGATCACCATCAGTAATAGATAAAGAAAATTTTGAATAGAAAATAGATGAACTATACCTCTCTAGAAACCTTCTCTCTCGAATTGATCTCCTCAAAACTGGAGTGTGTGGCTCTTCCTCTTTTGATTCTTGTTCTTCCTCATTCGACTCAAATTCTATCTTATCGCGCTCCTTTGGTAGGACTTCATGTTTAATAACATATTTAACCTCTCTAAACACTACATCTTGGTTGTACACAACCTTCCTTGTTTTTGGGTTCCAAATCTTATAACCTTTTAAACCATCCTTATACCCAATAAAAATGCACCTTTCAGATTTACTATCCAACTTGGTTCTTTTCTCCTTTGGAACATGTACATATGCATCACAACCAAATACCTTGAGATGTGACAGAGAGGATTTCTTACCATTCCATACCTCATGTGGAGTCTTGTCCTCCAAGGTTGATGAAGGTGATCTTTTAAGCAGGTAACATGCAGTATCCACTACCTCTAGCCATAATTCCTGCCCTAATCCAGTGCCACTAAGCATGCTTCGTGCCTTTTCCATAAACATCTTGTTCATTCTTTCTGCAACTCCATTTTGCTGAGGTCTGTATGGAGTAATATTTTTTTGTGCTATACCACACTTCTTACATAAATCTTCAAATTCCTTCTTACAAAACTCTCCACCATTATCTGTCCTCAACACCTTGATCTTCTTCTCCATATGATTTTTCACTAGAGCCTTAAATTCTTTAAACCTGTCAAAGACTTCATATTTCTTCCTAAGGTAATATATCAATGTATTCCTCGAGATGACATGTATAAATGAGACATAGTACATATACTTACCCAGTGATGGAGCTGACACGGGTCTAAAGACATCACTATGCACAAGATCTAATATCCCTTTCACCCTCTCTGCACTAGAGCGGAAGCTCACCCGATTCTACTTCCCATATACACAATGTTCACAGAAATTGAAATCCATAGAGAAATTAGACCTACCTTCTACCATACCATTACCATGTAGTATTTGAAGACCCTGCTCTCCAATGTGTCCCAGTATTTGATGCCATAACATAGTCTTTTCTCCAGAGAGCACTAGATTTTCTACTCCACTTTCAAGAACCACATAACGGTTGCACTCATCAATAATAGTGCTACCCAGAAGCTTGTACAAACTTTCAATCTGAACTCCCCTCATAAATACTAATGCTCCCCGTACCAGCTTGTAGGTATCTTTCTAGAACACTTTTTTGACACCTGCATCATCCATCTTGCTTATAGAAATCATATTTCTGTCCAATGCAGGAATATGAAAAACACCATGAAGTGTTCTAATTCTTCCACCTTGCAACTTCAACTTGAATTTTCCACGTCCCATGATTTTTTCCTTCTTGTCATCCCCTAGGAAGACATCACCACCATCTTATTTCTCATACTCACAGAACCACTCCCTATGAGGAGTGAAGTGAAAGGATGCACCTAAGTCAATCAACCATGCTTCATGATCTACATGTGTATTTGAATAATAAGACAAGTACACATCCCCACCTTCATCTAAGGTGGTTATCACCTCCGCAGAAGAAGCATCATCAGATCCCATTCCTTTATCAGGAGTTTTAGATCTACAAATCCTTCTTGTAGTGCCCCTCCTTTCCGCATTTTCAACATACCCTTACAGGTTTTCCTAGAGATTTAGATATCCCTCTAGATTTATATCTCCCACTTGAGGACTTATTTATGTTTCTGTTTTGGGACCGCCCTCTTATAGAAAGGGCATCTCCATTTTGGCTCTCCATATTTTTCTGTCTCATCACCTCTGACAACAAGGATGAGACTATTTCATCAAACTTCAAGGTAGTTGTATTGCTACCTATAGAAACAACTAGACTATCCCATGAATATGGTAGAGAACACAACAGGTTGATGCACTTATCTTCATCTAGAATTTTAACATCAATAGATAACAACTAACTTACTGCAGTATTCAAGGCATTCAGATGCTTTGTCACTGAGTCTCCATCCTTCATCCTCAGGTTATATAGTTTTTCCGCAGGAACAATTTGTTCACCAAAGACTTAGATTGATACAAACTCCCTAGCTTGTCCGACAAAGCCTTTGTCATAGCTTCGCTTGATACATTCAACAATACTGAATTTGAGAGACATAATCATATTGTTCTCTTCGCCTTGCAATCTAACTTCACCTAGTTGTTTGTTGACATTCTTGTTGGTGTCATACTTGGATCTATGATGATCCACTGATCTCTATCCACCAACAGATCCTTCATCTTGAGATTCCACAGCTCAAAACTTTATCTGTTGAATTTTTCGATCTCTATCTTTCCATTGTTCGCCATCTTCTTTCACTGCAAGAATCAATCACACATATCTCCCATTGTAACAAGGTCCACCACAAGCCTGAGTAAAATCCCTCAGCTGCAAAGACGTTCCCTTGAAGCTTAAACATCTCCGATAGAAAATGTAGGTTTTAGCCCTGTACAGAAATTACCTGCAAACATATTCTTAAAATAGAAAAATATACAATGGCGAGAACATAAAATATATATATATATATATATATATATATATATATATATATACACATAGATATTTTCCCTTGGATCCCAAAATTGGGGCTACGAAATTGATTTTTCATTATATTCCTTTCAATGTTACATACATATATATATACATCGAAACATCCATAAACCCCAATCCACAAACCATGGATTAGAACATAACCGTAGTTCCCTTGACCGTATCTACAAATAACATGTGCAAAAAGCATGCACGAAAACCATGCACATAACCATGGGTAGGTCCACCCAAAATCTTTGGGTCTACACAACTATTATTGGATCCACTTAAAACAAAAAAAAAATTATAGAATATACACACGCCCAACAAATGGAAAGTTGGTTGTGGGGATTTTACTTGGTTTTATTTGTATCCATTTGGGCTTGTGGCCTTTAATTCCCTGCAGAGTTAGTTATTTAATTAAAAATCCCTTTGTATATTTAATAAAATTAAAATCCAAAATCCCACATGGATAGTGGGAAGTTATGATGCATTATATATATATATATATATATAGAGAGAGAGAGAGAGAGAGAGAGAGAGAGAGAGAGAGAGAATTCCTAGCCATTGTAATTAGATGATGGAGAGACATCTTTGATGTTTTTGGGTCTTGGAATGAGTGTTTAAAAAAGGGCCTTGCATTATTTCTTCAAGGTGAGAAAGGGAATATAATAACAATAGGTAGATCCAAGGATTGAAATAGAGGAAATTCATTTTATAGTATTGTTCCTCGAGAGTACACCTTATACTCCTTCTTTCCAATAAATATGAATCAAACTTTAAATATTACTTCCAAGAAGACTTTTGCCTCATAATTACTTGATAGACTTTATAGAATAGTAGGTTTTCCTTTTTCTCTTGTTTCATGTAGGTTTATGGGATGAGTTGTGTGACCTCCATATAAACAAAGTTGAATATGGGGAAACACCCACAATGGCTTGCGGAACTTTTGAATCATTGATGTGCATCAACATTAGCAACTCCACAGGGTAGTTTGTATTATACGAACCAAAACTCGGAAGAACTTTGGTGATATCATGAAACTAAGAAGGGAGTAAGCTAAGAGGATAAAAGGAATGAAGGAAGGGGAACAAGCTCTGGAATTTTAGGGGTGAGAACAGGAATTCATCAATGCGGAAAAATACAAGTCTTCAGGGAGCTGCATAGGGAAAATCATTGCACTCAAAAGAAAATAGGGGGAGGCAAAGAAAATCCACTATTGTGACTAGCATTTCTTTCGAGTAGAGTTCTTTCCATGAGCAGATAGGAGTCAGGTCCAATGAGGTCTATAAAATGAGCACGAGAGGCAATTAATATTTTTTTGTTCATAAGTAATGTGTAAGTATGTTAGGTCCCTATAATACTAGTGTAGCCTCCTTATTGTTATTGTTAGTGTAGACCCCTTATTTTTATTGTTGTGCACATGTATCCCCAATATTGTTATTGTTTTGCCCCATAGAAGCCCACTATTTTTATTTTGTGCCCTTACATTATTATTGTTATGTAGGCTTTGATTATATTGTGACCCCTTAGACTCCTATATATACCAAGAAGTTTTTGTCATTTGTATCATCCAAGAATTGTTGATTTATGTGATGTAAAACAGGTTTCCCCCTCGGAGAGGCTAATTTTCAAGTCATTGATATATCTTTTCTTCTGTTTGTGATCCAAAATCTTTGTGAACTTCATGTAAAAATTTTAGATCTTGGTTCACTATATTTTCTGAGATATGGTTCGAAGAAGTTAGGGTTTCTGCATGCTCTAGAATTTAGTCTCAAACAAGTGACCTAGGAAAAATATTCATAAATTTATTTTCAAGCATTGGATTTGAATTCCATAAGATTAATTAAAATTTCTTGGATTTTAGTTTCTCTTGTATCAATTTTAGGGTTGAAGGTTGAAACAATGACATGTGGCATCTCGTACAAGTTCACTCTACTAAACTAGTCCATAATCAGGCCATCGTGGGAGATTCGACATACCGTTATCTTGAAGATTCCAATATTGGTCTAACTTGTGGCATTAGAAAGAAGACTCAGAGGAATACCACATGATGGAATTTTAGACCTTGGGAGGCCAAAATTATAGAGATATAATTGTTTCAATATCAAGCTCCTAAAAGCAAGAAAAAAAAGTGTGTACTTTTTTAATGCATAAGTTTTGTTTGAAAAAATAGTCTGAAGTAATTCAAAGGGCATAGTAAAGCACGGATATCATTATTTGGTTGCAATATGCCTCGAAAAAAAAAAAATGGATACTTCGATTAAGAAACCAGAAATCTCTACTATGACACATGAAGAAGAGGAAGAAATGCAACATGATATATCAAAATTACAAGACCAAGTGCAACAAATTTCGCTCTCACAAACAGTAGCCAAAAATGAATTGGAATCAATGATGAATTTTAATATGGATGATTTAGAATCAAAAATAAAAGTAGATATGGAAGGTTTGAAGGACTATTTAAAAGAAGATATGGAAGGTTTGACAAAGTTGCTACAAGAAAAGCTTCCTAATGGCGACAAGGTATTCCATGAAACTCATGATGAGAAAAAATGGAATGTTAGTTATGATTTTCGAGACTCTAACTTTTGGTTGAAAACAAACCACATTCCAAGGATCGATATGGCGAATTTTGATGGCAAGGATCCGGTAACATGTATACTACATATGGAGCAATATTTTTGATCTACATGATGTGCAACACACACAAAATGTATGCATATCATATTTATATTTAGAACCCAATTAGTTTGTATGGTATTGATGGATTTGTTCTCGTAAGCTACTTATCACTTGGTGAATTTTTATGCAGGAAATGGTAGCACATTATGAGGATATAAAGAGAAACACCTTCTTTAGCCAATTGATAAATCTCAAACAAAAGGGTTTAATGGTGGAGAACATTGAGGACTTCCAAAAATTGATAATCAGGTTAATTGATATTCTCGAGGAGCATAGGAATGATGTCTTCATAGGGACTTTAAAGGATAACATCCAACATTAGGTTCACCTTTGGGAACCTAATTCATTGGAGACAGCATTCAGGGTGGCAAAAAAAGTTGAAAGCAAAATCATGGCAACAAGGAAGTCTACCACTCACAACTATGAATATGGAAGTGTTATTACTCCTAGCCTCCCACAACCTACAAGGTTGACACCAAAACAATTGGAGGAAAAGGGAAAAAAAAGGATTTGTTACAGTTATGATAGAAAATACACTAAAGGTCATAAGTTTGGTGAGAAGAAATTATTTTACATAGGTTGTGAAGAGGAGGAAGAAAACGAAAAAGAAACATAAAAATAAGAGGATATACACCAAAAACCAACCCCAGAGAAAGAAGAAATGAATCTGACCATATCTTGTAATACTTTGGCGGGAATTACCACTCCTCAAACTCTTAATATAGAAGGATATATCAAGAAGAAAAAATTAATAGTGTTTATTGATTCGGATAGTACCTATAATTTTATTCATTGTACCAAGGAATTGAATTTCTTTCTATATCTACCACCACAGTGTCAAGTGATGGTTGTAAATGGAGGAACTATAAATTACTCTGGAAAGTGCCATAATATCAAACTAATCATGGGGGAGTATGTATTCAATAGTCTATTTTTTTCCATTCCAATGGGTGGTGTTGATGTTGTACTAGGAGACTAATGGTTACAATCTTTTAGGACGATAGCTTTTATTTTTCAAGAACTTTTCTTGAATTTTTTCTAAAAAGGGAAGTAAATTGAATTAAGGGGTATCACATGGAAACTAGGGAAGATTATCAGTTCTAATGGCATGACAAAGCTTTTGAAGAAATAACAATAGGGCATAATTGCACAATTATGCTCACTATAGGTTCAAATATCGAAATCATCCATTTCTCAAGATATCCAAAAAGTCTTGGACAATTATTCCAAGGTATTTGAGACTCCCAAAGGCCTCCCACCTATTTGTGATTATGATCATGCTATTCTCCTGATTCCAGGAAGTGTTCCTCCAAACATCAGGCCTTACAGATATCCCTATGTCCAAAAGAGTAAAATTGAACGTATGGCTGCACAAATTCTAGAGGCCCATGTAATTCAACCTAGCCAAATTTCTTTTTCTGTTCTAGTAGTATTGGTGAACAAGAAGGATAGATCAGGAATATTTGTCCAAATTATAGGGAGCTCAACAAACTCACTATTAAAGATAAATTTCCCATTCATGTCATTTATAAATTGTTGAATGAATTACATGGAGCAATTTACTTCACCAAGTTGGATCTTCGTTCAAGATATTACCAAATTAGAATGAAAAATGAAGACATTCTGAAAACAACATTCATAACTCATGAGGGTAATTGTGAATTTTGGTCATGCCTTTTGGCCTTACTAATGCACCTTCCACATTTCAAGGTTTGAGGAATTCCATTTTCAAACCCTTCCTTATAAAATTTGTGTTAGTACTTTTTGATGATATAATAATCTATAGAAAGTCTT
Source organism: Pinus tabuliformis (assembly GCA_031772625.1). Lineage (NCBI taxonomy): Eukaryota > Viridiplantae > Streptophyta > Pinopsida > Pinales > Pinaceae > Pinus > Pinus tabuliformis. The sequence continues at coordinate 693,543,270 of CM062817.1, forward strand.
GGAAGGATCATGTTCAACATGTTGACAAGGTGACAAGGTGCTCAAACTATTGGAGGAGAAACAATTATATGCAAAAACCTCCAAATGTTTCATTGGAGTATATGAGGTGGAATATTTGGGTCATATTGTATCTGATGAGGGTGTTAAGGTAGACCCTAACAAAATTAAAGCCATTAAGGAATAGAAAATTCCCATAACCCTAAAGCATCTTCAAGGATTTCTCAAGTTGACAAGGTATTATTGCAAGTTTGTTAAGGATTATGGGAGAATAGTAGTGCCTCTAAAAACATTACTGAAGAAAGATGCATTTTCTTGACTCCAGAAGCAACTAAGGCATTTGAACATCATAAAGAGGCAATGTGCCAAGCACTTGTCTTAGCTACACCAGACTTTACCAAAAACTTTATTGTGGAATGTGATGCCTCAGGAAATGGAATTGGTGTTGTTTTAATGCAAGAAGGAAGATCCATTGATTTTGAAAGTCATCCAATAAATGGAATGTATTTATGTAAACCTATTTATGAGAAGGAAATGTTGGCAATACTACATGCACTAAAGCAATGGAAACCTTCCCTAATGGGAAGACACTACAAGATAATAAAAAATCATGATAGTCTTAAATACTTTTTGGAATAAATATTATATTCAGAAGAATAGTAAAAATGGGTTACAAATATGTTGGGTTATGACTTTGAAATAATCTACAAAAAAGGGAAGCAAAATTTTGTTGTAGATGCACTCTCAAGAAAGTATGAGGATGTGGAATAATTTCTTTGTGCCATTTCTATTATCCAACTTGATTGGATAACTGAATAAATGGATGAATGGAAGAATGACGAAGAGGTATGGACACTCATTAAAAATTTGCAACAAGATCCTAGTACATCTAATACATTTTTTCTGGAAACATGATTCATTATGGTATAAAGATCGCTTATATATATGTAAGAATTCGCAAATAAAACAAAAGATTATTTTGGAATTTCACACCTCCCCCTTAGTAGGGCACTCGGTATTTTTAAAAACATACCACAGGGTCAAGAAGGAATTTTTTTGGGATGGCTTTAAATCTGATACTCAGAAGTTTGAGGCAGAATTTTTTATTTGCCAACAAAATAAAGTTGAAACAATTATGACCTCGAGTTTACCAAAATACAAAGGAAAGAGTTTCATCATGGTGGTATTTGATATACTTACCAAGTATGCACACTTTTGTGCATTATCTCATCCTTTTTAAAGCTAGTACAGTTGCTACTACATTTATGGAAACAATTCAAAAGCTAAATGGAAACCCAAATATTATTGTAAATGATAAAGATCCCATTTTCACTGGATATTTTTGGACGAAATTATTATCCTGTCTTGGTACTCAATTAGCTCATAGCTCATCTTATCATCCTCAATATGATGGTCAAACTGAGATAGTGAACAAATGTTTGAAGGATGTCTTTTTTGCTTTGTATCTGATGAACAAACATAATGGATCAAGTGGTTACCTCTGACTGAATGGTGTATAACACTTCCTTCCATACTACAACAAAAATGACCCCATTTATGTCCATCACATCGTCTTTAAGAGAAGATTCTATGTTTCGAACAGTGGAAGATCACATCGAGCATCAACAACAAGTTCTCCAACTCTTAAAGGATAACCTCACCCTGGTTTAGAACCCAATGAAACAACATACATATCAGTATCACAGTGAAAGAATTTTTGACGCAAACGAATGGGTATTTTGATAGCTACAACCATACAAACAAATATCCCTCAAGCAAGCCAAGAAGGACAATAAATTATCACCCAAGTACTATGGTCCTTACAACGTGTTGCAAAATATTGGTACTGTGACATACAAATTGGAATTGCTTTCATCTTCCCGAATACACCAAGTTTTCCATGTTTCATGCTTAAAGAAGGTTATAGATGACATGCTCCCAATTTAAACAATATTGCTAGAATTTTACGAAGAAGGAAAAATGAACCTGATAGCTACGAAATCGATCAATTTTAGAGTATCTCATTAAGTGGGGTATGACAATTTTATACAAAAGCATCCAAAACTACTCAAGCTGTTAAACACACATGGGCAGCAAGAATAATGTGAAGGATAAAACATGCAATTACAATTTTTATTAACAAATGATTTACAATTATAGTACATGTTGTGACCGTTGGGTTTCACATCCCAAGGTCTCTTGGACTCCTTTTGTCTATTCGGCTTCCACACTAACCCATTGAGGATTAGGTGTCCAACATTCCCCCCCTTAATCTGAAGGGTTATGTATGAGTCCAAGAAGAGAGTTGTAATACAAAATGTGCAAAAATGCGTGGCAACACTAGGCTGAATGTGCTCTCTGAAATGTTGGTATAAAGGGCAGTGGTTTAAGGATGACCACCAACACTGGAACGCTTAGTGCAATTCCCAGAACTCTTCCAAAACTGGCAAGAAACTGAAGTCTTCTGCTAGAGGAAGTGCTCTCATTGATTTTAAGAGGGAAACCTTCAACCAATAAAGGGAGGTCTCACCTCGCATAAAAGGGAGAACTTCAACCTGAAAAGGGAAGTCTCAAACTGTGATGGTTTAAGGATGACCAACAACTCTGGAATGCTTAATGCAATTCCTGGAACTCTTCCAAAATTGGCAAGAAGCTGGAGTCTTCTGCTAGAGGAAGTGTTCTCAATTTTGTTCCTGGAATTCTTCTGAAACTCGCAAGAAGCTGAAGTCTTCTGCTAGAGGAAGTGTCCCAGATTGCCAACTGAAGGCATGTTCAGGGGCATCTTTGTCTCTGGCTACAACTCTGAATCTGGTGTGACAGGTTGTGGCTCAGGCTCGCTTGATGTGACTTTGAAGCTTGTAGATGACCATCATTTTCCCCCCCCCTGTCAGATACAAGGTGAGATGATGGAGAAAACTAAACTACAAGATTGTTCAATGCTCTGGAACAAGTTCTGACATATGTTTGGAATATCTTCTTGGTTGTTGATGCCCATTGCCAAGAAGCTTTCCATCCAAGATGAATCTTTGTTCTTGCAGGACGTTTATTTCTGAAGCATCTGTGTGAAGAATGACTGGTTTTATGACAGTGCTTACATGGATGAAGATCAAAACAGTGATCTTTCAAATGGCCAACTCGGTCACAGTGTTGGCATTTTACAATCTGTTGTTGTTGTTGTTGTTGTTGCTATGGAAGAGGGGCAGAGTCTGGAACAGCTGAAGCTGAACTGTCATGAGGAGAAAGTGAACTGTCATGAATGAATCCAACACTCTAAAACTGAATGGGTTTGGCGTAGTCTGGAATATGAAAGGACAAGTCCTTGTCATATCCAAGACCAGTTCTGTGCTTGTTGTGGACAAGCTGTTCCCAAGGTCTGATGATGGGCTTGGGAAGTGCAGACTGAGTTTCTGCATCTGCATGTACAAAATTTGAACCAACTGTAACATTATTGACTTGCTTCTGATGGGTTGCAGTCTCAATGTTCTGAACAGAAACATGTTCAAAATGACTCCTCTGTTTTAATTCTTCTTACTGTAGCTGAGATTCGAGCTGCAAAAAATCAACTTTGTCTTGTACATTTTGCAAGCAAGTTTGAATGTTAAAAAGAGTTTCCTTACTGACTTTTACCATCCCATCAACAGTGGAAAAGATTAGACTATTCAATAACTGTAATGCATCATCAATTTTCTCCATTTAATGACAATGTTGCACAGATATCTCACACAATGCCAAATAACCACAACTTTAAATAATATAAATAGCCCCCAATGCTTATGAACATTGAACTCTGTCGTTCCAATTAATCCTCCAATTGATGAGGATGCCCTTTTAACATCTCAGACCACATTAATAGAAATGTCTTAGTTTTTTTTTTTTATGGAATGGATGAGGATGGAAATCTTTGAAATGACAAATATGGAGATGTTGGTTATTTTGAAAAATAATGCATAGTGGCACCTTCTAGTAATGGCAAGAAGTCTATTCAACAGAGCAATGCTATAAGGGAAGGTGAAATCAGTGGTAAACAAGGAACCCCAGGAGATAAAAAGGCAATGGGAGACACAAAATCACATATTCAAAAGCAGAAGAATATTGATCATAGACATTCAATTAGTATTCCAAATGATGGAGCTGCCACTTCTATGCATGTTAAGAATACAAGTGGAATGCCTCAGAGGAATGAACTTAGGGACAATGTCCGTCGGTGCAGTGATCCAATGAAGAATCAAATAAGGGATGCTTCTCTTCCACCTTGAAATAAGCCAACATCTTCAGTACACCTTGCAGAGGCCACTCTCGGATGCTTCAAGGATGAGATGCTCCATCTCCTTACCAAGAAACGCATAGACTGGAAACTGGAGAAAAAAACAGTCAGCAATGGCAATCAACCTCCGAATCGAATCTAGGACCTTCCCCAAGCAACAGTTTTTGTCATGAGAATAGAGCCAAGGACAAGAGATCAGTTGAAGCTGAACTTTCAAAGGTACTCGAATCCAATATATTCTCCAACAAATCGTCGTCTCTGTAATGCCCAATCTCTCTAGAGCTGATGATGGATCCTGTAACTCTCCAGCAGTTGGTTCTAGGTTCTAGGTTCTGTCAGCGTGCGACTACGACTTCCTTCACAGCAACTAGGGTTTAGTGGCAGGCTCTGCGGGTCTGCGTTTTCTATGCTCCTCGACTTCTCTTGTACGCGGGCTCAAATATGGGTAGATTTGGTGCTCTGAAGAAAACGTGGCCCAACTTCTATCAACGGGCACAGTTGTTGTTTTCTGCTACGCGACACTCATGGTTTTCCGACATCAATATATAACAGCAACAAAAGCAGCGGTCTCGGGTCCATGACCCTTCATTCTGTTTTCTCTGGAACTCAGTCGTAAGTGTTGTAATGTTGTTTTTATGCTTGACAACAAATTTCAGAGACCCTCATCCATTTTCTCATACAGAAACATTCCTTCTTTCAATGACCATGTGCGCTGAGGTATTCCGCTCTTAAGGTTGTTACTGTTCGAATATGAATCTACAGATTCCATATCGCATGAATGAGAAGAATCAGATAGCCATGTAAACACACTCAATGGAGCAGTGTTGTTTTCCACCGTAGCAACGTTATTCAATGTGACAGCATTCTTTTTCCTCCAGTGTTCAATGAAGCAGTGTGTTTACATAGGATATCAGAAAAGGTCAAACAACTGATAGGCAGGTAATGGCAGCGTATTATATGGAGCAGGCTTTGTATGGAGCAGCACTTTTAAATGGAGCGTTTATGGATAGAGAGTGCAGGTAATGGCAGAGAGAATGCAGGCAGTGTGACAGAGGGAGGACTAAGGTATGCACGAAGTGGAATAACATGTATAGCATGTTAGGCCATACGTTACAAAAAACGGTTGTTAACCAATGCAATAACGTAACTGCAATGATACCAATATAATAAAATTTCAGAGCTAGAAATGGCAGTATGGAGACAGTATTAACGTATGAGGTTTGCGTATGCAACGTTTTGAATATGGAGTGTCTAGCAATGCAACATGTGCCTCAGATTTGGGCGCATTGATTTCCCAAGATTTCAGTTTTCCATCTTGAATGTTATTGTGAATTCCGCAAACGACTGCTCCATCATCGATATTACCGGTTGGAGAGTAGATGTACCAGGAGGACGGGTTATTACTGTTTAGATTTCTGAATCAGCGCTCTACAAGACTGCTTTTGACTATACAGTCTCCATTATGACTGTAAGATTACATCGAGTCAAGCATATTCTAGATATACATCTTCAAGACGAGCTTCGGGATCACGCAGCTGCTATGGCCACCCAATTCGTTAGATGTTGCTACTAGCAAATGAGAGAGTGTGCCAAAGTGCACAACCTTCAATTTAGGTTTTGTAACAGGAGTTCGACGCATACCATGACCATCAAGGTTTCAACACACAGAGATGCATAAGTGAAGACATTTCAGAGTTACACATAAAGAATTCATCAGAGGATTAATGCATTATTCAAACGCATAGGTGGTGCAACAGTCAATGTACAGAGAGATGTATAAGCGATGTGCAACTGGGAATATAGTCATCAAAAAGGAGTTAAAAACACCATTTTTGATATTTATCTGAGAGAAGGAAAAAACAAATGTGAATTACGCAGAGAGACATAGATGAGAAACTTTTTGTATTCCCATGAACTACACTCAGACTTCAATCTCAATGAGCAATATGAATTTATCCTAACAAATGATCACAAACCCACAAGCTTCATTAAGACATAGAAGCGTTGGTTTACATAGGCCACAAAAACAAGTGGCTTACACAATATTGAGAAGGTTATGAATGTACCAGCTCTGATACCATGTTAAACACACATGGGCAGCAAGAATAATGTGAAGGATAAAACATGCAAGTACAATTTTTATTAACAAATTATTTACAGTTATAGTACATGTTATGACCGTTGGGTTTCACATCCCAAGGTCTCTTGGACTCCTTTTGTCCATTCGGCTTCCACACTAACCCATTGAGGATTAGGTGTCCAACACAAGCGTTGACGAAAACACTTTTTTTGAAGGGGAGGGGAATGTTAGGTCCCTATAATACTAGTGTAGCCTCCTCATTATTATTGTTAGTGTAGCACCATTATTGTTATTGTTGTGCCCATGTAGCCCCCATATTGTTATTGTTGTGCCCCATAGAATCCCACTATTGTTATTGTTGTTCCCTTACATTATTATTGTTATGTTGGTTGTCATTATATTGTGGCCCCTTAGACTCCTATATATACCAAGGAGGTCTTTCCATTTGTATCATCCAATAATTTTTCATTTGTGTGATGTAAAGGAGGTTTCCCCCTCGAAGAGGGTAATTTTCAAGTTGTTGATCTATCTTTTCTTTTGTTTTGTGATAAGGTTACGTAACAAAGTTTATCTTATTTTTCACTATCAATTGATTCAAATTCGACACATGTCCGGATGGGAATTTTGATCAATTATTAGTGGCATAAAGCAAAATCAAATTGAAAGCGACAGTAATTGCAAACATAGACAAGCAAGCAAAATATGTGTCAAAAACAAAACTAAACTAGAAGAAGCAAAGCTCAAAATTGTGAATCAAAATGATCAACATAATATAAAAGGTAATCAGAGGATGACATGATGTCCAGAGAAAACAAATCAAGTAAAAGAAAGCAAATTTTTTTAAACATTTACTTATATTCATGTTTAAGACTCAAGATTGTCTAATGATGATATAGGATGGCACTAAGCGTAGAGGAATACATCTTGAATCTTACATCTAAGATTAATGACTTGTTGGAAGGAATGTAGAATAGGATAATTGCTATTCCACCTAACTAGTGTGAATGGCAAAGAGAATGACTTAACAAGAAGCCAAAATTATTGTTGGTTGTGTCACATGACATGCCAACCAACAAGTTTTGGCTTGCGTCCCAAACAAGAAACATGAAAAGATGCAAACAAATCATAATTAGGTTTACAGGAAGAAGTGGTTGGCAAGCCATGACAAAGAATAAAATAGTTAATGGAAGCCATACTCAACTAAATCAAAAATAAATGAAAACCAAAAAGAGAGAGAAACATGGTCACCAAAAATACGTTGATGGTTTTGAAATGAAAGTGTCGCTCTGGCACTACATCAGCATCTCAAATTTCTCGGCGGTTGATGAGAAGCAACAAGAACGTTATCCCAAGGTTTATAGTTGCACGAGTAGGGTATTTAACCCACACCAAGAGTGGCGCAACTCAACCCTCTTTCATGTCAAAGGAATTTCAACTAACTAGGAAGAGCCATGCAGCTCGCAACCCTGATAAGGAACAAAAAACTATCTAACTACACTAACCCTAAATAAAAAATTATTTATAGAAGCAACCAATTAATCAATGCTCTAGGGTTTTGACCCTAGAGTATTGTAAAGCCCTAGTTGCATTGAACTTGCAAATGTTAGAAATTAAATAACATAGCAATGGAACACATAAAATATTGTGGAATCACAAGCATAGAAAAGCATGAGAGACATAGATATATATCATTCACCCAGTTTGGTATGCATGCATGGAGAAACAGTCAGGCCTTCCTTTTATATTATCCAACAAAATGAAGGGATACAGCCTACAACAAATCCGTTGTAATTTCCTCTTCGCTCTCACACAGTCTCATCTATTTTTCTTGCACAAAATGATAATACACAATCGCAATATAATTCCCTCATATAAACAGGGGTTTCCTTCTAGGGAAAAAAACCTAAATTAACATAAATTCTACCAACAGAGCTTTTGCCTAATGAATGACCTAGATTAACTATGAAATTACAATATTTTACAAGGAATTTTTTATCAAAAAATTACTTCAAGGAGCGTTCCCGCCCTCTCCTCGACCCCCCCACCAGGGAGGGGGCTCATAAAATTGTCGTCACCCACCCTAGACCCCCCTGACAGCGATCCTATAAGTGGCGTTGCGGCCTTGTTAGGAACTAGGGTCCAATGCGGCTAAAAAGAGACCTATGAATCAAGAATATAATCAAGATCCACACCCCAATAGAAAATTAAAGAAAATGAATTGGCTACAATATCCTTTATGTATAAATAATTGAATAAATGTTATACATTTTTCTATTTATATCGAATATTGAACATATAAGTGAATAGTCAATATAAGTGAAGACATATTTGAGCCCCAAGGGTTAGCTCAATCGGTCAAGTCAGGGCCTCGCTAGATGGGAGGTCACAGGGTCAATTCCCGAAAGCTCTTGGGGTCAGGTCTTGCAGTAGGCCAAGGGGCGTCAACCTAGATTTTTCCAGTGGATGTAGCGCCACCTATTGACCGAAGGTGTCCTTGAACCACAAAAAAAAAAAAAAAAAAAAAAGTGAAGACATATTTGTATATCAATTGTTTCTTGCTTACCTTAAGCTTTATTTTAATTTTTGTTTGTTGTATTTATATCATGAAATAATAAATCTTAATTAATTACATAAAACACATAATTAAGCTATAATAAATAGTATTTCATTATACAATAATTAAACATTGCTAGAAAAGGTAAAGGCATCCTTTAAGTCTTCAATGATTCCTTCATTATGGAGTTTGATTGTTGTATGATATGAAATTGAAATCTTAAACAATTATGTGAGATATTTATTTAAGTACATAATTAATGATATTTCTTAAAAGAAAACAACAAATCATTAGAGGACTTTTAAGGTCTAAAATGGGCCTCTTAAGAAAAATGTACAACCAAAATAAATTTTATAAGAACCAATAGGATTCAAGACGATGATGTCAACAATAGGGGATGATTCACTATTTTTGGAGTCAAAAAGTAAAAAGATTAAAAATAATAAAATAATAAAACTATTTTTTCAACTCATATTTTCAACTTACCTCCCTAATGTTTTACTCAAATTTCGAGTGGGAGTACTCGTTGGATGCAAAATTTAATTCTTCATCCAAAGAGTACACATGTTGCATACTTTCAATGGACCTTGCTACATGAAAAATGAGAAATACATGAAAAAACGTGATTGCAATCACATTTTTCATGTATTTCTCATTTTTTATGTAGCAGGTCCATAAAAAGTATGTAACATGGGTACTCCTTGGATGAGGAATCAAATTTTGTATCCAACGAGTGTTCCATCTCGAAATTTGAGTAAACCCATAGGGAGATAAGTTGAAAATACGTGTTGAAAAATTAAATATTTTTTTTTCCCTCTAAAATTTGATGATGTAATCTAATCTTATTTTATTATTTCCACTATTATTTTATAATTTCCTTAGGAGTCCCATTTTAGACCTCAAAATTCCCTAATTGAAATATTAAGGAGTATCATAGCCAATTAAACAATTCTTAACTAAACATAAACAAAAATGTGTACAAAAGTAAAACTAAATTAAAAGAAGACCGCTAACTAAAAGAAAATATCAAATAAAACAAAAAGAAAAGGTAACCGTTAGGACATCATCTACGAGAGTTAGGGCTTACATAAAAGAAAGTACAATAAAGTAAAAAATATTAGAATTTACATGATATCAAAAGTGGAACATATAGGTTACAAAAGTTACAACAGTAAAAAGAAGTAGAACAACACATTTTTATAGAGAAAATTAAAAGTAAAATTTAAACATCATTAAATAAACATAAGCCCAAATGCCAAAAACCATTGAAGGGAAATATGACCAGCAAAGGAAAATTATGTTTTTATTACACTTTTGACATCTAGGTACATCTGTAGTGGATGGAATATGCATGAAACTAAGAAGGTGATGCATATTTGAATTTACAATGATCGACAGAGAATAAGAAAACAATGTAAACTTTGAAACGGGAACTATAAACTCAAAATGAGAACTCTAGCAAAAAAACCCAAAAAAACAAAAAAAACCTAAAAATGAAAAATGTTGATGTTGGAATACTAAAATGCTAGAAAAACATAAAAAAACAGCCTAAAAACAAAAAATGTTGATGCTAGAATACTGAAATGCTGGAAAACCTTACAATTTTGACAATTTTTCAATCATGACATTATGGAAAAAACTTATGACTAAACAAACTTTAAAAATGAACACCCAAATAAAAGAGTCATTATACCAAGAGTAGTTTCTTTTTTAAATGTTACAAATATGACGACCTTAAAATCTTAATCTAAGACAGCTTAACACATTGCAAAAAAAAAAAAAAAATCAACCATCAAATTGACACAGTGCAGGCAAACTCGACCCACTGTAATGAAAACTTAAATATCAACCATGAAATTGACACATTGTGAGGGCAGAGTCAGTCATTTATGATAAAAACTTTAAAGCAGCAATCAAATTGACACGGAATGAGATCAAGTCGTTAGTCGAGGATCGACATGGACCTTGTAGGAAAAATAAAATAAAACAATATAATAAATAAATAAAAATGAAAAATACAAAAGAAAAAAAATAAATAAATAAATAAAGACTAAAAAGTTTTAAAATAATAAAAATAAGTAAATAAAAATATATATCTTAAAACACACCCAAAAAAAAAAACATGACAAAAAAAAAACATTGAGAAACATACAAATAAAATCATAAAAAAAAATTAAAAATAATAATAAGTAAATATAAAATATATATTACAATAACAACAAAAAATTTAAAAACATGGCAAAATATATATATATATATAACACAGGGAAAAAAACACAAATACAAAAACATATATAAAAAAGACAAAAAATAAATCAATCATAAAAAAAAAAAAAGTCCAAAAAAAAATTATCATAAAAAAATAAATAAATAAATAAATAAAATAAAAATAAAAATACTATAAAAAAATACAAAAAATATTTTAAAACAAGCTTAATTTATAATAATAAAAAGAAAAGAAAATAGACAACAAAAACAAAAAACAAAAATAAAAACCATTAAAACTAAAATAAAAACAACACAAAAAGGTTATATTAAAAAACAAAAAAAAGACGTAATTAATTAAAAATTTGTAAAACATTAAAATTAAAATCATTTAAAAAAATTATTAACAAAACTTATTAAAAAAAAAAATCGAACAACTTGGCAAGCTAGACCAATGGTCGGGCCGCCTTGGACCTGCCTGGCCATTTCTTAAAATCGTCCAGGTAGGCCCAGGGCGGCCCAGCCGTGGAGTTGTTTGACAGCCTCCACAGCCAGTCGAGCCTACCTGGTCGAGGGCCTCCATGATCGAACAACCCAGTGGTCGGGCCAGCCTCACCGATTCTTGGTATCGGCCAGGCAGGCCCAGGGCTAGCCTGCCAAGCCCACCAAATTTATTTATTTTTTTAATAAGTTTTGATAATAAAATTTTTTAAATGATTTTAATTTTAATGTTTTACAAATTTTTAATTAATTATATTTTTTTTAATTTCGTTTTTTTTTTTTTTTTAATGTTTTTTTAAATGTTTTTTATATAATTTTAATAGTTATTTTTTTTAATTACTTAAAATCGTTTTAATTTTTTTGGTTAATTTTGTACGTTTTTTTTTTTTTTTAATCAGGTTTGTTTTTAAATCTTTTTTTTATATATTTTTAGTTTTTTTAATAATTTTAAAAAAAAATTGTATTTTTATAGTTAAAAAAAAAAATTAAAAAAACAAACAAACAAAAACAAAAAAAAAAAAAAAAAAAAAACAAACAAACAAACAAACAAACAAAGAAACAAACAAAACAAAAAAATCATTTTTTTATCCTTTATGAGATAATTTTGTTTTTTTATATTTTTTATGTTTTTTTTTGTCTTTTTTATATTTATTTTTTTTATATTTGTTTTTTTAAGTAATCAACATTTTAAAAAAAAAGAAATAAGACAACTAGAAAAATTGTTAAGCAATCAACATTTAAAAAACGATCGTGCATAATTAGGACATGTCAAAAAATGTAACATTTATAAAAATATCCACACTTAATACATTAGAAAATTTAAAGTGTCAAAAATAAGCCCATTAAAAAAAGGGGTTGATGTTGCATCAGCATGTTTCAAAATCAACATGAAAATCACTAACATTTAAAAACAAATATCTCTATTAGATGCATATGAAAATTTAAAGTATCAAAAATATGCTCTGATAAAAAAATAAATAAATAAATATTCTCAATCAGCGCTTTTCAAAGTCAGATGATTTTTTTGCTACCTCAAAAAAATGGGTAATTGTATCAGTTCTCGTTTCAATGTTTACGTTGTTAAAAGATCATATTATGCAAAATGTCATGTACTTAATACCAACTTTAATGATAGAATGGTGAAATAAATGTAATGAATGATCTTAACCTTTGCCTAATATAACCAATGGAGCTTTCCAATCACATTCTAGCAGACACTCAAAAGAGACAACCTTCAAACTAGCAATGACATCATACAAGCCAAGGTTAATTGCACAAAGAATGAACATGAAATAAAAAGGAGAAAAACCACAACACTATTCATGCCCTCACTCACAAATTGGGTAGCATTTGGGTATGAAAATGTCGGGATATCCCTTGTTCTGAGCAAGTTGTTTGATTTTATAGATCTCCTGAGATAGGTGAATGGTCTCAATCCTCTTCGATTGGTTGTCAGATAAAAACTTGCCAGTTGCATTCGTTTTTTTTGTTTGGCAATTATCCTCAACCTTTTAATCTTCATTGTGTTGGGCTCATAATCAATATCTGCCTTTAATACATATTTTGTTGGAATTGCTCTTATTTTCTTATTTTTTTAAAGTTACACGTGAATTTCATTACACAAACCTTGCACAGAAGCCTGTGTTCCTCAAGAATATTTTGGGTAATAAAATTAAATTTGAATTCAAGATAAAATGAGAGGATAATCAACAAAGTGAAACTTTTCATTTAGAAATTTGACAAAATTCACTAACTCCACTACTAGAGAAACATTATAATATGATATTGCTCTAACTTCCTCCATGGGCTTATCTTTACCTCATTTATTATCCAAAGTTGCTATGTTAAAATTATAGTGTAGTGAGATAATTTCAACCCTCTTTATCTTAATTTATTCAATTCTTTTCCATTTGAAATGTTATTTTTTTGATTTGCAAGGAAAGCCTACCAGCAGTCATAATATTGAATCGCATATCAACCTTGGTTTTTACTTTCACAATTTGTGCACACATATCTTTCATCATCCCTTCATATTAACAATAGAGTCAATTATGCATACAATGCCTTCCCAATGAAGAATCAAACTCTCCTCTTTTTTCATTCTTGATTCTTGGTTCCCATATTTCACTCAACCTTGGCTGAATTTCCCAACAGATTCCAGTATTCCACACGGTTGAATTCTTCAACATTCAAATAGATATATACACACATCAATGCTTGTTCATATTCCCTTTTGAAAAGGAATATTTGAAAAGAATTATCCCACCTAAAACATGAGATAATGTCGTCATTAGAGGAAATTCAAGCCGAAAAGTGCCTATGAAATCTTCATGTAATTTCCATGTCATAATATGTAAACCAATCAAAATCCTTTCAATTTAAAAAGAGATACATGTAAATATTTTGGAGGCAAAAGAAGAAAACTATGTTTTCTAATTGTATTTTGGCTTATCTCCTTATAGGTTTTCTCAAATTTCAAGTGTAGACACTCGTTGGATGCGGAAATGAATTCCATATCCAATGAGTACACATTATGCTATGGTTGTCGTGCATGAGGTGATAGTATGCAGTCAATGTTATCATGAATGATGTCGGTATATTTATATGATATGTATATACATGTATCGTCTTAATCTGGATTAGTTTTGCAGACGAGATAGCCTCCCCTAAACTTCACTGAGGTATGTTGATTATGTTTATATTTGGTTAGCTAACATGGTATGTTTGCAGGAAGAAGAAGATCAAATATGACTAGAAAAATGGTGGATTACAGTTCACGAGTCTCTCCTTATTGATCATATGAGCAACCAATATATGGGTACTCTCCTGACAAAGCAAACACCTTGAGAAGTCTAAAGGCAGAGATAAGAAGTTGCAAAGAAAATAATGACATAATCATTCAGTCACAAGAGAGACTTGTCAAGGCATGGAGAAATAAGCACAGGTCAATGTAGTTATCCTTCAAAATTTATCAGACTTGCAGAGACATGGACATCCACGGATCAGTTATGGACAGGAGGAGAGGACTAATGAGGCATATGGTATCAAGTCTCATGGTGGTCACAGGTCAGACAGGGATAACACTTTCAAGTTGGTAGGTTCTTGCGTACACCTGGTAGGATAGACAGCAACATGGGTTCTACTCTAGTTCTAGTTCATACAGGTATCATGGTCATCATCGGTATCATCCTTATAGGAGGAGTGACAATGGATATTTGTCGGATGAGTTCAAGGAAGCCAAGCCACCTACATTTGAGGGAGAGATGAAGAAGTCGAAGGATGCAAAGGCATGGTTACTTGGGAGGAAGTTTTTTGCACTGCATGACTATACAGAGAACATGAAGACCATAATAGTTATTTTCAACCTCAAAGGGAAAGCAAACATTTGGTGGGAAGATGTGAAGTGTGTCAAAGGCATCAAGACAAAGGATTTGAGTTGGCATGATTTCATGATACTTTTCAGGAAGAATTATTTATCAGAGAGGTAATATGATGGAAAAGATAAGGAGTTCTATGAGCTAAAGATGGGATCAATGACAGATGAGGAGTACATGGCTAAGTTCTTAGAGCTTTTGAGGTATGTGTCGTATCTTAAGGATGAGAAAACCAAATTTTAGAGATTTATCAGTGGACTGCCATTAGCATTTAAGGATTGGATTGAGTATGATAAGCCTCAGTTGCTGGAGGAATTCATTGGGAAGTTGAAGCATTGTTATGAGCAATCGAAGCGTAAGATTGAATCTAAGTAGGGTTGGAAAGGGAATGACAAGACTAAAGGTAAATGGCCACCAAAGTGAACAAGACCTCAAGATGTAGGTGAGAAAGAGAATGTTGTTCCTTACAAGAATTTTAATGTCATTGAGAAGGGACATGGATCTCAGCCTGGAGAGCAACAGAATAGAGGTGATGGTAGGAGATAGTTGTAAGGTTAGATATATGGAAGGAAGCATATCAAGAAGGATTATTTGTCATATCAGGGTGATATGCCTCAAATTTACAGTGCTCAGGAGGCGCACACAGTTGGGGATGTTGGATAGAGTATTCCTCGGATATATGCAGCATTGGATAACATGTAGGTGAATCACCAAGCATCATTCATAGAGATGGAAGGTAAGCTCTTTGATCGGTTTGTTTCTATTTTGATTGACCCTAGATCTAATTATAGTGATGTTAACCATGGTGTCAGGCGGAAAGAGTCGATTGTGCGGACACAACCAACCTCCCTAGGAGCCTAAGACTCTCTAGTGACAAACAAGAGCAATCCTTCTCTAAACATGCATTTACTATATAAGAAATCAAGTGTTTAGATCCTACCTGTAGTCCAACGCTGTTGTAGCAGTCCAGCCCCGCTGATCCGGATGAGATCCTCCTTCACTTTGAAACCTGCATCCACTAACAATCAAACGATTAAATAGCACTTGATAATCTCATAGAATAAAACATATTTAACACATAGACCAAGGAGTACATGGAACAACTCATAAATAACAAGTTATTGAGAAGAATGGACTCATTTGCATTAATAGGAAACAAAAGGAACAATTACAACCTGAGCCTTGGTGTTGTGCAAGTCCCTCCCAGGGTCCATTAAGAGTTCTCCTTTACTTTGACAAAGCTCACCCACTTCCAAATAGAACAAGCAAAGATGGCAATCTCTCCTCACAAGCTTCTAAATGGGAGTCCTAATTCCTGCAGCATCTACCCTTAGAAATGTTTAGCTTCCAACCTCCTCTCCTTCTGGCCCAATGTCTGTATTTATAGTGGTCTAGAGGAAGTTATTCAGGTCCACCATCAATGGGATAATCCCCTCTTTGGATGGGATAGCTCCCTCATTGATGGGATAAGTTCCTCTTTGGTAGGGGTACATGAACCATCTGGAGGCGCTCAATACACGTCGAACAACCTTCTAGAATGCTCTAGAAATGACCACAAGTAACTTTTTAAATATGAAACTTGCGCATTTTGACCTTTACAGGGGGACGCACCTGCCCCTTTACATACAGAGCGTACAAGGACGCAGCTTTTGTGAACATTGGGTGCGTACCCGCAGGTAAGGTTGAGAGAACCTGCGTACCCAGAGATAAATACATTTATAAAGACTTTCTCTCTTTTTGGAGTTTGACATGGAGAGCAGAGGCATAAGACTTGCCTAAGAGGATAGCATGACTGTTGATAGATCCATACTAACTGTAAATAGCCATGGTGACATTTTTTAGTGTAACAGATTGCCCCCTAAAGTGCGAAGCCTGTAATAGATTAGGGTTTTGTATTATCTAGGAAGGGTGAAGCGCTTTATCATTTCAAGGATTATCTCGTGGAGAGCCTGGTCAGAACCTGCAATTTTCAACACAAAATACATGTATAAGATTATATCATCACTGAGGTAGGCATTCCCATACTCAGATCAAAACTTTAACTAACAGACTAACTACTCTGATACAGGAATGATCTTGCAGTACATCATAATCATAGACTTTTGTAGACACAGTATGGGCGCAGCCATCTGTTTATGATTAGTCTACTTAGATAATGAATACAAAACTCCTCGCAGCCTGGATGGTGGAAACTAGATCCAGGGTCTTCACTTCTACTTCCCGAATTGGTACGATTCTAGCCATGTGAATAAATGAGTTGATGTCGAACATGGTAGAAACCACTTGATTACCAGTCGATGATGTACACTGTTAACAAGTGTGAGAGAGACCACCAGTAATGTCAATGGTTCTCAAAGTACCCAGTACAATCCATGAGATGTGAATGAATGAGTTGATGTCGAACATTTCACGGAATCCTTCGATCGAAAGTCAATGATGTAAACTGACGTCAAAGGCGAGAAACCTGCCATTGATGCATGCAGACTTCAAGGTACTGAAGATTTCTAAGTCATCTCTCTAGATAATGTGCTGATGTCGATAGAAAGCGACCCATTGTAGGCAAGCCCACAACACGAAATCATTTATTCAAGTTGAAGAAATGTTGTTGTAAGGACTGACTCAGGGATGGTCAAATGGATGACAAGTATTTTGCAGATGAAAGTTTTGCTTGCATACCTCTTGAACACATAACGACACGAAAGATGGCTTGGTGATAAACGACTCAAAGTTAATCCCCGGAACCCGGCTGAAGTCTTTCAAAGTGGTTTGATCAACTGTGAGGTAAAGGATTTCCCAACCCAGGTGAATGAAAAAGTGTCGTGTTCAAGAGTGGTAATAAAGTTTCTTCTGAGACAAAAGATAACAAATAGGCTCATTCTTCTCTCTTTTCCCCCACCATTTCTGGCAAGTACCTCTTTATTTTTAACAAGCTTGAGGAGGATAACATATGCTTGATTATAAGCTCATCCTTCGGATGAGTCCAACCTAGTTTTGATTCGAACCCTAGGAAGGAGTGGTTCGTTCCTGTTTGCAATTGAACAAGTCCTTTACTGTGAACTTTTAACGAGTCCAGTATAGGAGAAACTCGGCGTTTTTCAATTTTAGAGAGTCTGAAAAACTTAAGAAGACTCCAAGTTGAACTTTTTCGTAGATTTGTGTCCCTCAAGCCCGAAAAAGTATAAAATAATACCTGGGGGAACCGCTTGATCTTGCGACCAAGGAGTACTTTCATAATTAGTGCCACTGACCTGAAAAGTAAAAAGCGATCAAGGACACGTCGTTTTATTTCCAGTATCGAGTTTGAAACGACAAAAACCCGGCAATCTTTTCCTGATTTTACGGTCAGAAAAGAGCTATAAGGGGACCGTCTTTTAATTCCGTTTTAACGAGTGTAAAAGAAACGCTCGGCAATCTTTTCATATTTTAGGAGTCAGAAAAGGGCTTAAAAGATGACTCTGATATTATGGTTCGTGAAAAATGACAATTTTCCCTCTAAATCCCTTTGTCCTGCACAAAAACGACACATTACTCATACCTGTTTAAGATAGGAAAAAATGCATTGAAAAATATCCTTCCATGGTGAAAAATGAACAAACCTAGCATTCATTCATCCAAAAAAACCTATAAAAAGACTTTTTACCATGTCATTTTTACCATTTTACTGTTGAGGTTGAAAAAAGGGCTTTTGGCAAGAAACTTCCTGTGGTCGCTGCGGAGAATCCAACCGTCAGAATCGAACGCTGTCTCTTCCAGGTATTTCACAACATCCTCCTCTTCAATTTCATCCGATCAAAATTTGTTTTAGGTTTTAGGTTTTAGTTTTGGTTTTTGGGGAGTTTTGGGTTTTAAAATCCGCTCTGCGGGGTACGCAGATGCCCTAAGGGTGACCTGCGTCCCCCGACTTTTTCCCACACAGGAAAAAGGTCGGGGTACGCAGCCCACCTTCAGGCCAGCTGCGTCCCGACGCTCTGTGTCCTAAACGCGGGGTGAGTCCCCCGCGAAGGGCGGAATTTGAAACCCCAAACCCCAAAAATAACCATTTGAATTTTCCCAAACTAATTCTAATCTTTGTTTCTTGGTGTGTAGGGCACCCACCATGTTGGATTGGAGAGAAAGAGAGCACGAGGACGTTGATTTAGCCGCAATTAATCACCAACCTTCCATTGATGCCCTAAAAGCATGCGGACTATATAAATACTGGGCCATACCTGGCATGAGGGCTCAGGTGAGATTCTTGGAGTGGCTGGTTGAGAGATGGAACATTCATGAGCAATGCTTTTACATCGGAGGGCACCAGCTCGAGATAGAGCCCTCTGACATATACTTTCTCACTGGCTTGCCAAATAGGGGCGAGCAACTCAATCTAATCGGGACTAGGCCGGGTGGCCAATCCCTTGCTAGTCTCCGGGCAGATTGGTGCATACCCAATCAACACCATGCGAAAGGCGTAGAAATCAAACACATCTCTCGGCGTGAACTCAAGGTTATAGCTTTCACGGTTACCAGAATTTGCGGTGCAGCCGCTTTACATATTGCCACAGGGTCCCAAATGCAGATGGCGATTGACTGTTTCCAAGGCACCATTTTCAACTGGTGTGATGTTGTGTCGGCCAATATGAAGGGCCAACTGACTAGGGCAAATAACGGACAACTGAAGACCTTTGGATATGGGCCTCTAGTTGTGAGATTTGCCTTAGAGAGAGTTCTGATGCTGATCCCTCAGCAACTCACTGTTGATATCTTGGGTCCTCGGGAGCCAAAGCTGATACGATGGGTTACGGTGATGGCCCGGCATCCTGACGAGGGCGCGGCAGTTGTTCGATTCCCTGATGGTTATTTTCACTGGTTAGAGGACCAGGTTTTTTCGATCCAGGACTTTCCGTATGCTGGAGTAGATTTTCGAGGTGATACGGACATGGTTCTTCCACAGGGAGAACAATGGGACGACAGAGGTACTTTATTTTTCACAAGTTTTCAAATTATATATTTTTTGTTTTTTATATATATCGTCTCAAAACTGACAGTAAAAATTTTCAAAATGCAGATGTTGGTCCACAGCGCCCAGCCAACCTCCGGCCTTTTGAGAGGAGACATCCAGTTGCACCGGTACCGGCTCCACAGGACGCGACTGCAGAGTCACTGGCTGAGTTGGAGCAGGATCTAGAGCGTCTGACGGTGGATATACCTGAGACTACTATAGATGATATTCCTATCAGACTTCAGCGCTATGTAGTCGCAGTCCCTGGACCGTTTAGGAGGTTTTTGTGTAAGGTAGCCCGTGCAGTGGTGTCGTATAGGGAGCACCACCAGTGATTGGATAGTCACTTTTGTAGACACATATGACATTTTTGGCTTTTTGTACTTATCATTTTTGCCGATCATAAGGTGTTTTTCAACCTATGATCGAAGACGATGTATATTTTTTTGACACACTCCTACCTATATATATATCACTATTACCGGCTTATCTTGTTTAACATATGATGAAATGTTTTTTAAATTTACTTGCATGATTATCGTAAATGTTTGTCCAACATTCGAGAAGCAATTGCATCTGCTAATGTATTTAAAGACCTTGGAATATGCTGATATTCAATGTAATCAAATTCACGTTCCAAGAGACGCACTCTCAAAAACAACCTTAATAACACAGGATTTCTAATGGCATATACTCTATTAAGCTGTAATACAACAAGTTCAGAATCTAACCTCACTATCAAACGTCGAATTCCAAATGAAATAGATTCGGATAATAATTCAACCACTGCACTGTATTCTGCAATGTTGTTCGTTGTTTGACCGAGGCTTACCCCATGCATAGAAACTAACTCGTCAGAGGGCGAATAGATAACCCAAGCTGCGGAAGAGATATTCCGTGTACTACGACAAGCACCATCAGCAAATCCGATGTATGTTTGGAGAGGCGTCGACATCTGCAATATCAAGAGTAAAACCAAGATAAGCCAGAATAACGACGAAAAACACACTCTTTAAGCTAAGCACACTAACTAAACTAACAAACATACTAGCTAGAAAGAAAACCTAACCTAACTAAAAATTCTCCATACCCACCATTTAAGCATAATACCTCTTTAGGTAAAGTCCATTTCTGGGTTTACCCAAAGAGTCCCCATCAAAATCTACCAGCTCATAAGCCCCTTTTGCTAGCTTTCGCTTTACAATGTAGGGTCCATGCCACATAGGAACGAATTTTCCAGCACCTAGCTTATCGTTAGCTTGATCATATAATAGCACTAGGTCTCCCTCCGAAAAACTTCGAGGGGTCACATTTCTATCATACTGAGCTTTCATTCGCTTCGCGTGAGTCTCGATTGCCAATGCAGCGTCACGTCGAGTCTCATCTAATTTAGCTAAGTATAATAAACGCTTCTCCTCTTCGGAAGTAGCTGGAAGTAATTCGACAGCCATTTGAAGTGATGGGATTTCGCATTCAATGGGTAACACAGCTTTCAAGCCATAAACTAGCTGGAAAGGAGTGAACCCTGTTGAAGTTTTTACCGAGGTTCGGTATGCCCATAGCGCTGAAAATAACATGTTATTCCAATTCGATCGATGAATACCAATGGTTCGTCGGATCATGATAACCAGAACTTTGTTGATGGACTCAACCAAACCGTTGGCTTGCGGATAATAAGGAGTAGAGCTATCGTGGCGCAAACCAAGCTGGCTTGTAAGCTCAGTCATCATGATGTTTCGAAAATGGCTCCCATGGTCAGTGATGATTTCTTGTGGGACACCAAACCTAGTTATTATATGATTGAATACGAAAACTGCAGCTGTTTTGCCGCTTGCGTCGAATGTAGGCATCACCTCGGCGCATTTAGTAAAATAATCAACCGCGAGGAAGATATACGCATGCCCCCCGGCCGAGTGAGGGTTACAAGTAATAAAATCGATACCCCATTTGGCGAATGGACCAACGGAAATTATAGGGTGGAGAGGAGCAGGTGGTGCGCGCATCTTGCGATCAAACACTTGACAGTTGTGGCACTTCTGGACTGCAATGATACAATCTTTAAACATAGATGGCCAGAAATAGCCAGCGCGCAACACCTTCTGAGTTGTGGCATACCCAGACATATGACCGCCACATGCTCCAGAGTGACAATCATTCAAAACCCTCTCAGCCTCTTCGTGAGTTAAGCAACGTCGAAAAACTAAGTTTGCCCCCCGGCGATAAAGTGTATCTCCAATAATCTTGTATTGCTGGGATTGAAACCGAATTTTTCAACGTTCCGACTTTGAAGCTTCAGGCCGAAAGGTTTGGGTTTGGAGATAGATGATTATATCCCCGTACCACGGATCTAAAGTACTGATAAGAAACAAAGATTCATCCGCAATGGACTCCTCTGCCACAGTTTCTGTGTCAGCACGCGGGAAATCACACATCAATTCCGCAAAAACTAAGGATTTCTTAGACTTGTACTTCTCAAACTCCAAGTCGAACTCTTGCAGGATAACGATCCATTTAGAGTACTTGCCCCCTAGTAGTTGTTTTGTCAAGATATAAATCATAGGGTTGCAATCCAAAATAACTGTAGTTTTACGGAGAAGAATGTAATGACGAAAACGCTAGATAGCTTGAACGGCTGCCAGGGCCAATTTCTCCACATGCGAATATTTTAGCTCAGTGGGGTTCAATGTCCTACTAAGATAATATATCACATGTTCCGCTCCGAATTCATCTTCTTGAACTAACACCATGCCAATGGTGGAATGTGAGGCTGCGAGGTATAAGAAGTAGTCCTGGTTGTAGTTGGGAGGATGCAACAACGGTGCATGGGTCAACGCGTGTTTAAGTGCATCAAAAGATTGTTGGCCAATCTCATCCCAAAAGAATTGAGCGTTTTGTTTCAACAACCGTGTAAAACCTTTAGTGACCTCAGCGTAGTTTGGAATGAATCGGCGTAAAAAGTTCGCTTTCCCTTGCAAACTTTGGAGTTGGCGCAAACTCGAAGGAGGAGGCAATTTGATGATAGCTTCGACCTTCGAGGGATCGACGCGAATGCCGGCTTTTGAAACAACAAATCCCAGCAATCGACCCGTCTCTATACAGAAAACACATTTGTGGGGATTCAACTGAATTCGATAATGCCTACACCTCATAAAGTTTGCTCGTAAGTGGACAAGGTGATCAGCTCGGTGTAAAGAATGAGCAGGCAAATCATCGAGGTACGGTTGCACAATGTGCTTGATGTCATGAAATGCATAAGACATCGTCCGTTGAAAAGTGGCCCCGGCATTCTTAAGTCCAAAAGGTAATTTGCAATAAGCATATGTCCCCCATGGACAAATGAATGTCGTTTTTGGTTGGTCGGCAGGTAGAATATTGATTTGATTATAGCCCGAAAAACCATCCATGAAGGAAAACATTTCACTTCCGGCACAATCATCAATTATTTGATCGATATAAGGCGTAGGATAGTTGTCTTTTGGACAAGCTCGATTTATATCCCTATAGTCGATACAGATTCTTATTGTTCCTTGTTTCTTATTGACCGGAACAATATTCGATACCCAATCCATTAACGGTATTGGATAAATGAAACCTGCTTTCAACAGCTTCTCGACTTCTGCTTTAATCGCAGCCGCTTTCCGAGGGTGAATCTGACGCAACCGTTTCCGGACGGGTTTAGCATCCGGGTAGGTCTTTATTTCATGAACAACAATGGCAGGGTCGATTCCCGGCATTTCCTCGTAAGACCAGGCAAACACATCGCAGAATTCTTAGAATAGGGCCTTGTAAGTTCGGATTTCATCTTTTGTACATGAGGCACCTATATGAATGTTTTCCTCAATTCCGGGCTTCACTGAAATATCAATGGGAATAGTACGAGAAATATTCCCTAAATTCAACTCTGAATCAGAATGTTTCGTTGGATTCTGAGCGTCTTTGACATATTTAGCGGTAAAGATAGATGAAAAATCATTTTCAAAAGCATCATCCTTAGGTAAAAACGAAGATCTGTGATGAAGATCTTCCCATGGTAGATCGTCTACACTTAGGATTTCGCGAAGTTGCTCGTCAGATGACACGACTTCGGGAAACGCTATCCGTTCTAAGGTTGAGGTGAAAAGTGATTCTTCACTGACCACATTCATTTGGTCGAGCTCGGTTGAACGCGAGTCGGTAAAAGACATGACAGCTTCATAAGCAATTTCATATGGACTCAAAGGCATAGCATCACCGAATGAGTCTATCTCAGATTCAGATGGGACAATCCAAGGATCATCATAAATAATGTTTTCTGATGTAATCATATGAATTGATGCAAATGAAGGGTCTGCGTTGATTGGAGGGAAAGGAAAAGTTCCCAGTAAACCAGAATCTTTAACTAAACCTACGCCAACGTCCCTATAGGGGATTGTCGTCTTACCGACATGCTGGATACTCTCTGAAGAGGCTGGGTCGGATGAAAAGTATGACAGCTGATCAATGGTCACGATCTTACCGTTATATGGAAACTTTATTACTCTGAAGACCGATGAAACGACTGTTGTCATAGCATATGACCAACTTCGACCCAAAAGAAGGTTGTAGTCTAGAGGGGCATCAACCACCTCCACATCCAGACTAACGGTTTTGCCTTCTACCCCTATAGGTAATTCCTATAGAATACCAAACGGACGAAACCCACGGCCATCAAAGGCCTTAAGGATGGTTGGGGATTGGTTCAACGAAGGAGAACCAAGCGATCTCCAACATTTAATCGACATAATACACGTAGAAGCTCCCTCATCAATCACAGTCCGATGAATAGGCATGTTTTTGACTATCACTGGAATTTGGAAAGCCATTTGATGGGGTAGATGCGGTGTACTATTTTCTAGATCGAAGATTATCAGGTTCGGGTCCTGAACATCAACAGCTCCGATAGCCGACAAAAGTAATTTTCGTTGTGCTGGGCATGATTGCAGCACTTCTAAAGCCGACATTGCTGAGGGTGAAACAGCTAAGTCCTCAACAATGTTGTAATTCTGGGCTGCTCTCGCATGTGGATTGAAAGCAGACCTTCGAAGTACACCCTTGGCAGGCGGTTTGATTACTAAGTCCGGGTTAGGTTTTTCGATCTGAAGTGGATCGAAACCAGGAGCTGAGGTTGATGGATTAGAATGAGAAGATTCTGCTTCTTTACCATCAACAGGATTCTTACTACCATAATCTTGTGATCGAGTCGCAATCCTCACATGAGACATCATCAAAATGGGTTCTTCACTGGCAGTCGAGGAAGAACCTATCATCTTACTTTCCTGCTTTGGAAATGGATCTTTTAACACAGCAGGAGTGGGAGAACCTTTGACTATTTTCACAACCTCGGCCCGATGAGGGCAATCTCTCGTAAAATGATCTTCTTCACAAATAAGACAAGGATATCGAGGTTTGTGCTTTTCGTCATTGGTTTCCGACTTTTCTGTTTTCTCCTTCGGAGCCTTGTCTGCTTTAGCCTTCTTCTTTCCTTTCTTCTTTCCACCGTTTTTTGATTTGGCCGTAGATGACTCTACAGCGTGAATATCGGCGGAAAGTTCAGGAGAAGACTCTCCTGTCGGAGAATCAGGCAAAGTGATTATAGGAGTAGTTGAAGCCTTGGAGGATTTCTTCTTACTCTTTGTGTTCACGATGCCAATCATACCATCAGCGGCATGAGATCCCGAAGGAGCAGCAGCGATTTGATTCGATTTTGGAAGATCTGGAATCTTCTCGTGTAACGTACCCGACTAAGTGTAAACTAAGTCAAGGTACTGTGCCTGAGCAATGACTTGCTCCTCAGTAACTACTCCGGCCTTAGCTACATCTTCAGTAATCTTCGGTAATAATGATTTAACAAACCATTCAGCTAAGATTTGGTCCGGAATAAAAACTTTCACTAGCCTTCTTCGACGTCTCCACTCATGAATGTGATCAGAAATATACGTGGACGTCGATTGTTTTAGTGAATTTAATAGCTCCGTGCCGTTATCGTATCTGACCAGCAACTGAAAGTGAGTTAAGAACGAGGTAGCTAATTGGCTGAAATTGTAAAAAGAGGCTCGTGGTAACTCAATGTACCACTTGGCCGCGAGACCAATGAGTGTACGCTGGAAAAGACGTAAGCGGATCGAATCATCCGAGATAGAATTTGAAGCACACTAGAGGTGGTAAGTCATCACATGATTGGACGGATCCTCTCCAGACTTACCTTCGAACTTGGGTATATCATTGGGCAACTTATTTGGCATTGGCGGCCAGAACGGAAGATATTGAATTGGATCGTTCGTTAGGCGCGTCAAGTCTGGTAAATCCAAAGTTGCGATAAACGGTAACTGCCGGTTAGGATCTCTAAAACTCTGGGTCACAAGACCAGTCCCAGGAGGAGGATATCCAGGATAACTAGGAACAGGAGTCGCATTAGGGATATTATATCCTCTTGGAAAACCAGGATTAACCGGACCGTACTGGGGTTGTTGAGGTTGTTGATAAGTGTACCCAGGATACGGTTGATACTGGTAAACCGGCTGTTGGACAGCTTGCCCATGTTGGTACTGTCCCTGGTACGGTTGTTGAACAAATTGAGGTTGAGTAGTGACAACCGTACTTATACCAGGCTGACCTGTAGGCATCTGGACCGTGGTTTGAATCGTAGATCCAGAAAACGGTAAAGATGTCTGAGGAGTGGTTACAGAGACAGTAGAAACCGGAGCCGTCGATACTCCAGAAGTAAGTGCGGCAGATGTAGCAGTAGTTGCGGCAGCCGTTTGAGATGGAGTACTAGGTGCAATTGGCGGCTGAGTAACTACCGAAGTTACAGAAGTTTGAACATTTGACTGGACAGGTTGCGGTTGCTGGGGTGGACCAGAAACTACGGGTTGTCCAGCTTGAGGTACCAACTGTATACTTGGCTGCAACACCTGTTGACCCTGTGATGGATCCCACACTAACATTCCAGGGTATTGACCCATAACAGGTTGAGGATACTGAGATCCATAACCGGATTGAGGATAGGATTGATAATTGAAAGGTGCAGTTCCCATACGTTGAACATATGACTGACCTTGAGGTGGTTGATAACCTTGACTCGAGTATTGACCTTGAGGTTGATAACCTTGAGGTAAATACGGATACTTGGGTTGACCTTGACCTTGAGGTTGATACCCTTGAGGTTGATACCCTTAGGGTTGCCATCCTTGGGGTTGATACCCTTGAGATTGATACTGAGGTTGACCCTGGGGTACATATTGAGGCTGGGGTTGACCTTGAGGCATGTATTGCACCATAGGTACATACTGACCTTGAGGTTTCCCCCTAGACACGAATTGTGTACCTTGAGGTTGCCCCCCAGGCGTTAACTGAGGCTGCCCCCCAGGCGGTAATTGGCCACCTTGAGGTTGGGAAACGGGAACTGAACCTGACATCATGTAAATGTCTCCTACACCCAATGGTATATTACCATTGTTTCCAGCTAATAACCCATGATCAATGGGTTGAGGAGATGCCCCCGCAAAGGTACCAGAAAGTGATTGATACCTAGTGGGAACAGAAGGACCGCCGTGTAAGAAAGATTCAGGAGTTTGAGTAAACACGGACGACTGACCAAACATATTTACAGGAGTATAAATACCTCCAGGTGGAAAGGGAGTACGAGGTGTAGAAAAACCTACCCCTGAGTTGTCTAAATA
This sequence comes from Pinus tabuliformis, assembly GCA_031772625.1. Lineage (NCBI taxonomy): Eukaryota > Viridiplantae > Streptophyta > Pinopsida > Pinales > Pinaceae > Pinus > Pinus tabuliformis. Next base: position 693,570,920 of record CM062817.1, read on the forward strand.
ATTGGTTAACGAAAGGTACCAAGTAGTACTTCTAGGAGGACTGTAAAAGATAGATTCACGCTCCCTGAGGTCAATAGTAAGTTGATCTTCAAGGTTAGAGACGCCTATTTCTTCCTCTGGAGCAAGTTCTTCGATAGCAATCAGACCAGTAGGAAGATTTTCGGTGATAACTCGTTCTACTCTTGGTGAATCTGGAACACTAGAAGTCGGAGTAACAGGTTCAGATATTTCAGGTTCTTCGCCTGTATCACTAGCAGACGAAAAACTACCAACAAGCTCAGAAACTGTAACAGCTTCGGGATTATAACCTGTCTCTAGGCCTTGGTAATCTGAATGGACTACCAAGGAAGATTCTCCTTCTTCAGGTGAACCTACTCTACTGCCACTAGGAGGAGTTAGAAGGACCTTCAAACCGTCTAGATTACTGGGGTCGTCTCGAGGAGGTTCACCCCTAAGTCTACGGGATCTTCTCAACAATTCGGCCACAGAAACAACTTCAGGAGACTGGCCCCGAAGTCTACGGGACTATCTCGGTAATTCTGCCACAGTTAAAAACTTTTAACTACTACACACGAAAACAAAGTAAAATCTCAAATCAAACCACCTAAAGTCTCTAAAAAACCAAACAAATTTGAATCACACGCCTAAAGAATCTAGGGCGTCAAACCAAGCACAAACAGTAGCCTTCCAGACCGAAAACGCTAGTTGGAGATGAAACCCAACATCGCCGGATTCAGTACAGAAGTGGCGGGTGGAACAGTTACCCCGGTAACCTGCTTAATGAATAGACCGGCACAAGTTCCTCCACTTTAACCGTCTCGCGTGAAGTGAACCCCCCGGAAAATCCAAGTGAGTCTAGCCGACGTCTGCTCCAGGTACAGTGGGATCTTCCCTCCACCGTCACCTCGGTAGAATCCTAAAGATAATGGTCACTAAGGTTACCAACCGCAACAAATGCACCTGGGGGAACAGTCTACACTCCGACAGCACGCAAGGGCAGAGTATCAAGCTCAATCCCCTTGCCGGTTCCTTGACAATAATCCAAGGTTTACCGACAAGTGACCCCTGGCTCCTCGACAATGGTTAATCCGAGGTTTACCGTTTGTAATACGTGCGTGTCAGGCGTCGTTCCCAACGAGGGGGGATTGATCCCCTCAATGGTTCGAACACGAGCTCGTGCTTCTCCTTTAAGAGGAGCTTTCCCAGAGTACAAATGAGACAATTGGATTTATTCTATCACAAGATAAGCTACTTGTTTGGTTTTGTTGTCTTGGAGAGTTAATTACTCACCTACTCCAAGACACTAGCCTGATCTAAATTGGTGTTTTAGAGCCCTAGTAAATAAAAATTACTACGTTGATTTTACTTTAAGCGTTAATTTTATGGTTTTTCTTAAAGACAAAAGGTAGCGGAAGTGAAACGAATGGTGTGTAGACTCGACTCAAACCACTACAAAAATGCACCTAAGATGATTTACGCTACTTTTCTCTTTCAATGAAATTCTTAACTAAGAGAGTTGAGAAATGCAAATTTTATAGAAAACAACTTTCTTAGTAAAGACAATCAAAGAAACAATTCTCTTTATCTTTCCAAGCATACAAACATGACCACTCCTTACGTGCACGAAAAACTCTTTTTCTTTCAAAACTCTTCAAAGCTACTTGAAACAAAACTTTTCAAAGGAGATGTTTTTGTATTTTCTCTTATTTAATAAAGCATATAAATCTATCTTAACGAAAATCAATCTCAAAAACTATAAAATCTATGAAAACTTGACTCACAAGAAAATCAAAAAGAAATTTACTCTAAGCAAACCTAACGAGGCAAAAGCCTACAAGGATGATTCTAGGTTGTTTTACTTGACCAAAATCAAGTCAAGGACCAGCTAATGCAGAATCAAAAGACCAGTCAAAACAAAACTCAAATCTTTTTGTTCTTTTTGTAAAATGGAATTCAATACTTAATCAACAAGCACTTCGAAATTTGCCAAAGAGACAACTCAAAGGTAAGTTGCTCTCACGGGTAGACTTTATGACAGGTCTGACTTCTAAGAATGCTGACAAAACCAGAGAGATCTAAGGCTTGACAACTTCTACCGCCAAAGTCACTACAAGATCTACTCAAAAATCAAACCCTAGGGCTTAAACTTCTATGAAATCCACTAAAACACTCAATGCTATCGAAACAAGTTCAGGTGAAAATCTTTGACAAGAGACTAATGGATCTGGGCAGTAAAAACTAATAAAAAGCAAAATCCAAGAGAAAAAAATGCAAAAAATGGAAATTTCTTAATTTTTAGCAAGGGACGCAGGAAACCAGTTAAGCCAGGTGCGGGCCCGCTCTGTGCACACAGCAACAGTGCGTACAAGGACGCACTGTGCAATACTCAGAGGGTGCGTCCTACTGAAAAAACCAAGAAAAACTAAATTCAATCTAACCCTAAGCTAACCCACCCAAATGCAAAGTCACAGAGCCAAAAACCAGAAAAGAAATGACTTTTCTCAGATCAAAGTTGCATACAAAGGAAAAGACTTTCACATCAATGGAGTCCCCAGCGGAGTTGCCAATTTGTTAGGCGGAAAGAGTCGATTGTGCGGACACAACCAACCTCCCTAGGAGCCTAAGACTCTCTAGTGACAAACAAGAGCAATCCTTCTCTAAACATGCATTTACTATATAAGAAATCAAGTGTTTAGATCCTACCTGTAGTCCAACGTTGTTGTAGCAGTCCAGCCCCGCTGATCCGGATGAGCTCCTCCTTCACTTTGAAACCTGCATCCACTAACAATCAAACGATTAAATAGCACTTGATAATCTCATAGAATAAAACATATTTAACACATAGACCAAGGAGTACATGAAACAACTCATAAATAACAAGTTATTGAGAAGAATGGACTCATTTGCATTAATAGGAAACAAAAGGAACAATTACAACCTGAGCCTTGGTGTTGTGCAAATCCCTCCCAGGGTCCATCAAGAGTTCTCCTTTACTTTGACAAAGCTCACCCACTTCCAAATAGAACAAGCAAAGATGGCAATCTCTCCTCACAAGCTTCTAAATGGGAGTCCTAATTCCTGTAGCATCTACCCTTAGAAATGTTTAGCTTCCAACCTCCTCTCCTTCTGGCCCAATGTCTGTATTTATAGTGGTCTAGAGGAAGTTATTCAGGTCCACCATCAATGGGATAATCCCCTCTTTGGATGGGATAGCTCCCTCATTGATGGGATAAGTTCCTCTTTGGTAGGGGTACATGAACCATCTGGAGGCGCTCAATACACGTCGAACAACCTTCTAGAATGCTCTAGAAATGACCACAAGTAACTTTTTAAAGATGAAACTTGCGCATTTTGACCTTTACAGGGGGACGCACCTGCCCCTTTACATACAGAGCGTACAAGGACGCAGCTTTTGTGAACATTGGGTGCGTACCCACAGGTAAGGTTGAGAGAACCTGCGTACCCAGAGATAAATACATTTATAAATACTTTCTCTCTTTTTGGAGTTTGACATGGAGAGCAGAGGCATAAGACTTGCCTAAGAGTATAGCATGACTGTTGATAGAGCCATACTAACTGTAAATAGCCATGGTGACATTTTTTAGTGTAACACATGGCCTGGTGGATAAGTGGTTTGAGAAAATGAGTGCATGCAAAGTCTTGGTTGTTGCAGTTGGCTATAGCTACTAAGAAAAGAGCTCATCATTGTGTAAGAGCTTGTGCATTTTAGCTTAATGCTATGCCTACAACAACACATCTGAATGTACTTCCATTGGGATCATATAATATGCTTTTGGGTATGGATTAGTTATACCTTCACATGACTAAGGTGGATTTTTTTTAAAAGGCTATTGAGTTGCTTGGATGACAATGGAGAACAGAGAATCTTGCAGGGTAAGAAGAAGTCGCCATCAATTAGAATGGTTATAGCTATGCAAGAAAAGCACGGTCATAGGAAAGGGTGTGGATTGTTTGCAGTGCATGTTTCCAGTGATAAAGTTAAGGATGTTGAGGATGCATAAGTATTGAACAGGTATCTGGTTTCACGGTAGTTTCAATATGTATTTCCAATAGATATTTCAGAGTTTCCGCCTCACAAGGAAGTGGACTTTTCTATTGAGTTGGTACCAGGAGAAACACCAGCATCGAAGGCACCTTACAGGATCAGCACTCCATAGTTAGTGGAATTGAAGTTGCAATTGAAGAAAATGCTTGACAAGGGATATATTAGGCCAAGTATATCATCGTGGGTTGCACTAGTGTTGTTTGTGAAGAAGAAGGATGGTAATCTCAAGTTATGCATTGATTACAGGCAACTGAACAAGGTGATGATCAAGAACAGTGATTCATTGCCTAGGATTGATGACTTTCTTGATCAGTTTAAAGGAGAAGTGGTGTTCTCAAAGATTGATCTGAGATCATGATATCAATTAGGTACACATTAAATAAGAGGACATCTACAATACTACTTTCCAGACTAGGTATGGCCATTATGAGTTTGTTGTGGTTCCTTTTTGTTTGACTAATACTCCAGCTACTTTCATGTGTTTAATGAATAGTGTGTCGTGTCCTTATCTAACAAGTTTGTGATAGTATTCATTGATGATATATTGATATATTCTAAGAATGAGGAAGAGCATGTCGAACACTAAGCAGAAGTGTTAAGGCTGTTGAGAGAGAATTAGTTGTATGCAAGGCTTAGTAAATGCAATTTCTTTCAGACAGAGGTACATTATTTGGGACATTTGGTCTCCAAGGAAGGCATAGTAGTGGATCGAGAAAAGATCTTAGCTATCATGGAATGGTAAACTGCTATAAATGTAGACGAGGTCAGAGCATTCATGGGTTTAGCAGGGTACTATAGGTGGTTCATCAGGAACTTTTCATGGATTGCCTATCCTATTACATCATTGTAGAGGAAAGGAAGGAAATTTGAATGGATAGAGGAATGTGCAGCTAGATTTTAGTAGTTGAAGTAGTTGTTTACAAATGCTCAAGTTCTTAAGATTGCAGATCCGGATAAAGAGTTTGTGGTATGTACAGATGCTTGCAAGGGAGGACTTCGTGGAGTCCTGATGTCGGAAGGATAGGTAGTATGATATTAATAAAGGAAATTGAATGGCAATTGTTGGGTCCTAAATATTTCATATCATTCAGTATATAAAGACTCTATTCATGAGCCATATTCCCGCATTTAAGATACTTTTCATAGCATTATACCATCAACTTCCACTAAATGAACCTCTTCTACCCTATGGTTAATTATGATGGATTTCTTATCTTTTTAATGATTAAACATGTTTTAACATGGTTTTATCAATGATGGTTTACTAATGTGGTTATGTGGCTAAGAAGCATGTTCAAATATGGAAAGATCAATGACAATTTGGCAGTTCAACAATTTGGTACTTAGTTATGCACTTATGGAGGGAAAAAAATCAAAATTATAAAATATGTTTTTATTTTCTCTAGCATGGTAAATTAGGTGCCACATGGACCTAATATGCTGGTACAATCCTTGGAATATACTCAGCTCACACATGGGATCCTAGCACATGATTTAAGTTACAACCAAAAATATGTAACAGTTTTGAAACTTCCATGTTCCACCTCGATTTCCGAGCATGTCGTGGTGAATCTCAAGAATCCAATAAATGGGTTTGTGAAAAATATATTTATTTACTTGGATGTAAAACCGTTTCCAAAAATTCAAAACGGTCATAAAGTTATAGCAGGTTCTTCAAAGTCGTATTGTATAAAATTTCTACAAAACCCAGATTGACAAAAAATGTAAATAGTCATCTTTGGGCACGATTTCTGAGGCCATGGAATCGAATTAGGAAAATACAAGAGAGTTTATTGTTGATAATATAACCATTTAGACTCTGTAGAAACAACTCCCTAAAATACATCATGGTCGATATGGTTAGCTCCTTAACACCAATTTGTATAAAATTGCAAAAAAAACATAATTATGAGATTTTCCTCTAAAATTGTAAATTCGTTTTCTGAGTTTAGGGGATTGGATCTTATCCTTCCTCAATGGATTTTATGTATAAATAAAGCCTCAAAGGGAAGAGGAATAAGGTTGTTCATTATTGTAAGAGGAGTTTGTTCATTATTGTAATAGAGGAGATCAATGATTAGTTTTTGGAGAGATTTAGAGAGCTGATTTGTAACAGAGATTTTTGATGGGAATAAAGAATTGATGGTTGCTGAATTGTGGTACATATTCTTAGCTTGATTTGAGATTTTCTTAGCAGCACTAACCTCTTGGGAAGGGTCCCTCGGTGTGGATAAGTGTTGTTATGCTTTGTAGATTGGTTTTACAACTAACAATTTAGTTTTATTTTGCAATGAATTTATGTTAATTAAAACTTAGGTCTATTTACTTTCATCCTTTCAATTTAGTGTTTAATACTTCTCTTTAGGTTTAAGAAGTGAATTCCATTTGATTGCATATTTTATTTGATGTTCTTTTCAATTTTTCATTAGATTTGTATTTCACATAGTATTAGATTCATTGCTTTATTTTCAGATCTGTTAAGTAGAATGCATTAGGATCAAATTCAAATTGAGTTTTCTCAGGCTTAAAGAGTCAAACAAATTTAAATTGGTTTCTTAACACGTTTTAATATCTCGAATTTCAATTTACAAAATTTCCATACTTAATTCAATACTTATTCAGAATTTCAAATTCCAACCTTTCTGTACTTAATTCAGTACTAGGTTTTATACTAGAACAGAGTATTAAAAATATATGTAATTTGCAGTTTAGGATTCTTTAATTGATTGAAGCTTTGTAGCTACTTGGTAAAATATTCCTACAACAAATAAGAACCTGCAATATATCTCTAAGCATACTTAGCATTTATTTTTTGATAGTTTGTTAACACATTTCTTGTAGTTTATTGCCTTGCTTTCTTTACTTGCCTCGTACGCTTTTGCTTACAGTTGTCGGCATTTACTTTTCTACAATTTACTTTTTTGCGGTGTGTTTAATGGGTTTCATCACTATAGGATTAAAATCGTTGAAGTCTCAAGACCTAATAAGCTACATATATAAAACCACATGAACATTGTTAATAAAATATTGTGGTTCAAAACCTGATAAGCATTAGAGTCCCATAGTCCAAGTGACAAGTGATAATCCTTAGTGATTAGTTCTTTCTAGTGTTAGTTGTTAGCATAGGCTAGAATAGGCTCTAATCCTGCATTTCCTGTGCTTGCATCTCTAAGTCTTACAACCCCGGATTGATAATTAAATGTTGGAATTAGAATACATATAATTCCACCAACAAGAACGAGGAGAATTATGTGACTCGTGATCTTGAGTTGGTAGTGATCATTCATGCATTGAATATGTGGTGGCACTATCTTCTTGGAAGGAGTTTTATGTTGATGAGTGATCACAGTGGGTTGAGATACTTGTTTGACCAACCTAATTTGAATGTCAAGAAAGCTAGGTGGTTGGATACACTCAGTGAGTTTGACTTCAAGATCAGGTACATTAAGGGTAAGGAGAACAAGGTTGCAGATCCTCATGGCAGAAGAGTACAGGTAAATCACATGCAACTATGAATTCATAAGGGACAGATTTACAGGATCGGGTCTTACAGTCAAGACAATAGGATGGAAAGTACAAGGATCTTAAGCATAGGTTACAGCAGCAGGGTACAGGTGAACAGGATGTGGACTATCATCTCGCAGCATATGGTTCGGTGAGATTTAGGGACAAGATCTATGTGTTGAACAAAGGTGATCTCAAGAAGCTTACTTTGAGGGAATTTCATGATATGTCATATTCAAGCCATCTGAGGTATCAGAAGACTCTAACAGATGTGAAAAAAATCTACTATTGGCTTAATCTAAAGAAAGAGGTAGCTCAGTTCATCACAAGGTTTTTGGATTGTCAGTAGGTAAAGGTAGAGTGCAAGCATCTAGGTGGTTTACTACAACCAATTTGGATTTCGGAATGGAAATGAGAGGTCATTTCCATGGATTTCACTACAGGTTTGTCGAGAACATCTAGACAACATGATTCCATCATGGTTGTGGTTGACCAGTTGACTAAGGTAGCTCACTTAATAGCAGTTAAGTCTACTTATTTAGCTAGTGAGGTAGCACGGGTATTCATCAAAGAGATAGTGAGATTGCATGGTATTCCTAAAAAGATTGCATCTGATAGAGATGGAAATTTCACTTCCAAGTTTTAGAAAGTGTTACGTGCAGGTTTGGGTGCATAGTTGGCCTTCGATACAACTTATCATCTGCAAACAGATGGATAGATAGAGAGGGTCAACATGATTCTGGAGGATATGTTGAGAATGTATGTTATGCACCATCATAGGAGGTGGGAGGAGTATCTTCCATTCATTGAGTTGACTTACAAAAATGGGTATCAGGAGTCACTGAGGATGAGTCCATTTGAGACACTTTATGGGCGGAGTTGTAATACTCCTATCCGCCAAAGTGATCCAATGAACTGGGTACTTATAGGACTGGACATGTTAGTAGAAATCGAATAGGAAATGCAGGTTTTCAAGAAGAATCTAAAGGCATCACATGATAGAAAAATAGTTATGCATATCAGCATTGGCCATTTAAGGAGTTTTAGGTTGGTGTGCATGTGTACTTGAGCATCAAGCCAAAGAGGAGATCCTTAAGGATTGGGTCATGTGTCAAGTTGGCGCCTTGGTATTATGGGCCTTTCGAGATCCTCGAGAGGATTGGACCAATGGACTACAGACTTTCACTATCTTGACAATGAAATTCTATTATGTCTTCCATGTTTCATTACTTAAGAAGTATGTAAAGGATGTTGATCATGTGATTGATTGGTCTGTATTGTAGGCAGAGTCAGAAGGAGAATTCCAGTCAGAACCTCAATGCATATTACAACAGAAACAGCTCATGCTCTAAAATAGAGCAATTAAGCAAGTTAAAGTGCAGTGGAAGCTATTTGGGCCCGATGAAGCTACGTGGGAGATGGTTGATCAGATGTAGGCTATGTATCCTTCAATGTTTTCCAGTTGAGGCAACGGAGTTTTTCTTTATGTGCATATTTATGTATGGCTATTATTGTAAATACCACAATACTCTATGTTATAAATTTCCAATAAGCGGTATGTTATCATGGTGTTATGTTTGTCATTTTGGATTTGCTTTTCAGCAGGTTATTCATTATAAATACTCCATCGAGCTAAGTTATAAATCTCCATGGGTAGTATGTTTTGGTTTTCAGTGGTTTTACTCATCATAGGTGTCATATAACACTAAGGACAGTTCTCACCTAAGGGGGAGGGGTCTATAACAACCTCGGGTTAAAAGTTCATGTAATAAATTTAATAAAGGTAAAATAAGGCCAAGGTCGTGGGACACGTATTCCAAGCTGAATGTTGGGAAAAACATCCTAGTGGGTGTTCATTTGGTTTACTATGGCTAAGGAAATAGGCAAAGGCATTAGCAAAGGACTTGAAAAGGCAAAGAGGCATTAATTTGTATTGTATTTATGAAATAAATGAAATTAGGAGAAAAGGGAGATGAAAGGTCACAAAATTGCATGAGAGGAAAATTGAAGGAAAAATAGAGGAAATTGAAGAAAATATAAACCTCAATGATAAAAAGGCTTCTAAGGATCAATTCACAACTTTTGTTGGTTAACCTTTTGTTAGTTTTAGCTTGCAACTCTCTCTATTCTCTCATACTATTGCGCACTTAGAGGATTCTTGGAGCACTCTAGCATTGGAGAAAGGAAAGCAAGGGAAGGACAAGAAAGCAACGGAAAGCAAGGGACAAGCAAGGAAAAATTGGATCAAGCAACTTCAGCAGGAATACTTATAGGTAACAGGTTACATGTGTGATTTCCTAGCTAGTTTGTGAATGCATGGTAAACATGCATGTTTTTATTTGGTTCTCTTGTTTTCATTAGGATGGGTTTTTCTAGGTGTGACAGTGGTTTCAGCCTTGCCTTTCTATTTTCAGATATCCATGGTGTGATGGGATTATTCATTTGGTTGAACTTTGGATTATCAGATGGTTTTGGAACCAAGTGAGGTGGTCTCAAGAAAATTCCCAAGGGCCTAGGAATCTCTTGACCGATTTTGGTGGGATTGCAATAAAGCTTGAGGGTGGAGATGGGAAAATTCCTCAAGGTATTCGTGAAGAAATTATGAGGCGTCCAAGATTTTTTTGGGCCTAGTAATCCCTTAACCGGTTTTTGCATGATTGTGGTAAAGCCTGGTTGTTTATGTGCTTGTTTTGGCCCTAGGAATCCCTTGATTGTTTTTGGCAGGATTATGGTAAAGCCTGAGGGTGGAAGTGGTTTAATCTCCGGGAAGCCCTGGTTGTTTTTTTCTTGAGTGCCACATTCATGCTTGGAATATGGCACGAGGGTGATTGGTTGAAAGAAAGATTTGGTTCAACTTAATTTATGGTTGGGTGGTACGTGGAAGTCCCTGGCTTGGTTGGATTTTTCATATGTTAATAAGAGCTCTATCCCTCTCCTATTTTATGAGTAATTGTACTTGTTATTATGTGGGTTTGATGGTTGTTCTATCATGGTTACTATTCTGGTTATATGTCAGTTATAAGCATGGTATAATAACATGTTCTAGTTATGGCCCTTGATATGTTTGATTTGTTGATGAATGGTTAATGAATGCATTGGCTAATAAGTGGTATTGCAGCTATTATGAGAGGGCATTAGACTTTATTGATGATTCTCAGATAATTATTTGATCCCTATGTTTAGATATGCATTCATGACTTATAGATTACATGTTCTCAATATGTTTGACGAAATGACTGTCATGGTTAGTCCTGGTTAGGTCAAGTCTCTAACTAAAGTTTGAATTTTTAGCTTTATTGTCATGTCATTTACGCATCTAATAAGTTACAAGAAGTTTTGGGCAGTGGTCTAGAGGCTGACCTAGAATTTAGGCTCAGAATTTGGGATCGCGTGCTCCTAACTGGAAATTTTAGGTTACAACCAGATGGGTGTAGGCTTGTACATGTGGCTAAAGGCTTTCAACCAAACTGAGGCCTTGTTGTGGGTGCAGTTGAGGTCCCAGGGCAAAGAAGGAGGGGTCCAGCTAAGGTTTTGGCCATTTGGGATGATTTCTCAACCCCTGTAGGATGTTGTGAAAGGTCAATTTGTCTTTAGTAGTTAGCCCCATTTCCTTAATGGGACCTAGTAGGTTGGGTCATGTCATGGTAGCTCTCCATCTCATGTTTACCCTGGCAGGCAGATGAAATTAGGTAAATGTGGGAGGGGTGGTTACACTACCATGCCAATTGATGAGCTAGTGGAAGAATCCTTGGAACAATCTAAGGGAAATCCATGGATTGATTCGTGATATATTGATCCTGATCTAGATCATGTCAAGGTTTTGGAAATTATCCCATCCATAACTCTAAAGATCAACCCCTCTCTCTCACTCGAGCAAGAAGAGAAATTATGCATTGCGTTGAGGCAACACCTTGATGCTTTTACTTGGGACTATAAGGAAATGAAAGGTATCCATCCGTTAATATTTAGTCACCGTATTTACATCAAGGAAGGATGCAAACCTATGCGCCAACCCCAGAGGAGGATGAATCTCGCCCTTAAGGACATTGTAAAAGAAGAATTGTAAAAAATACTGGATGCAGGGTTCATATACCTCAGTTCAGACAGTGAGTGGGTGTCCCCTCTTGTCATAGTCCCAAAGAATAATGGGAAGTGGAAGATTTGTGTTTATTATAGAGAGATTAACAAGGCTACAAAGAAGGACCATTTCCCTCTACCTTTCATTGACCAAGTCCTAAATGGCCTTGCAAGGAAGAGATTATTTTCCTTCCTATATGGATTTAGTGGGTACAACCAAATAAAAATCATCCTTAAGGACCAATACAAGACCATGTTCACATGTTCTTGGGGTACCTTTTCCTATAGAATACTTCCATTCCATTTGTTTAATGCTCATGCTACCTTCCAGAGGGAAATTCGGAGTATCTTTGTTGACCTTGTTCATGACATTGTTGAGATATACATGGATGACTTCACTCCTTATGGATGTGACTTCCAGGAAGCTCTTTCTAATCTATGTAAATTCTTAAAGAAATGCATTGAGATGAATCTTTCATTAAGTCCCGAGAAATGTGAGTTTTTTATGAATGCGGGGACTGTCTTATGCCATTCCATATCTAAGGAAGGGATATAGGTTGACCCCAACAAAGTTGTTATCATTAAAAGGGTCCCTACCCCTCAAAAACAAAGGGATGATAGAATATTCCTTGGATTTGTTAGATATTATACAAGGTTCATTAGGACTTTAGGTGTATACTAGTTGGTTTATGTGGGGTTTAGTCCCCATCAGGTCACTGGTTTAAATATTATGGGGAAAGGTTATTATGGGGCGAGGTTAAGGGTAGTAGCCATTTGTGGAGGATAAAAATATTCCACAAGGTATGAAGGCTTCATCGAGCCTCGCATATTCTTGATGATAGCATCCCACAAGTGGGTAGATAGTTCTTCCAACCAACATTGGGGTTGGCCCTGGCCTAGAATCCACCTATTTGGAAAAATTAAAAATATCAATTAGCATGCAAATTGATTATGAATAAATATCCCATGCAAATCAAACATCTTAAATGTATGGCTTGTGAAGTTTCTTGGAGATTGATTCTAATTTGTATATAGATCAACACACAGCATCTTTAATTGACATGTGGATCAATTGTTCCAAATTTTCGATAAAAACCAAATATCCCAAATTTTTGTGGAGGTAAATGTAGATCAATATTTTTGAAATAACAATTGACATTTATTCAATTAATATGATATATTATATTGATCAATATTGGAACTAGTTGTGACTGATGATGTCCAATTTAAGGGATATTAAGATCAAGTTATATATTAATTAAAATATTTGTGTAGGGGAGGGATGCCATTACCTGTGCGCCCTCCCCTCCACCTCAGCTACTGGCAGGTGGCTCCCACGAGCGCTCGTATGACACCTTCCCGACATGTTTCACCACGTGTTATGGTGGATGTCAAGGTTTATAACCCTAATTTTAACCCTTTCTGCCTCCTGCTTCTGCATGTTTTCCACGATGTCTGCTCTACTCTATGTATTTCTGTTTGGGTCCAGTGTTTGGGCGAAGCACTCTGCCAATGGTGGCGTAGGACAGGTCCATTTCCTATGCGGCTTGTCCGCCCTTGTTGGCCTACTAACCCTGCTTAACTGCTTGCATGTGCTCGTTATCTATACAAGGTTTCTGTTGTTCTTGTTTCATTCCGCCTGTCAGTGTTGTTCATTCTAGACCGCTGGGGGTTTACACATACCTTAGTGGTTGTTTCATTCGCATGGCATTTTGTTTGGGAAGGATCCAGTGCCAATCTCTAGCTAGTTCGAGGTTACAGGTAAATTTACAGGTTTTTGATGATTTTTGTTTCACATTGTCTTTAATATTTATGACATTGCCTAATTTCCTATTTTTCCATGTTTTCCAAGTTGGTTGCAGATCTGGCGAGCTCTAGAGAAGGTTTCGACATGAAAGACGCTTGGACATGGCTTCTACTTCTATCCGGTAGGAAAAATCCTACCAGCCATTGCCCAATTGTGTTTTTCAACACCTCACTTTCTTGTTGGAATTTTTGTTATTTTGCTCTTGGAGTTTTGCAGGTTTAGGGTTTTGCTCTGTTTTTTTGTTATTGTTGCTCTTGGAGGTCAATTTGTATGTTGAAGTTGACCTTAGGTGTGAATGACTTCCATTAAGAACCCTTCAAAGGTGGCATGCTGTCACAATTGGGTTTATTCTTTGATTTTGGTCTTTGAAATTTGGGGTTTATGCTACTGTTAGATGTCTTCAGATATTTCCAATGTGGAATTAGTTCTTATCATTCAAATTTAAAATTATGTTAGATAATTTGCAGATAAGATTATTGTGTCTAAATTAACATAAGTGTTTCATGGTTCAATCAAATTTGAGCTTATGTTGTAATTAAAATGGGTTTGTGTCAATCATGGTGCTTAAAGTTTCTGACAGAATTTGATGGGTCAGCCAAATTTGAACTTCCATTGTAATCTAACATGGGTATCTGTTAATCATGATGTAGAAAGTTTTTAACAGACTTTGATTTTGGTCTTTGAAATTTGGGGTTTATGTTGTTGTTATATTGGGGTTTACGCTGCTGTAATATGTCTTTAGATATTTCCAATGTGGAATTAGTTACATTCTTCCGTAATACTCTTTTGTTTTCAATAAAAGAATGATGATCAATATTATAGATGTAACTGTTCTCCCTTCTTTTTTATAATTTCCAGATTTTTAATGTTAGATGAAGAGTGATCTTGTTACATGTTGTATTTCATTACATGTTGTATTTCTTTTTCTACTGGAATAATTTTGCAAGCCAATATTATAGACATAACACTCTTTTGTTTTCAATAAAAGAATGTTGTTAAATATTATAGATGTAATTGTTCCTTGGATAAAAAAAGATTCGGGAGTTCCCTGGCATCAGTGCTATGATGGGCGAAAATCTATCATATAGTGGTCGAGGGAACTGATAGTTCTAACTATTGGAAATGAAGGTCACTGATGGAAGAAGTCCTGCTATTTAAGGAATAAACAAATAATGAAAGAAGTCATGTTATTTAAGGGATAAATGAATAATGAGAAGCTTACACGCTCGTTCATGTCATGGGGAAGATCTTCAGTCGAAATCAACACAACATCGTCAATTAGGGTTTAGGGTTTAATAACGTGATGTGGAAAATAGTTCGGTGGCAATCAGCACATCATTGTCAATTAGGTTGTTTTATCATGTTACCAATATTATTTGAGACTCGATTAAGATTAAGCTTGGACGTTTTTTATTTTTTCAAATTAAATTTATGCTAGATAGTTATATTATTTTATTTAAATATTTATAAATTTTCTAGAATAAAAAACACTTTTGAGATTACAATAACCTGCAGCTTAGTTATTATCATTCAAATTAAAAATTATGTTAGATGATTTGTAGATAAGATTATTGTGTCTAAATTAGCATAAGCATTTCATGGGTTAGTCAAATTTGAGCTTATGTTGTAATTAAAATGGGTATCTGTTAATCATGATGTAGAAAGTTTTTAACAGACTTTGATAGATGTAAATTTGGAAGGTCTTGTTTTTGGAGGTCAGTTTGTATGCTGAAATTGTCAGTTTGTATGCTAAAAATGACCTTAGGTGTGAGCGGCTGCAATTAAAACCCTTCAAAGGTGGCCTGCTGTCACAATGGGGTTTATTCTTTGATTTTGGTCCTTGCAATTTGTGATTTAGCATGTTGTTGTTATATGTCGTGTCCATCACATTCTTGGCAGTGTGAATGTAATAAGATGTAAATTTGGGTTTCAGTCAGCGTGATTGATTCATTGACTCACTCATCATTGTAAATTTATACAAAAATTATTCTGATTTGTTTCTCTTTCATGGTTGTACATTTATACACATCAATTATTGAGATTTGCTTCCATTTGTTCCACAGTTCCAGTGCAATGATTCATCAGGAACTACTATGCTTTTCGCCCCTATACTTATATCCAGTAAATATGTTCTTTAGTTGCTTAAATATGATCAAATTGGAACTTTGGCCTAAGATATGTAATTAATGCTAATTTTGGTTTTATGAACTGCAACGAGCTTCATAGTGAACTCTTGACAGTTCACAAAAAAGACAAGGAGTGAATAGACTCCTTTCATAATGTTGTGTGCAACCAGACATCATATGGAGAGTTCAAAATGTGTAGTAGAAAATGAGAGGGATGCAAGTAGTCAATTAACTTCCTTCCCATGCAAGGAAATCCATGTAAGGTCTGTGATAATACTTGTAGCTGTTGGCTTCTCTCTGTTCCAAGATATGCCATGTCCCTTGGTCCAAAATGAAATGTTTCTACTAAATATCTCCATGATTTTATCTTAGATGGTTATTGCTCTCGACATGCTAAGTTCTGTGTTGCAATGTGTTTATAATTGTCTTTGTGCTTGCAAATGTGAAATTCTGGTATTGTTATCTTGCTTACTGATTTTTACTAAGTAATGTTTCTACAATGTTTATTGTAGCCATGTGTCTCTTTTATCGTAAAGTAATCTGGATTTGTAACTTAGTTAATCAATTAATAGATTTCTCAGAGGTTGGCTGGGTGCATTAGTTGTGTTGCCCATTTGTATTATGTTTTAATTATAGGTATTATGTGCATTATCTGTTGTTTTGTCATGAAGTATTGCTACAATCTCATGAAATCTAAACTAAAATGTTGTCATTGTTTCACTTGTGTAAATAATTTGGTGTGTAGATGCATAACAGAAAATCCCATTTGCATTCTCAGGTAAGATGTCTACATTATAATAGACTATAGATGTTCCTTCTAAAATGGATTTTGGTTACGATGCCGCACACAATATGAAATAAAACAACCTAGGTTGTAAGCCAAAATGTTTTTGTGACAAGAAAAAGATACAATCCATCCAAAATCCACATCATAATGTGGTAAATCCAAAAACATATGACACCCCTATTCTTTATGGCCCCGAGAAGCTTGAGTGCCAAAACTCCCCGAGTTACCTTCTTGAGCCAAGTAGGTTGGCCTACCTAAAAAGGGTTGATTAGGAAATGGTTGATTGCTACCATATGATTGAGTCCAATTTGCAGCTTCTAGTACCCATACCTCACATTTGCACTACTAACCCTTGCATTAAGTGGAGGTGTGTAAAGAGCATACATAGAATTGACACCTCCTCTAGTAGGAATAAGGCAAGTGGGTAAACCCTCAATTTGATAGTGAGGCACTTGAATGTTTACGAGATCTTGGAATAATGGTGTACTATCTGCAATGGAGTCCAATAAGTTTAAAATAATCCTAGTTTCATCAGCTATGCTTGCATCATTGTCAACCATATTGATCATCCCTTATTCCTTTTCATGCATTTGTTGTGTCTTTCTTGATTCCTTTTCCTGTCTTGCCATTTGTTTTTGTTGGTCTTTAACTTGCCTTGCTTTATCTCTTTCAAGACTTTCATATGCTCAATGTTGCGCTGCAACAATCCTTGTTGCCTTCTTCTCCTTGACTAGATCCTTCTTTTTCTGTTTTAATTCGTGCATTTCAAATTTATTTTTTTCAGACTCAACTAACAGGTTTATATAGTCCTCTAAGGTGAGTAACTGTGAGCTTCGGCCCAAACAAATACTACCCGGTGTACCTTTCTTTTTTTTCATTTATAATCTCTCTACTGGTAACTTTAGGAACCGGCCAAGTATCTTCTCCACCCCTCCCACCTGCATGTCATTGCTTGGTACTTCCTTTTCAGTATCTGATGGAACTGATTGAACTATATCATTATCTTCATTTGATGCCTCATTATGTGCTTCATCTTCTTCCATTGATCTGTTGTCCACAAAAAAATGAACAATTTCACTGTTCAATTATGTTGCTTGTGAGGGCATGTTCATGCTTTGTTCGTTGGTTGTTGAGACACTACGTGCATTCATATTAATCATTGCTTATGCTAACCATGACAGTGGGGTTACTTGGCTTGGAAATGTCAATTGGTCATTGTCAACTGCATGTTCAACAATGCCATTAACAATATCAATAACAAGAGTTTCATGTTCTTGAGTTGGTGGAACGATCTCCATGTTACTGTGAATTTGTTCATGGTTATACTGTGTTTCACATATAGTTTCATCATCTTGTTCATCTACTTCTTGCACTTCAACACCTGTTTGGGCATTCCCTTATTCCTGACCATCCACATGAAACGCCTGGATACAACCAGTATCATGCATAAGAGCATCATAGTTCAGTGGCCAGATTCCTGTCCTCCTAAAGCCACCCTTGATATTTGATGGTGTCAAAGCCCTTTTAAAAGCTTTACTTGCAAGATTTTCTAGCTCGAACCTTTTCACCTCAACCCCTGGATTCTTTGCCATCCATGCAGCAGGCTCCGACCTGAAATTGTTCTTGAAAGGGCCAAACACACTAACATCAAGGGGTTGTAGTGTGTGAGTGGTATGAGCGGGCAATGTCAATAGGTCGATGCCTAAATTGTTTGCTTCCTCAATTGTTTGTACAGCCATGTGGCTCGCATGGCCATCTAATATCTATAGGTTTCTTTTATTAGGCAAGACGCCACTTGGTACCGATGTAGCAAAGTGAAAAAGCCAACTTAAAAACAGTTCTTTAGTCATCCATGCATGCACCTAGTTCATAGTTATGTATATAGTCTTTCAGTTGATTTTTACCTTTGAATAGATAAAATCTTGGGATTGAAGTACCAATTGCATTAGCACAACATAAAATAGCTATCCACTCCCTACTCTTAGGCAAAATCTTTGGCACATTTCGGCTCCCTCTCTTGGCAATTACCCACATGCCACAATTCCTCCCTTCCTGTAAACCTGTTTCATCACAGTTCCATATATGGTCTGCTCCATAAGAATGTTTATCATAAGCACTAGAAAGTGTGTCATAGAACTTCTGCACAACTGCAAGGTGCAAATTTAATGCTCTGTCTCTGTCAAGGCCCTCAGCAATACGCAATACAAGTTTTGGATGCCTTTTTTTAAACCTAAACTAGCATGATTTACCAGGAAACCCATCTTTGAATGGGTTTGGCCTCCCTTGATAGATTTGAGCAACTATGGATTTGAGTTGTATCAACTCTAGCCCATGTCCCAATTGGGCCATCTCTTTACACCACTCAACCACCTCACCCTCCTCCTCCTCAGTCATAATTGTAAGAGGCCCTCTACGTTTTGTATGAGTCAGTCCATTTATCCAATAATGTATTGATGAGGGAGGAATACCATGTTTTTTTGCAGATGCCCGAACTGAGGATCCATTAAACTCTATGTCATCAATTGTAACTAACATTTCTTCTATTTTCCATCCTCTTATAGCACTGATATTTTTAGTTGAACTTTCCCCTTGGAGTGTTGTTGACGGTGGTTATGTGGCTGATGTTGTGATAACATCAGCTTCAGTCGCATGGTCATCCTCAACAACATTCCTTGGGGCATTGTTGACATTGACATCACCTGTCATGTCCTCATCAGACGATGTGCATCGCAGTTGTGCACCCCTTGTCACTCTCCTGCCACTTCTCCTTGTACGAGCAACATAACTACCTTTTTCCATAGATGCAACAACCTGTAAAATTATTGCATGCATTTAGATAAGAATATTTGTAAATTATGCTTTTATACAAGGCAAAAATACTTCTGCTTTATTACAGGAAATTATCAATATGTATGTTAGTATCCTTGAAAAATCAAATATATATAATCATTTTGTTGTATGTCTTCAAAATTATCAGTGATTGTTGTTTTGATAACATGTCTTTACACTGAAAATACCATGACTGTATTGATTAGTTTTGTTATGCATTTCCCAATAGTGCCTCTTGTTCTTGACTACTTAAAATATTGTTTTGTTGTTTTGATAACTTGTCTTTACAGTTAAGATACCATGAGAAGATCTGATAGTTACTGTTGTTTGAATTAATTTGTTTAGACTCCTATTTGTTATCACAATTGAATTCATTCACGGCCCCCATTGTCTCACAAAGTAGACTTGCATAATGCCTTCTAGGTTTGTTCTAGTTCTGTTCTAGGTCTGTTCTTCGATAATCAGGGTGAAGTTAGATAGAAATATAGGTTGTTGTTTGGTAGAGGGTGCATGCATGTGTCACCTTCAGTGAACTAGAGTGTTTCTTTTGTAGGTGTTCAGATCAGCCTCCCATTCAATTAAACATCTAGTTAAGTCCTAAGTTCAATTCAGTTCTAGTTCCTCCCACTACAACCTATCCCTCTTAACATTCATTATCTAATTTATTTTCTGTAAGGATGAACTTCTCCAGAAATGGATCTCTGGCTATCAAGGAGTTATCATTGGCCAAACCAAGCATGGTATTTAATTTGACCAAGGCTCCAACTTGAGACACCCTGAAGCACTCTTGATCACAACTTGGAACCATAACAAATTATTCCTCATGTCACTTACAGTTGAAGTTTCTAGTCATGTAAACATTCATTTCGACTACAACTCTTATTTGTATCTTGTCTACATATATAAGAGAGGCCATGACTTTTTCTTAAATCGGGAAAGCATATTATCAATCTGTAAAGTTTTGAGTAATTATTGACCTCATATATCAAATTAGATAAAGTGAATAGGAGTAATGAGGGTGCAGTTGGATAGAAATATAGGTTATAGAGTTGAGGCTTCTATGATCCATATCAAGTTTGTGAGAGATTTTTCGGCGAAAATCACATGAAATACCATTTGTCGACGCGTTTCGAACCAACCAATGTGGTTCATCGTCAAGACAAGTTGAAGAAACAGATCCTGCTTAGCATGTTAAATAGTCTGAGCAGAGCCTCCAACAGCTAACTTGACCAACGGCTAGTTTTGACTTTAGGACTGGGGTCAAAATTATTATTATTATTATTATTATTATTATTATTATTATTTTTATTTTTATTTTTATTTAATTAGTTATATTCAGGACCAATCCCTTAAAAATATATATATAAATATATAAAATAATTTTAATTGGTGTTTATTTAAAAAGTATTATTAAATAATTAAAAATTATAAGTTAATTAGTATTTAAATGGAAATTAGTTACATAAAGGACCTTTCTTATAATATATGAATAAATTATATGCATATATAAATATAAATATATAAAGTAATATTAATAGGTTGTTAAGATACAGGTTAGATAGAAATATAGGTTGTTGTTTGGTAGAGGGTGCATGCATGTGTCACCTTTAGTGAACTAGAGTATTGCTTTTGTAGGTCTTCAGATCAGCCTCCCATTAAGTTAAACATCTAGTTAATTTCTAAGTTCAATTCAGTTCTAGTTCCTCCCACTACAACCTATCTCTCTTAACATTCATTATCTAGTTTTTTTTCTGTAAGGATGCACTTCTCCAGCAATGGATCTCTGGATATCAAGGAGTTATCATTGGCCAAACCAAGCATGGTATTTAATTTGACCAAGGCTCCAACTTGAGACCCCCTAAATCACTCTTGATCACAACTTGGCACCATAACAAATTTTTTCCTCATGTCACTTACAGTTGAAGTTTCTAGTCATGTAAACATTCATTTCAACTACAACTCTTATTTGTATCTTATCTACATAGATAAGAGAGGCCATGCCTTTTTCTTAAATCAGGAAAGCATATTATCAATTTGTAAAGTTTTGAGTAATTATTGACATCATATATCAAATTAGATAAAGTGAATAGGAGTAATGAGGGTGCAATTGGATAGAAATATAGGTTGTTGTTTGGTAGAGGGTGCATGCATGTGTCACCTTCAGTGAACTAGAGTGTTGCTTTTGTAGGTATTCAGATCAACTTCCCATTCAGTTAAACATCTAGTTAAGTTCTAAGTTCAATTCAGTTCTAGTTCCTCCCACTAGTTCTAGTTCTAGTTCATTAGAGCTCGCATCATAAGATCCTTGTTGATTAACATGTAAAATATGGACATGTATTCAACCCATTCAATCTAGTTGACAAATTTTCATTACATGGATAACTAGCCTCAGTTCCTATTGCCATTTCTTATTTTCAATGTTGATCATCCTTTTCTTGTTTAAGAATACATTTAGACTTTAGCATAATAGGAAAGAAAGCTATCTATAGCAGGTGGTTCTAGGGTATAGAAAGTGATTGGTCAACGAGTTTACTAAGAGTCAACTTTTTTGGTTCTATGTTTGCTTTTCTTCAATTCTTCGAAAATCTTCCTTGCCACATTTGCAATAGTTTGAGGTTGGTTGTGCCTTCTTTGTGGTCCTTCATTCTGATAGGTTTCCCCTTGTGTACAACAACCTTCCAATAGAGCCCTTCCACTGCTTCTTGTTCATTTGTTTATGTTATTTTCTTCCTTTTACATTGTTTTCTTTACTTTCTAATCATATTTCAAGAATGATCTAAACCCCCTTTTCCTTTTCTCCTTTCAACTTTTTCTTCACTTTATTTTGCAGGCCTTGTTTATGCTACCATTAGTTTTGATGATGTTTATTGGTGGCCTCATAAAAGGTTTTCGGTTACAACACCCAAAGTTGTATTACAATAGTTGACCACTAATTAAGCAACTCATCTGAAGCTTCTAATCTATCTTACAGCCAACACAAGGATAATAAATCTATGATTATCTTCATTAAGCTTTTGTTAAAAATGATTCTCAGAAAGAAATTGAATTGTGAAATTATGGGTAAACAAATTTCATTTGAGTTGATCATCATGTTCCTACATATTTTTTCATGTTGTCTTATGATAAGTTGCTATTTTAGCCTTCATGTCACTAGAGAAATGTCCAAGCAACCAAACTTATGCTGCAATACCTAAGGTGCTACCATTAAAAGTTGGGGGCTTTTCAAGTTATGGTGATTTTCAACTTCCTCTCTATATGTAAATGAGGTGAACCACATGCTCATATTTTCTTAATGGATCTTGCATGTACATGTTTGTGCTTGCATTGACTCCAGGAAGGATGATAGCTCTTATTCCAATATTCATATTGATGTCGGTGAATATTTTGCCGACATACTTAGATTTTGCTGCGTTTTGTTTGAATCCTATGATCATTATTTGTCAAACTCTCATTTTGTCTTAATCCCTTCAATATGTTATGTTACCTATGTGGTTCTTCAAGGTTTCTTTGTCCAAATCCCCATTTAACATGTTCCTCTTTTTTCACTCAAATTTTTATTATTGCATGTTGCTTCTGTAATTTAAACACGAGATTCTTGATGTGCTCAAGGAATCAAGCGACACCATGTTTCTCTTCATCTACTGACTAGAGTTGTTCCCTTTGTTAATGGGTCTCATCTACTAGTTCTTTGTTCTTATCTACCAACTTTAAACTATTAATATAGTCCCATTAGCTTTCTATAGTATTAGTCTTTAATATTTATCTATCCTTTAACATAAGCATTATGGACCTAAGAGAGAACTCAGAATAATCTAGTCTGATGTGTTAATTCATAAATCATATAAAAAATGCTAAATTTCGAATGTTAATTTCACAGAGATGCATGGCATTTCTAACCTCATTTATGCTATGTACTCTAATATTTGGAGTAGTATCCTATAAACGCATTTTTTGCATTCAATAGAGATAGAAATGTATTTGAAACTTTATCTCTAGGTTTGTTTGTTCATTGTGGATAGGATATCTAAATTGTTCAGATATGAAGGAGAAGCCTTTACCTGGGTAATGGTTCCAAATGTCTCAACGGCATTAAAGTTTTAAAACAGGAAAAACAAGCTCTATATGGATGTATCTTCAACCATCTATCTTGTGGAATATCTTTACTTCAAAGGTGGGCTTAGTTGAAATCCATGTACATGAATTGCAGTTCCATTTTCACATCAATGTGGGTGAATATTTTGCAGGCATACTTCTTACATTTTGCTGCATTTTGTTTGAATCCCTACATCATTCCTTGTCAGACTGCCATCTTGTCTTAATCCCTTCAATGTGTTATGTTACCTAAGTGGTTCTTCAGGCTTTCTTTGTCCAAATCCCCATTCAACATGTTCCTCTCTTTTCACTCAAATTTTTATTGTTGCATGTTGCTTTTGTATTTAAACGTGAGATTCTTGATGTGCTAAAGGCACCAAGCAACACCCTGTTTCTCTTCAGACTAGAGTCGTTTTCTTCATTAATTTGTCTCATCTACTAGTTTTTTTTTAATTTACCAACTTGATACTATTAATATCGTCCCATTAGCTTTCTATATTGTTAGTATTTATCCATCCCTTAAAATAAGCATTATGGACCTAAGATAGAATACTCTAGGCTGTGTGTTGATTTTCATGAAACTAAAACTGTAAGAACTGAAACTATAACTAAAATTGAATCTGTAAGAACTGAATCTATAAGAACTGAATCTGTAAGAACTAAAACTGTAAGAACTGTGAGAAATGAAAATAGAACTATAAGAAAAATGTGTTGTAATTGATATAAATAACCCGAATATATTGGCAACTGTTATGTGATGTTTTGTCTTCAAGGTTGGTGATTAGTTTGAAAGCATGACATGCAACTTCAATAGTGGTTGAACTTCTTTTATAGTTTTTGGCACTTGAATTTAATTGGTGGTAAGGATGGACATGGATTGCAATGGCTCCATTTTGAATGTGTGATCTGGATTTAATTTGATGTGATCCAATGGTTGGGAATTTGTTATTTGTTGATCCATGTGCTTTGATCTATTTTAATGAGAAATAGTGTCATTTATTGAACATAGGGGGTTTAAATGTTGAACAACACAACAGTTATGGCTGACATACATTCACTTTTATTATGTGCAGGCATGGATATTTATTTGGGATACAAAGCTTCAATTCTGATGAGTGGGGGTTGAAGTGACTAATACTTTGTACTTCTGGAATAGACCATTTTGGAAGCATTTATGGTTTTATCTGTTTTCTAGTTGGGTCAATATGGTTTGCACTCCTAAGTATTAAGATATTATTTATGGACAGTTGTGGGCCCAGTCAATGTTTTGGGAAATTTTGGACATAAATTAATACTTATTTTCACTTAATGTTATTTATCTTTGTTTAAATATTGGTTGCAAAAGTCTTAATTCCTGGTGGTTTGGTGGGACCAATACTATATCAATTACTAGTCCCTGGTCAGAATTTGGGACCACGTGCTCCTAACTGGAAAGTTTAGGTTGCAACCACATGGGTGTAGGCTTATGCATGTGGCTAGAGGCTTTCAACCAAACGGAGGCCTTGTTGTGGGTGTGGTTGAGGTCCCAGGGCAAAGAAGGAGGGGTCCAGCTAAGGTTTTGGCCATTTGGGATGGTTTCTCAACCCCTGTAGGATGTTGTGAAATGTCAATTTGTCTTCAGTCGTTAGCCCCATTTCCTTAATGGGACCTAGTAGGTTGGGTCATGTCATGGTAGCTCTCCATCTCATGTTTATCCTGGCAAGCCGATGAAATTAGGTAAATGTGGGAGGGGTGGTTACACTACCATGCCAATTGATGAGCTAGTGGAAGAATCCTTGGAACAATATAAGGGAAATCCATGAACTAATTTGTGCTATATTGATCCTGATATAGATCATGTCAAGGTTGTGGAAATTATCCCATCCATAACTCTAAATATCAACCCCTCTCTCTCACTCGAGCAAGAAGAGAAATTATGCACTGTGTTGAGGCAACACCTTGATGCTTTTGCTTGGGAATATAAGGAAATGAAAGGTGTGCATCCCTTAATTTGTAGTCACCATATTTACATCAAGGAAGGAATCGAACCTATGTGCCAACCCCAGAGGAGGATGAATCCTGCCCTTAAGGACATTGTAAAAGAAGAATTGTAAAAACTATTGGATGCAGGGTTAATATACCTCATTTCAGACAGTGAGTGGGTGTCCCCTCTTGTCATAGTCCCAAAGAATAATGGGAAGTGGAAGATTTGTGTTTATTATAGAGAGCTTTACAAGGCTACAAATAAGGAACCTTTCCCTCTACCTTTCATTGACCAAGTCCTAAATGGCCTTACCGGGAAGAGATTATTTTCATTCCTAGATGGATTTAGTGGGTACAACCAAATACAAATCATCCTTAAGGACCAAGACAAGACCACGTTCACATGTTCTTGGGGTACCTTTTCCTATAGAATACTTCCATTCCGTTTGTGTAATGCTCATGCTATCTTCCGGAGGGAAATTCAGAGCATCTTTGTTGACTGTGTTCATGACAGTGTTGAGATATACATCTATAACTTCACTCCCTATTGATGTGACTTCCAGGAAGCTCTTATATGTAAATTCTTAAAGAAATGCATTGAGATGAATCTTTCATTAAGTCCCGAGAAATGTGAGTTTTTTATGAATGTGGGGACTGTCTTAGGCCATTCCACATCTAAGGAAGGGATATAAGTTGACCCCAACAAAGTTGTTATCATTAAAAGGCTCCCTACCCCTAGAAAACAAAGGGATGATAGAAGATTCCTTGGATTTGTTAGATATTATAGAAGGTTCATTAAGGACTTTAGGTGTATACTAGTTGGTTGATGTGGGGTTTAGTCCCCATCAGGTCACTGGTTTAAATCTTATGGGGCGAGGTTAAGGGTAGTAGCCATTTGTGGGGGATAAAAATTATTCCACAAGCTATGCAGGCTTCATCGAGCCTCGCATATTCTTGGTGATAGCATCCCACCACTGGGTAGATAGTTCTTCCAACCAACATTTGGGTTGGCCTTGGCCTAGGCTCCACCTATTTGGAAAAATTAAAAATATCAATTAGCATGCAAATTGATTTGAATAAATAGCCCATGCAAATCAAACATCTTAAATGTATGGCTTGTGAAGTTTCTTGGAGATTGATTCTAATTTGTATATAGATTAACACACGACATATTTTAATTGACATGTGGATCA
Organism: Pinus tabuliformis; assembly: GCA_031772625.1. NCBI lineage: Eukaryota > Viridiplantae > Streptophyta > Pinopsida > Pinales > Pinaceae > Pinus > Pinus tabuliformis. Next base: position 693,597,363 of record CM062817.1, read on the forward strand.
ATTATCTCCAAATTTTCGATAAAAACCAAATATCCCAAATTCTTGTGGAGGTAAATGTAGATCAATATTTTTGAAATAACAATTGACGTTTATGTCAATTAATATGATATATTATATTGGTCAATATTGGAACTAGTTGTGACCGATGATGTCCAATTTAAGGGATATTAATATCAAGTTATATATTAATTAAAATATTTGTATATCTCAACTAATATATAGATTGACTTGGATACTTAAGATTATGGTTGGTGGAGTTCAATGTATATTGATATTTTTGGGACATTGAAAAAATATTGAATGAGTATATTGATCAATTTTAGTTTATATATTGAACATTAAAAATTAATATCACACTCTCCTTAAGCAATGGGATTTTTCTTCAATGGATGACCCATATTCTTTAAAAATATGTGTTAACCCTGAAGTAGAAAACATGGTTTTTTATTTTCAATTTCCATCTCTCAAATTTTTGTCCTAAAGATGGATACCCTTTGGGGATCGAAACATCAACAAGATGTACATAATATTGTGGATAATCTGAATCACAATTTTCCAAGCGAAAATAATAGTTGTATGGTATGTCCCACACTTGTTGAAGAGCTAATCACTTGTCAACCTTTGTCAATGAAATCGATAGGAATTTTTTGAGAATGTTGTCATGGTGCTAGGAAGGGAACCTCAATAAAAGTCATAGTTTAATTATTAAGAGTTGGTTTTATTCAATAGAATATTTTAAGGAATTTTAGCCATGACCTTTTTTATTTTTTCTTTTCATGTTGATTCAATGAATGACCTTGAGGTGGATTAGACAAATCCTCACTAATGGCATCTAGGATTTGTGGAAAGAATGTTGATGTAGTGCCAAGTAAGGTTCTTCCTAAAATTAGTGATGTGATGTTGGTTAATGTTTAATGTTGTAATGTTGTTGTGAAAAATCCTTTTGGGAACTTGGTTTTTTTTTCCCAAGAAAAAAGCGTAATTTCATTTATAATAATAAAAACAAAGTTACATTCTACATATACATTATTACATTGTGTATTTCTATCATCTATTCCAGATATCAGGAAAAACCGTGGATATTGATCCATCAAACACAAGTGAAAAAGAAGAAGAAAACTGCCAAAGATATGACCAAACAGAGTCATCAAAAACTGAAACTAAATCTAGAAAACAAAAATGGCCCATCATAATTGTTTCACAATTTGTTCCTATAGGAAGCGGGACCATTCAGCAGTAGAAATTGAATGCTAGAGCCACACAAATATGTCCATGTCCACCACAAAAAGTTGAAATGAACAAAATGGGTCTGATCGGGAAATATAGAGCCAACCCACACCTGCTAAATAAATAGCAGTCCATATTATAATGAAAAAAACAAACAAACAAAAATAAAAAATAAACAAACAAACAAAAATAAAAAACAAACAAAAAAAATAAAAAACAAAAAACAAAAGCAAAAAACAAAAAAACAAAAACAAAAAACAAAAACAAAAACAAAAACAAAAAAAAACATATACAGTAGATATAGTGTCCCATATTATACAAGGCCATGAATGGCCTGTGGAATGTCATCAAAAGGCCTGTGATAATATATAAATTGCTCGGTGCCCTGAATCTCAGTCACATGCCATATACCCATGTCCAAGAAAATTCCTTCCTTAGAAAGTCGGTATGCTTCACTGATCCTTTCCCTAAAGATGTGACTGCAAGAGAATTGAGTGAAATTTAGAAACAATCTAGAAATCTCATTCATAATATTCCCTAGATAAATATTTCTGCATCTTTGAGAACCATTGACCCAGTTGATCACAAGCAGAGAATCCCCAAAAATCTGAATTTTTTCACACCCTTTTTCAATAACAAAATCCAATAACTATCTACATGCTAATATTTAGGCCTAGTTGTTTGATTTTTTGCCAACACCCATTTTGACCTGAATGAAAAGAACAAACCCTCCCCCAACTAAGTCCTCATTACCTTGTGTTGCCCCGTCGAAATAGCCCCACGAGATTTTTTTGTATAGACTCTCAGTTGTAATGATTCTGTGAGGAGGCCCTACTTTAGATTATTGTAAGTGACTAAGTATAGCCACACTTTCCACAACACTTTTCCTTGGGTCAGATGCCAGTCCTCGGAAGATTTATTTGTTGCGAGCAATCCAGATCCCCCAATTGATTATCGGGGGAAGGGCCTAGACATACTTTTCGCTCTGTCTTGGCCCCAAGAAATTCAAGAAACGACAAAACCTGCAATCCCCCAATGGAACTGGAAACACAAAAACATTTGGCAATCATTCCAAGTCTGTTGGGAAAAGGCATATGAGGAAAAGATATGATTTATTGTTTCACTTGCTCCCTTGCACAAAGCGCACCATCCCGGACCCATTGCATACCTATGTTGCATAATATCCCACGTCGGAACATTCTTTTCCATAATGCACCATGTTATCAATTTAGCTTTTAGAGGACACTTTTCCTTCCATACCGCCCACCACCACCAGGCTTCCTCCTCCAATTGAGCCTGAGACATTAGGCGAATGTATCCCGCTTTAGGGGAGTAAGAACCATGTAGAGAGAAATCCCAAACCAATTCGTCTTCCTGATCCAAAATTCTTATATGGGATCTTTATAGCGCATCAACATAACTCCCCCAAATGTTCCAAAAAACATGGGGCAGATTCAGATCCGTAGCAGATAGCCATCCTTGAGACCAAATGGAGGTGGTATGCAGATTTGTATTTTGATTCAAATTGGTGATTCCCGCATCCTGGAGATAAGAGACCAACTTTTGTGGAAAGATATGATCAGCTCTGCTACTAGGCCATGGGTCACAACCTAATCTCAACCTTTTACCATTTCCAATTTGTTAAGCTAGCCTAGTCAAGATCAGATCAAAAGAATTGAGGATCGATCTCCATACCACAAATATGTTTCCTCTAGGATTGATAGGCGAATAAATCTAATTCTCCAAGGAAAGAGGCTTGATATACTTTTGATTAACAACCTTAGTCCACATATTGGACATGGATAGTAATCGCCAACCAGATTTTGCATCCAGTGCTTCTAAAAAAAGAAGGATGTTTTTTAGACCCCACCCACCAAGTAGCTTTGGGTTTTCTATTCTTGACCACCTGACCCAATGCGGGACAATTTTTTTCTGAGTCCCTTCCCAAAGAAATTTAAAATAGATTCTCTGATAATTTTCAAGAATTCCATGAGGGATCCATGCAAATGTCATTCACTGATTTTGTCAGCACCAAGCACCCAGCTCGGGACAACCATTTGTGACTCCAACAGGTGAGTCTCTTCTCTAATTTTGCCAAAAGTTAAGCCCAGTCTTCGATCCTATAGAAATTTGGTTTTATGTGAAATCTGAGGTATTTGAGTCCATCTTCAAAGAACCTGGCCTCACAAGGGAACATCCTTCTTATATTTTTTATTTCTTGAATAGACAAGTTATGTACCATGAGAGAGGATTTCAAATCATTTACCATCATTTTGGTTGCATTTCTTAAGGGACTTAAGAACTCATGAAGACATTGTATGTCTCTATTATCTCCAATGCAAAAAATTAAAACGTCATTGACAAATAGAAGGTTGTGATAAACATTGATTTTGCAACATTTAAACCTTTGAAGGCCCCCCTTCTTTTTGCCTTAGACACCACTCTACTAATACCTTTAGCCACAAGGAGAAAGAGAAGGGGTGATAACAGACAGCCTTGTCATAGACCTCTCTCTACTTTGAAAAAAAGGAATGTTGCACCATTTATAAGAACTGTGAAGGAAATTACCATAATACAGCTCATAATCCAATTTATGAACGGAACCTCAAAACCTACATGAGTAAGAATGAGGTGAATAAAAATCCAGTTCACCTAGTCGAAAGCTTTGGACAGATCCAACTTGATAATGACCCCTTTGTTATTTTTTGTTTTCATGCTATGAATCCCTTCTTGGGCTACCCCAATAGCCTCATGAATTTCTCTCACGTCCAAGAAACCAAACTACCCTATAGAGATAGCCTTAGACAGGATAGGTTTGATTCTCAAAGGAATCACTTTGGCTATGATTTTATAAATGCAGTTACATATGGAGATGAGTCTAAATTCTTCAAATGAGGAAGGTTCATCACCTTTAGGAATTAGGGAAAAAAAAGTAGTGTTGAAGGCTGATATAATACTCCCCTCTTCCCTGGACTCATTTATCACTTGTTGCAGATCTTCTGCTAAGAGTTCATAGAAATCCAAAATTAATTCAATGTCCATCCATCCGACCCTAGAATATTGTCTCTTTGAAAGTTAGGAAGGGTTGACTTAAGTTCTTACTCACTTACCTCCTCCATCAAATCCCTACCATCTTCGCCCTCCACAAATTGATGGAAAATTTTTGCAACTCTAATGATATCTGAAATTGACACCATGTTAGGGGCTTTGAAAGGGTTTTGAAGTGACCTATACTCATAGCTGCTAGTCCTTCAAATTCATAGATTCCCTCCCCTGATGATCATTTATTTTCTAGATGGTATATGCAAACTTATGCCCCTTCGCAAACTCTTGGAAGAATTTAGTGTTTTCATCTCCTTTTTCCAACCATATAGCCCTAATTTTCAATCTCTGCTCCTCTTCCATATCCGCTAGAATACCCTTTCTTCTGGTGGTCAACCTTATCAATACTTCTCTTGTTTCCTAATCTTTAAACCCTTCTTCCTGAGATTCATCTAATAATCTCATATGATATTCAATGTCAATGAGCTCCTTCTCCGCCCTGGACCACCTGAGGGAAACCCAGTCCTTCAACACTTGTTTGATGTGCTTCAAATTCTCTCCAAACTATTGAGCCGCAAACATTTCTAAACCCCCATCATAATGCTTCCAATTTGTGGAAACAAAATTCCTGAAGTCTTCCTCCTTTAACCAGACAACGTTCATTTTGAAAGGGTTGGGCAGTTTCCGAGATCCTCCCTTAATCTCTAGAATTATGGGAGAGTGACCTGATTCTCTCCCCACACCAATCCACTTACACATAATGCAATGTTTATTAACAAGGTCTTTAGTCAGAAGGAAATGATCCAGATGCTTTGCCACCTTGTTTTCTCCCAAACATAGATTCATCCAAGTAAGCTTCAACCTAATGGGTTGAATATCAACAAGATTTGGGGAGGAAAGAAGATGAGAGAAGAAGTCAGATAGGTTGTCAGTCCTAACATGATCCCCCTAGGCTTCAGTTGCACCTATTGAGAATTTTATATCCCCTCCCACAATTAAATTATCGTGATTACTCATATATGTCTTCAAAAATTCTGTCCAAAAGGGAACATGACCATCATGTGGCCCATAAATATTTAGGAAAGTAAAACTGACACCTAAATCTACTGAGAAACCATCCAAACACAGACCATTCGGGATACTCCAGATTCCTTCCATCTAAATTCTCCTTGGATCCCATCAAAGGGTCAGACCACCTGAGCGACCGCTTACAACTGAGGCTATGAACCGCCATCTGGGGGACAAGTCCTCAAGTAAAGAAATCACTTTGTCTCCCTCCCCCAAAGTTTCCTGAAGAAAAAAAAAACCTCCAAACCTATAAACTGAACTAGTCTTTTAAGAGAAAGTATGTTAGGATTTCTTGTTAAACCCCTACAATTGAATGATAAACTATCATTTGGGTACCCCAATTTAGGCCTGTAAAGATCTAAGTGATCGTTCCATCAACTATTGTTTCCCCGAACCTAAATATTCTCTAGCCCTGGCCTGATCCAATGATATGTTTTATTTTATTCTTCCCTTTCTAGGGTCTTGAATGATATAGATGGGCCCTAAGCCACCTCTTGTACTGGAAGTAATATTCAGACCTTTTTGACACGATCTGAGGTTGTACCGATGCCAGTTTATACCTCTTCCTTCTTAAGAGGCAGAGTCAAAAGAATCAGTCACAGACATACAAACATTAGATACCCAAGGGATGTCACAAGAAACTTGTTATAGGGACAAAGAAGAAACCATATTTTGTAGCATTTCAACCTTTGGGTCACATATATTTTTTATTACAATCCATATCCAAATGAGAAAAAGGACATGATAACAAGGAAAAGGAAGAGTGAGGGAGAGGAATACCCTAAGAGGTCCCCTTGAACGTTTGGAGATTTCATCTAGTCAACTCAATGGTAGACAACTGATCCATATCCACTTGACCGACCATAGGTTGCTCACCATTTCCTTCAGGTCGAACCAATCTTGTTTTCATCTAATGATCCAATGATGGCACCTATTGTATCCCTCGTGAACCATTGGCTTGTTCTTCTATCTCTTGTACTTCAACATGAACCGAATCCAATACCTTAGCCCCATCCGCTAACCCTAGTAACTCTTCCATAGGGGCATCCACACGCGACTTCCCAATGCCCAAAGGTCATGCTTCTACGTAATTCCTTTGTTTTTACCCTGAATAATTTTGGGTTGAAGGGAAGTGAAGAGGTATTCACAAGTTGGCCTTATCATTGGCATATATTGCATCGAAATGGAGCCCCTTCGTAATCTAAATCCACTAGCCACTCCTTATCTCTACCAATACTCATTGTTTGATAAAATTTAGCTCTGAGTTCAAGACTTACTAGGATGCGAGCCACGGACCAGTCCTTAGATTCCTTAAACGAATAGTCAACTTCAAGGAATTTCACGAGAGTATTTCTTATATTTGCAAAGCTCTTGGGGTTCCACATATGGACTAGGAGGCTCGACAAATGAACCCAAATAGGAATAAAATTCAATTTTTCCGTACGTGTATCAAATAAGGTAGTCCAAGCTTTAAAAACCACTAGGGATGAGTCAAAGAACCAAACCTCTCTCAAAACCATGAGCGCATCCTCCTAAGATTGAAATATCAACTAAAACCAACCTTTCCCTAAGCGACGAACTTCCGAAGCATCCTTCATCTTCCCTGCTAAATTCTAGTCTCGCCATTTTTCGAGGGTTTCAACACTAAAAACCCTACTACAGGCCTTTCCCACTAAATAATTTTCTAACAACGCTACCGTTGTTATCATCTCCACGTCATGTCCTAAATAAAGATTATATTAGATAGCTACAGCCTCACTCTTCAAGAGATTCTTCTCACTTCCCACCTTTGATACCCTCATTTTCGAGCGATTTTATTATCTTTAAACCCTCCTTACTTCCCTGAGCTGATTCCTCCACACTCGGATTAACCAGCATCGAATCTAAGATGGTGGACTCCTTTACTTTTGACCCTTCATATGCCTTTGTTTGCTCGCTATTGATAGATACTTGTGGGAAGACCAGGGCCTCGTTTGTTAAACCACTAACTTCCTCGTAGCCAATTTCCCCTTCCACTCTCCCCTTGACATCATAATCAACGAGGGTTTTTTCCATCGAGCTCAGTAAACCAAATATGTCATTTAAACCCCCTCCTCTTGAAGCATTAAGAAGATCAGTGGTCGAAAAATTATGGCCACCATACCCCTCTTAAGATCTAGGTTCTATGTGTTCCACAAGAAATACTATAAGACTAACATACATAGAAATGGACTGAGAGATAGCTATAGGGAAAGGATAACCCAAGGGATTGGAGCAGTCGGGAGATATTACCTTTCCTATAACTGACACTAGGTATTCAACACCCCGTCCCTCCGACACTGCTCCATGTGCTAGGTGGGATTCTGAATTCCAGCTCAAATTTTGGGTTAGGGCCTTCTCAACTCTAGAAAAACCAAAAAACTATGGTGTTCCAAAGATAGACCTCTTTTTTGATCTTTCTGACTCATAATCTACTAAGTCTTCCATATCCATTTCTTACCACCATGAAGCCCCAACTACCACCTCAATGAAAAACGAAGACGGTCAGTGATAAACCAGGTAAAGCCTGGAAACTACAGGAGACCTATAAAAAACCTTATAAGTTGCCTGCAAAACCCTCCATGCTCTTTAATGAATGTAAAAAAAAAATCGTAAATATTCCCCTCACACCCCACAGTGTTGTCCCTAAACTACATGGTTCCTACTCCAAATATGTTTGCACCTATCCACCATTCAGCGGACTATCCACCTCCAAACCCTAGAACTTCGTCAAGCACCATCAGGTCCAGTTCCACACGCATTTCCTTAGATATTTTCCCAACTAACAAACTTGGTTGCATGGGGGATGTTGAATTAAAACTCAAGGTTAAAATTCATGTGGGGGGGGGCACATACTAATGTTAGGAACTTTTTGGAAGGATCCCATGTCATTAACATTCCCATATTCAATGTTGAGATGGGACACTACAAGCAGGACACTTTGTAGTAGAGGTTTTTATGGAACCTCCATAAAAAAATTATCCATTCTCTATTTATAACAAAGGTTGCTCGTAGAGACAAGCAACCAGAGGTTTTTGCAAAGGTCTTTTTTTTAATCGGTGTGCCTTCATCGTGAACATACCCCAATTCTCTTAAGAATCAAATGCACCAGTACTTATATAATAAGAAGCATTAATGACCATTATTATTATAAAATACTAAAATACCATTTTCTATTTTTAAAAATATAAAAATGCATAATGGTGCTCCAAATTAAATTAAGAGTGTAGATGCACATCGCAAGAATACACCAAATCATGCTAGATTTTTTTAACTATTCAATAAAAAACAATTTTAAAAACCATAAAAAATGTACCAATGTGCTTGACTAGCGTTACACCTTGGTGCATATAAAATATTAACACACTGCAAATATTAACGCAACCCTCAATAACATTATAGCCTTGTTTTTTTACAATACGGTTAAAAATTCAATCATTGTGTTACAAACACTAGCATGTGTCTATACATTTACACACAAAAACACTACATAGTCAAAGCTTTCACTAGAAAATTATAGAAATTTTATATCCAATAAAGAAAATAGTTTTTCAATCCATTCCATTACCATTTAAAGTATTGATGTGCCTAAGTTTTTGGCTTACCATGCTAGGGTAAATTTAAAAATCCTATTGATGTGTTCACATAAAAAGAGTGCCCCAATGCATCTTATTGCAAAGAACACTAAAGTAAGGTAAAATAAAAAGAAAAAAAATTACCAAACCAAATTTCATTATCACAATTCTTTCTTTTGTTCTTTGAATCTTCTCACGGTCATCAATGCCCACTCTCTTTAAATGACTATCCCATTTATTGTGCTCTATATTGTTCACTCCTTAGTTCATAATATACATTTTCTCTTTTAATTTATAGGGAAACCATGAGGATCTTTTAATTTATAGGGAAACCATGCCTCCTCACGCAAAAAGAGACTAGGTAATTTTTTTTGTTACCTCCTTTTAATTTCACCAAATTAAAATTTAAAATTAGCCTTAAATTTGGCCTTTTTCATTTAAAACAAAAAAAATATTACACAGTGTCCTTCACTAGTTAAACTCGCACAAAACCCATCGATGATGCATATTATAAATATACAGCAAGCATCATCATGGTGCATCTAAATGGATGCCCTAATCATAATGAATTACAAAATATAATGAACTCAAGTTAGGTTCTCAATTACCAAACACCTTGATGCACTGCATGGAGCACCGAAAATGACACAGCGCATTATAGAGAATATATTGCACCATTTCACTAATTAATTTTTTGATGTGGCATTTCCACTGGTGCATCAAATGGCATGGAGCACCACGTCGATAATGATGCTTGTTTTTCTATGATGGCACCCTATCAATGATGCATTAATGGTTTTAGGCGATAGTAAAAGAATTGAATTTTATATTTAAAAATTTACATTGTGATGTGTTTTGTTAGTCCCTGCCTGGGACTCTTAGCGATCGATTGTGCGTTGACGGCATATTAATCTTCTGTTTGACCAAAAATATTGTTGTGCATCACAAATTTAACCAAAGTTTTCATATTAGAAAATAATATAAAAATTATTATGTAATTTTTTATTGGACAACAAAGTTGAGGGTCTTATTGTGGGCTTCACAGATTTCAAGACATTATGTTCGGGGTAAAAATAAGATATCCAAAGTTTTCAGAGATGAAAATTTTTTGTTATCCAAAGTTTCCTCATATTGCCGAGCTGAACATTTTATCAAAAGCACAACTTAGTTTGTCCTAAGTTTTTGGTACCTGTTCTCTGTGTCTTGAATGCAGTGTCCTGCATCCTGCAAGTGTCAGATGTTTGCATATGCAGAGGCGTCCACGGTGGTCTACAAGTGCCTTGTCCGGAGTCCGGAGTAAGTTCAGAGCAGAAAGTGTCGAGCAGCTAATTCTCCGGAGTAAGTTCAGAGCAAAGAGTGTGGAGCAGCTAGTTTGAGGAGCAGAGGAGCAGAGAGCGTCGAGCGGAGCTTCACCTTTACAACTTGTGAGTTCCATTTTACAATGACTTAATATTACTTTCCACGACTACAGTAGTTCCACCATTACAGTAGTTGTTTTTGTTCATGCCATTTTTTGGTTTGGCTTCGGCCAGTTTTTGTGCAGCTAGTAGACGTTTTTTCCATGAGCATGAAGGCAAGAATAGTCGTTTTAGGACTGGTGGGAGCTCTTACCTTCCTTATCTGTCGCTACTGACTTCGTTGCCCCTGGAAAGGGCCCTTGCCTTGAAGCCCCAACTGTACGCTGCTAGTCGCGGTTGACCATCATCGCAGGCCGAAGTATACTACCCGGGAAGCTCTAAATGCCTTAGCCTCGTATTATCAGGACAGATGCTTTGAACCTTTAGCTTGGTTGGAAGGAAGGATCAAGCTTGCCCCATTAGCTCGCTTGGATAGCTACAACGGCTTCCCCCTATTTCCCCGCTACAGACAATTTACCCTAGCAATTACCCCGCTTCAATCCCTCTGTTGCCAAAGCGAGCAGTCCCGTGTCATCTATATGCGAGCAGTCTCGTGACTTTCTTTAGGTGAACGAGTAGATTTCTTTAGGCGAAGGGTAGATTTCTTTAGCGCGGTGCCAAATTGACACCCTTTTAGATGTACCTCTGTTGCACAGATGAAAATTCAAGAACGAATTGTGGAGAGCCACCGCTGTCCTACAGTTAAACATGGCAAGAAAGATAAATTTTAGTCGACCAAGGCGCCTTCAGAAAAAGGGAATAAAAACTTGAGAAATATAAGAGAATATTACCTTAGAAGTCTTACCACGTAGTCTTTTCGGTATGACCGAGATGAATTCCAGCTTTGGAATCTATTTCAATAAATCACCTGTTGCTAAATATTGCATACATTCCTTCAGGGATAGGCTGTAAAAAGCCTAGGCTTTGATTTATATGTGACCAGCATTGTGTTGGCAGGAAACTGAGAGGTAGATGTGTTCAATGTAACATAAACCTTATCTTTCCATCGACGGAGAACATGAAAACCCTTGGTCGAGACCATCCATAGTAAAGATTTTACTTGTTGGAATACAATTTTTAGGTTTTCCGTGGTTTACATTCTTTTAGTCTGTTTCCAGCAAATTAATGGAGTTGACCTAAATTGCAGATTAATGAAACTTAACTACGTTGTAAAAGCAAAGAAATGATGGTTTTACTTTTCCAGTCTCAGAACATACACACGTTTAAGTTTAAAACAAGTCTCTTAAAAAAGAATTAAAAAAATATTCTAACAAATTATTATTATATCCTTTAAACTTTTCCGAAAATACATAGATTATGATCTTAAACATTCTATTGAGATTTGCGTCTGCCGGGACTCGAATCCGGGTCTATCGCGGGTCCTGATTGGTTGTAATAATCACTGTCTGTAATCGTAGGTTTAGCCTAAATCTGGCAGGGTCTATTCTTTGGAAGGCAATTATCCTCGCCTTTATTGAATTTTTTTTCCAGAAATTTTAGAAATGATCCTAAACGTTCAATTGAGATTTGCGTCTGCCTGGAGTCAAACCCGAGTCTAAGGTTTATAGCCAGGAAGGCACTGATGCTCACCGTAACTAAAAATACAGTGTCTGCCCGGATTCGAACTCGGGGCTAAGGTTTATAGCCAAGAAGGTACTTATGTTCAGGGATGGAATTTGATAGCAAATTGGCCGTTACAAGGTGATTTGCCCAAAATTATTTTTTTGATAAAAGCTAAAACGATTATTAATGCAAGTAAATAAATATTCAAGAAATCTATTTCGGCTATGTCTTGCATCCATATTTTAATTTTAATGCTTATTTTTCTCTCTTAAATTAATTGGCCAAGTTTTTTACAAAGAGCTTTTAATAAAATCAGTTTAGTTGACTTGAAACTGGAAAAAAAATTAAACTTAACAGGACTGGAATGTATGAATGTATCGAACAAAGATTAAAAGTAGTAAACATTGTTAAATGAACACACATAATCCACAATCTGCAGTATAACAACAAGAAGATCCATAAGCAAGAAGTTGCCATACGCAGTGAAAAGTGGATGATACACAAGGCAGATATGATAGTATAGGAGAAAGAAATAAGAATTCATCAACGAGTAATCGCATGTCGAGTAGCCTCCCCTTGTCTGTAATAGACCTCGAGTTAGGTCAACCCTCCCCCAACCGCCACGTAAATGCGATTTCCTGGTCATCTGGCGCATTCCCGGGTTCAGGGTTAAGCCTTGTAATATCCAGTGGTGAACCGGAACTCCTGCACATTCAAAAGAGAGAGAGGTAAAGACGTTGGGTATGCATGAAGGACGAGAGGCAGGAAGTTGGTAAAGTTGTGGGCCCCATGGTAGTTTACGTGTTTGAAATATGTTTTTGTATTATACATTTCTTTTTGCATGTGTGACAAGTGTCTATTTAAAAGCTTTGTCTTTAACTTGTTTAAAAGCTTTGTCTTTACTTTGTTACGGTTTAAATTATAACCAAGATAATGCAACCTACCAGCTAGCAATATATTCGCACCAGCGAGCAATCCCAAGTGAGTAATGCAAGCCAGCGATGCACGCCATTAATCTTAGCAATAAAAGTCCCCTGCCCTGCCATTTCTTTCTTTCTCGGTTCCAGCGCCAACGTCCCTCCTTGTCAGTTCATTATTGTATAAAAATCAATAAGTCTCAGTAACTGGATGGGTATTGCGCAATGATTATGGAGTATATTTGAGTTACAGCTCACATTTTTTAGGAGAGATTGTCAAAATTCTGAATCTCTTAATATGCTCAGTAATAGAGTGAACTTATGAGCATGAATTACTAGAATTTCTACATAGGAAATATTGTTGGTACGAATTGTCCCCATCACCATCCAAGATCCCAAAATTTCTTGTGCCTTCCATCAGTTTTGAAACAGAGCTGGACTCTGCTCGGGCAAGCCGGCCATATGCCCCTGTCTGGTAACAGAATAAATGAAATGGGGAATTGGCATCGGCGAGTAATTTCGTTTTAGACAATTTGTTCCAATTAGTGCTTGCCAATGGCACCAATTGTCACACACTTGCAACAGCGTTGGCATCGGCGAGTAATGGAGTGGACAATTCGTTCCAGTTAGTGCTTGCCAATAGCAACAATTGTCACACACTTGCAACAACTGTAATACACACTGGGTCAACCCCAACCCCACGAGAATTTATTTTCAAATAACTTGCTAATTTTTCGGTTATATAGGCAGGGACTGCCGGGGTTGACAAACTCCAGTTCTTAGCCCTCCAAGCCATTAATCCAATAACAGCTTCCAGCTTGTAGAATCCAGCTTCCAGCTTGCAGAATGTAGCCCAACTCGACGTTTCAAATTTAAGTTTCGAAGGCAAGAGCCGTCTTTCCAATTTCTACTTTCTCCTTGGCGTTTGAAGTTGGCATTTCGGGGTTTAATGCAGTCGCTATAAATTTCATTGTCCCATCTTCAGCTATAAGCATGCAGGTTATAATCCCAGGTGATGTTATTCAGTGAGATGTCCTACATAAACAACAATGGAGTGCATTACCTTTCTGGCCAGGTATTGTTTTATTTTCGTTTGATTCTTTTCAAATCATAAGTCTATTAAAAATTTTAACATGCAATTAGAATTTGTCAGGTTTATATTGACAGGGTTTTTGTTGTTGACTCGCATTGCAGAGAGGAGTAAACCCCCTTTAGATATTTGGCGATGGCACTCATTCATGCTCCAAATTCTTATTGAGATTTCCCTGAGTAATATTAAGAGATTTTCATGGTTGATTCCCAATGCATGGAGTAGATGAAAAGGTAGCTAAGAAAACCCTTTTTATAAAATATTTGTATGTTCCAATTCTTCTGCTCAGTAAGATTCACTTATGAGTGTCAGGTTTTTATTGTGCATTGAGGACTCCTGTGAAAATGAAAATAAAACCAGTTTTAACCAGTTTATTGTGGTATGTTGTTAATGTGTGATTTTTAACCAGTTTTACCAGATTGATTTTCGTATGTGTTTACTTATTTTATCTGTGGTTGTTGGAGGCATTTACCGCATTGTTGGTTTATTGCGTTGTTCGTCGAGTAAGTGCGCAACTTGTAAATCATGAATTTGGAACACAAATAGACTTAAATTAAAGTACCGTTAATTTAAATTAAAATGTATATTATTTTTAATCTAGATTGAAATTACGGTGCCATTGATTCATTTAGTTGTGTTTTAATTTTTAATTTAATAAAATAGATTTAAGTGTATAAAAATAGAATATTATAATTTTTTTAAGTGTATAAAATTACAGAAGCTGTAATTTTACAGGAAAAAGGGGCTAGAATAACATTCTTTTCTGCATCCATGTTACTGAATTATAAATATTTATATAAATTCACTGTCAATCTTCTTTGTTATTCGGAATTTATCCTTCTCCCTACTAACATGGATTAATTTGTTGTCGTAGATTATTCTGGGGAGGATACACTTCATTTCTTCTTAGGTATGGTTTGAACAGTGCAAACCATGTTTTTGTTTGAGATATATCAATATCCATTTACGATTTCTTATTCTATACTTCAGAGTATTAATTTTTATGCTCAAGTTGGGGTTTACAAGTATGGATTGTAGATGGGTCATTTAAGTCTTCAGGTTTATTCTTCTCTCAAAGTTTGACTTCAGTTTTCTGCTGGCCTTCAGGTTGGCTCTTCAGAATTACTCATCCTCTATCTGAATCTCTTATAGCGTACAACTATACTTGTTGTAAAATGTAAATTTCACAACCATAATTCAAGGTTCCATTTTCTATATGGTTTCTTTCGAACCCAACAGGGTTTTTAACTTGTATTTTCTACAATAATATTGAATTTTCATGAAAATTTGATCTAGAGATTTCTACCCTAGTTTTAGATGTCTTCAGTTCATATTTGCATAAAAAAGTTGAAACTTATAGAAAACAATCACAAAATTAATGATGGGGAGATGGATTTTGGAGATTCTAAGAAAAAAAATCAGGGCAGATGGAATTGCATTTAGTTCTTGTTTTAAAAATTTTCCTTACCTTGGAGGCATCCTTTCTAGTTGTTGTAGCACTTCAAGGGATTGAAACGTCTCGAATTTCCTAGGTCTCTGGGATCTTCCGGCTTTAATTTGGGTCTCTGGGATCTTTCGGCTTTAATTTGGCTCAAAGCCCTGCAAGGGATTGAAGCATCTCGAATTTCCTAGGTCTCTGGGATCTTCCGGAATCTTCGGCCTTAATTTGGCTCAAAGCCCTGCAGTGTCTAATTTGTCTCAAAACGATATTAATTGATTATATCAAACATATCTTCAGTGTCATATAGAGCATGATAGCACACAATGGCTAGAGCGACATACCATAGTCATTTCCATATTCCCACATCCCATTGACAATGGTAGCTCACTAAATAAACGCGTGGTTTCTTTTTCTATTTTTCACTAAACGCGTGGTTTCTTTTTCTATTTTCACTGAACGCGTGGTTATATTTTTAGAGTTTGTTGAACACGTGGTTTCCTTTTCTATTTTCACTAAACCGGGGTATATCTGAAAATACATCTCATTTCCCGCATTTAACCAAATTTTCTTAAAAAACATATTTGAAATGATTTATTTTAATGTGATTGGATAACCAGATTTGAAGTCTTATTACCGGTTCTAATTTTTCAATGTATTCAAAATAAGATAACCAAAGTTGAGTTTTTTACGATACATATAAAGTTCGGTTAAATTATACGGGATTGGCTTTTCTCCAATACAAGAAACTAATGCTAAGTTGTAAGTTAGCATTAATCTAAAACATTAAATGTTATGGCCTTCCATGACAAAAGCCCTATATATTCGCACTCACACTATACTATGGAGCAATTAAGCGCTCTGACCGAGTCAAGGCCAGATCACTGATAGTATGCGTGGCCCATTAGCAATCATTGATCCATGAAAACCTTTTTCTGACACATTTTTGGCTGATCTGGCATACGTTTGAGACTTGCTAAAGCAAACAGTTCTATGATCTCTTAATATGCTCACTAATAGGAAGTATTGTTGGTAATCTAATTTTGATGAACAAGGCTTGTCTTTGTTGTGATTGTCTCTGTTGTGATTTTGAGCTTGAGCCCTAATGTGAGTTGGACTAATTTTGTGATTTTGAGCCTGAGCCCTAATGTGAGTTGGACTAATTTTTTTTATTTTCAAGCCTTAATCTGAATTTTTGTAACAAATTACACATTGGCATGTTGCATAGAGCGTTTTTATGGTTGTAACAAATTACACAATGAATTTGGCATGTTGCAGAGAGCGTTTGTATTGAGGTCCAGTTCAATTTGACAGCGTTTGCACTTCAATTGGCGATCTGTTGCAAACCGCAGTATTCTGGTATGCGTTATTCTTTCACAATATTCAGATATGAAGAGCCAGGGTGAAAGGCCTTCATAAAATCAACACAGAAGCAGTACAGCTTCAAATGATTCTGTCTAGCCTCCTAAATGCTAGCTCAAACAGTGAATATGTGATGCATTGTCTGGTGCTCAATTAGCCTGTCTAATCTTTCCTTTCTTAAGTAGACTTGATTGACTACACTCTTTTGATGTTCCCTCGTCTCCTTTCTAGCCTTCCATCATTGTTATATCTAAACATATATTGAGGTGTGTGTTTGATCCACTTCTAACTGGTTTATCAACTAAGCATATCTTTTATTTATGTTTCGAATTGTTATTTTAGTTTGAAATCATTGGTATTCTGAATTGCCGTTGCGTACAGTGTTGTTTACCAAGTTAAATCACACCCACCATTGATAGCTTTGGTTTTGATTGTATTATGGACAACACATTGATTCATCCTACGAAATGAAATCAGTTTGTTGTGATATCATTTATCAGTCAGCAAGAAGGATGGGTAATGTACACTCTTCAATATCGAAGAATACACTTACTCAACATAGTAGCTCTGACTTCTGTTAGGTTGTTATTGCATGCTAAATTCATTTCCATTGTTAGGAAAAAATAAATGATACATAGAGGAACTTGAGGTTTTCTCAAGAGAGAGGTGACACTATACTTGCTTATTCTCGAGCGTTTGTATTGTTGTTCTGGAATGTTCTGCATACATCTAAGAGAGAGGGGACGATAGAATTTTGTATCCAGGAGAACGTGATCTGTATACTTTTTGCATGCATGAAATTTTTTAAGGGATTTTATTCTACTTTCAATAAGATATTCTGAACTTTTGGAGTGCGAGCATGACTTAAATCCTACTCTGAAGGATGTGGTCCCAATTTTTTGAGAGATTGCTTGCATCTCATAGATTGAGTTATTAAGACATATAATGTTTCTTAGACAGAGAAGTTAGATACTGCCTACGCTGAGAACAGAGGAAAGTAATTTTGTAGGGCGTTTTCAAGTTGCATTACATTATTAGTGGATGTTCAATGAGCTAAGTTCAAGTTTCTGAACCATGTGGACAAGGTATTTTTGAAAGTGGCGAGTATGATATTGCCTACGCTGAGAACAGAGGTATCAGAGGATATTACTAGAGGCTACTTTTGCGACTTCATATTTGCCCCACTGTTTGTAATTAAGGCATTACCACCAACTCACTTAGCTCATATTTCATGATTCCATCCAATATTCCCATACATCAGTTCTTACCGGATGCAGTTTGTTTCCTTGGGTTAATAAATGGGGTGGGTCATGGGGTGGGCAGTTTATGGCTTTTCTAGCTGTTTTCTATATAATCTAGAATAGGAGGAGAACGCTTTTATTCTACTTTCAATAAGATATTCTGAACTTTTGGAGTGTGAGCATGACTTAAATCCTACTCCGAAGGATGTGGTCCCAATTTTTTGAGAGATTGCTTGCATCTCATAGATTGAGTTGTTAAGACATATAATGTTTCTTAGACAAAGAAGTTAGAACATGAAGCGTGTCTAACTAGTATCAAACCCTGCTTGACAGTTTCATGCCCAATTCTTTGTTGGTAAGTTAAAAACTGAATTTAAATTTGCTAAGGAGTAGAAGCCTGACTAAAGGCCAGTTTATATTTTATTTCCAAATAGGCTGCATGTTCAGCTATCACATCTTGCAGCACTTGGTTATGCAGGAATACTTTTGGTGTACTCTCTCATTTTTTAGAGGACTTTTGGGCTAAGCAGTGTGCACAGGTCTATTGTCCTGTAAGGGAAAAAACTCCTGCCCTGATCATGCAATTTAGTTCATTCCTTTATATCAAAATTATCTGGGCAGCTGAATCTGCCATGAACCTAGAAGGTTCTCAAAACCTCCTCCTCAAGGGATTCCGATCAACGATAAGGGATTCTTCCTGTATTTAAAATGAGAAATTTGGAACCATATTTAAATACCTGAGGCATATTCACAGTCATTTTGTTAGGTAAGCGTTTAGACAAAAGTTTCATTGCCTTTGGAGCTTCTTTGTTACTCCCTGCCTCCCAAAGTTATGCTGCATTTTTCCATTATGTCTTTCCACTGCTTCCTCAATTTGATAGCATTTGCACTTCAATTGGCGATCTGTTGCAAACTGCAGTATTCTGGTATGCGTTATTCTTTGACAATATTCACATATAAAGAGGCAGGGTGAAAGGCCTTCATAAAATCAACACAGAAGCAGTACAGCTTCAAGTGATTCTGTCTAGCCTCCTAAATGCTAGCTCAAACAGTGAATATGTGATGCACTGTCTGGTGCTCAATTAGCATGTCTAATCTTTTCTTTCTTAAGTATACTTGATTGACTACATTCTTTTGATGTTTCCTTGTCTTGTCTCTAGCTTTCCATCATTGGTCTATCTAAACATATATTGAGGTTTGTGTTTGACCCACTTCTAACTGGTTTATCAACTAAGCATATCTTTATAAACATTTAGTAATATTTAGTAAACATATTATTTAAATTGTCTGAATCATGGTGCCTGTTTCTTTCACGGTTGCATATATATCCAGAACTAAATTCGTTTAATCATTGTAGTTAGGGTCACTTCTGATATTCCAGTTTAAACCAAAATAGAATATGGTATTTAAGAGACTTCCAAACACAACTATTCTTTAATATAAGTTATTTAATTTAGTCTAACATTTTTTAGGGGTAAATAAAATTTACTAGACAAGTTTGCAAATTATTCACCAAAAGGGGCATAGATTCTAGAGTGCAGCCTGGCCTGGAGTCTCCTGGGACCTGAAGTATCCATATCAACATAGATTTCCCTTCAATCTCTTCTCGAATTGGATCGATGTTTAGTGGGTTTTCATGCTAGTAGGCATTACGCTTTTGATAGATTAATGTGCCCCATCTTGTCCATGCCAAGATGCTTGAGTATGTGATAAAAAACAATGTTGATGTCCATTGAGATATTTTCCAGGACTATAAGATATAACTCTAAGCTAAAAGGCACCAGCTGCAAGTTCAGGGAATTGGTGCACACACTATCCATGTTGTTTACTATCTCCATCTAAGTGTTACAAAATCGCCATGATCGTATCTCACCTTTCATATTCTTTGGCTTTGGTTAATGGGTTGTCTTCCAACAGTGGACTTCATCAACACAAAAATCATATATTTAACCATAAAGAAGTCTCTCTCTCTCTGTTGGTAGACAACTCTACATTCATTGACATGTTGAATGTTTGGTGGGAGGAAGATAGAAGGAGTTTCCTTTTTATCAATATTTTATTGTTTTCATACCTACTCCCCCTTTTCAAGACTAACATGGTTTAAACAAAAAGACAAACAGGGCCAGTCCTCTGCACCAATAATGTTTTCATGGCTTGCAAAACAATTTGTAGCTAAGTAAACTACTGCAAAAGAAGCCATGTACATACACATTAAGAGGATTCTAAATAAAAGAAAATCATAGAATTCATATAGATATTGCTTTGAAGATGCAAAGTGAAAAGAATTTAGTAAGACAACATACATGTTGACAGAGTTTTGATCCCGTAGTAACCATTAATGACATCTTACCTACTTGTGGCTGGCATAATTAGTCAATAGGGGTCCCTGTCGACCATCCAATACCTGCAAGCATTGTATGACTATTCAAATTAAGGACTGCAACAAGGAAACAACAATTTCTTAATGAATTAAAATTGTTTTTTTCCTAAACAATTTTAGATGCACTCTAAAAATTAAATAAATTGGTAGTATATGAACAGTTGTTATTCCTTACAGCATTGGCATATTTCTTATTCCAGTGAAGCTTCTAGAGTTATATTTGAACCGTACAAGGGCCAATTTCTCCAGCGTGTTTTGTTTGTTATAAACCCAATTGCATATACAAGAATATTCCTAAAACCAGATGTTGAGAAGTTAATGAATAAACCTAAGCACAAAATCAATGGATTGCGTGGGGATGAGGTGAGGTACTGTGTAGGCACTGGAAGTCCTGTCACACATAACAGATGATTCTTGTCTGCTTTTCAAGGGATACCCACCCAAATCATAATGATAAAAACCACAGCAGAGTATAAACCTTGTAATGATTTCACCAATGTTGTAGTCAAGGTAAATATAATGTAAAAGAGATCCCCTTAATTCAAGGGGAGCCAGTTGGTCTCCTTGCACAGCTTGGTGATTAGAAAAGGAGGCTAAAATTTCAAAAATGGATTAAATATAGTAGGAATAGCCAGATGACAAAGTTGGCATTAGTTGTTTGTTTCCACCTACTGCCAACCGAAGCCTGAAAGGAAGGCACCTGAGGTTTTCTCAAGAGAGAGGTGACACTAGCCTCATACATCTAATGATTTATGTGAGATATTATATAAGGATAATGCCATATATTTTTTGGAAGAAACACAAAAAGCCCTCTTCTCTTTCATGAAAATGGATATTACCTTTTACATATTTATAAAAAAAGGATTGTGATGATAAAGTAGTTTCAGTGAACACTCATCAACATCCAAGAATACACTTACTCAACATAGTAGCTCTAAAGTTGTGCTACTCTCTGAAATAGTTACTGAAGGCCAAGGTATTTTTGAAAGTGGCGAGTATGATATTGCCTACTCAGAGAACAGAGGAAAGTAATTTTGTAGGGCGTTTTCAAGTGAACTTTCAAGAGGCCACCTATAACCAACATCTCTTTAGTTTTCCAAGTTGCATTACATTATTAGTAGGCTTGTCATGTTGGTTGAGATGTCAATAGCTAACTATAGAGGACGGTAGAATGTTGTAGAAAAAATAGAAAGAATCATATTCTCATATATATGCCCTTCATCAACCATTGTGTGTCTGTGAAGGAGAGTGAATGTTTTTATACATATTTTTTCTATCTAAATTAATTAAAAAAATAGATGGAGATCCATGTCAATCAGATCGTTCCATTCCATCCTGTTACATCAATTTTCTAAAAGATAACAAAAATTAGGCATAAGTTCATTTAATAAGCTATATGGCAAGTGTTGATTGAGTAATCATATTTTTTTAGTTTCCTATCTTCTATTTTTACTCATCTTCATGACAAAATATGATTGTTTATTGTCTTTCCAATTCATGGGAAACAATTTCTCGGTTCACTGATACCTTGGAATACTTGTCATAGAATTATAGCATAATTTCTCAAGAGTTGCAACAAAACCATGGGGGGAGTTGTAGCATCCCTACTGAGGCAAGATCCACGTCATAGTGAGGTGGGAGTTGTTGCAAACAAATTTGTATCAATGATGGCAACAAATCAAAGTTGTAGCAATTATGTCCATAACTCAAATAAATCGGTATAAAATACACTCAAGAATTGAAACACCTATACTGAAGTAGAGTTGGAAATACTACACATAGGAGTTGCAATAACTATTTAGCAAGTTTCAACACTTATTCTACCATTGTTTAAAATATAAGCATTTCATAAGAATAAACACTGAAATGGAATTTTAATAGGATAATCATAGATTGACCAAAAATGAATCATTGTGTATGAACAAGGTATTAATATGAGATGGAAATGAGAAAAATATCGACAAAAATGTATTGGACAAGTGCTAAAAATATGAAAATTTGGGCACTAGCAATCTCCCGCTAACTAACTTCATTACATGTACGTATGCAACCAATATTCAAACTGATTTTGAGAAGGTGATGCTCCTATGGACGTTGTTGAGGTTGTAATCAGTCTAATCTGCGTCATGTGCATGTGAATATCCTCATCTTTCTTGAATTTCCTTCTAGCCGTCTAATTATTCTCTTTTAGGCAACTTGTACTCCTTCATGTATTCCTTGGTTAGAAGCTAGATCATTGGATAGTGAAAATTTAGACCTATCAATCCATATCCATAGTTCTTATTGCACTTACTATACCTATGCACTCTCTACTTTCAATAAGATATTCTGAACTTTTGGAGTGCGAGCATGACTTAAATCCTACTCCGAAGGATGTGGTCCCAATTTTTTGAGAGGTTGCTTGCATCTCATAGATTGAGTTGTTAAGACATATAATGTTTCTTAGACAGAGAATTTAGAACATGACCTGAAGTTGCAAGTCTCTTTATAGTTTAGTAGATTAGCCTTAATGAGCCATCAAACAATAAATAATTAGTTATATAATATTAGATTGCACATCAAATTTAAAATTCCACCCTCTAAAACATGTATATCGAGCATGTTATCAAGTAATTCAAAAATCTCTATATCATAGCCTATCATTATCAATTATTAAACATTTATTGAAAATGATAGCATTGATGCCTATTTCAACTCTGGAAACTACCATTCCTCACTAACCAATAGATGAATTTACATTGTTATAATTCGATGTCATCATTTATACTATAATAGTTAATATTTCCTAGTGGGTACACCTCATATTTACCTCATCATAAGAGTAACCCTAACTCTATCAGAATTATAATATAGATATAGGTTGTCAAATTATCAAGCTAAGTATCAAGGATGAATTTCAATAACATAATTGCTGCATGTGTGTAATTTCACTGTGTCCAAAGCTCTCTTCACTTAATATATATAATTTAGATTGTGGCTGCTTGAAACAAACATAATGTAAAAGAGTTCCCCTTAATTCAAGGGGAGCCAGTTGGTCTCCTTGCACAGCTTGGTGATTAGAAAAGGAGGCTAAAATTTCAAAAACGGATTAAATATAGTGGGAATGGCCAGATGACAAAGTTGGCATTAGTTGTTTGTTTCCACCTACTGCCAACCGAAGCCTGAAAGGAAGGCACCTGAGGTTTTCTCAAGAGAGAGGTGACATTAGCCTCATACATCTAATGATTTATGTGAGATATTATATAAGTATAATGCCATATCTCTTTTGGAAGAAACACAAAAAGCCCTCTTCTCTTTCATGAAAATGGATATTACCTTTTACATATTTATAAAAAAAGGATTGTGATGATAAAGTAGTTTCAGTGAACACTCGTCAACATCCAAGAATACACTTCGCCAAAATAGTAGCTCTAAAGTTGTGCTACTCTCTGAAATAGTTACTGAAGGCCAAGGTATTTTTGAAAGTGGCGAGTATGATATTGCCTACTCTGAGAACAGAGGAAAGTAATTTTGTAGGGCATTTTCAAGTGAACTTTCAAGAGGCCACCTATAACCAACATCTCTTTTCAATAAGCAACCCTACGCTTATATTGCAGTACATGCATACTATAAACTTTCATATTAATTAGATAAGACCATGTAAATAAGTTAATGGAAATGCAATCTGTGACCGCAAAAGCAAAAGGAAAAGGAAAAACTGCACCCTTCATAAGCTATGTTTCAGCTAATCAGTAGGTCTAACTAAAACAAAATCCATAGATTTTGAATAAAACCCAATTGCATATCAAATTCCGCACATCACCGTCGATTTGACAGCTCTAGGTGAACTATTTCAGTTCCATTTCAAATCGGACAGTATATGAACTTGTAATCTCTATGTGGTTATTACACCAAATTTCCAAAAATGTTTAATACATACAGCGTTACAGCAACAACCACACTCTTATGCCCTTTCTACGGCCATCTAAGATAAATGTTGAATGACAACAGCAGCAACAACAACTTTTCCAAGTTCTGCAATTCAGTCCAGCTCCTGCTTGATGCAATCCATTTGTGTTGTCCCTGCAGACCCTGGCAGGGACTACCGCCACGGCAGTGGCTCCTTGTTACTAAAGGAGAAATGTGCCAACTAACCTGAAGCATTATGAAAATAATGGTGCTTATTGTCTAATGTAGCACACCATTTGTGGGGCACGTTACGTTTTTAAGAAATCACACCATGAATGTTTTATTTGATGCACAATTTTTGAATTTTATATTAAGAAAATTATCATAGCAATGCGCTAAATTAATAAAGTAGCATTGATACACCACGTATTATGGAGCATTGTAACTACATTAATACACCATGTATAATGGAACAATGTAACTATATTGATGTGTTAATTAGTGCATTGGTTTTTGTCTAATATAGTGCATTGCGTTTTGTCTAATATATGTGCATTGTAACAATGCATATGAACTATTAAAGTCACACCAATTACTTTTCCACATTATTTTTTCAAAAAAAGTTATTTTCATCTTTTTATAAATATAACATGGTTATGTATGTTTTCGGTTTATAATTTCAATTTCTTTTATCTTTATATATGTGCCTAAAAATAATTGTGTGTGAATCAAAGACAACAATAACAAGTCCAATTGCATCAAAAAGTTGATATGTACAACTTTGTATGTGAGTGGGAGGATAGAGAGAGGCAGAGGGAGAGGATCCCTCACCTTATTGCACCCCAAACACATTTCCTTTTAAGGAATGGTGGCATCCTTGAGTATTATGAGGATACTACATACCTTAGGGGGAGCTCGCCATTTTTACAATAGTTGATATGTCACTAGGATAATGCAAGACAAACATTCAAGGTTAGTCTTGATATATAGTATCAACCCAAGGAAGAGGATAATTATTTTATCATTTGAATATCTAAGAAGGGGGGGTTTGGCCCCATTTCCTTCATCTACCACCTAACATTGTAGGAGAGAGCCAAATAGCATATATATAGAGATATGTTAGTCCACATATTATTCACGCTATGAATTTCTATATTTTTGGTGGCTAATTATGGATAGTTTCATTTGTTGTAGAAGATGTTTGATGTTTTTCCCTTATTGTCATGAAACTAGCACACTTTACCCTCTGATTGGTAGTGCAATGGTTTCTCTTTGATGTGCTATGTAGATATGTTAGTTCATAACCCCCAACTGAGTAGGTGATCAAAGATATTTTTGTAATAGTATTGTTTTGCTTTTGATCGTTGTTGGTTTGTCTTTTATGGGACATTATACTTCCCTTTTATAGTAAAATTATTCACTTTATTTTTTTAAGATGCTTCATGCCACTTGAAAAATAGTTCCTTGTTTTCCTTCTAGACCTATGATTGATGTGTGTGCATGTGGAGGTAATTTTTCCCCAATAGGAGCTAGGAAAAGTGGTTGCGTACTCTGGTAGATAGAGAGATTTGAAATAATTTGGCTAGAGAGGACAATCATGTCCTCAATCTTGTATAACACCCATACAAAAGGATCAGTGGGAGGAGATGTTTGAATATCATGTTTACTTTGGATGAGCCATTAGATGGTAGTTCAATAATATTATTGTTATGTTTTGATAGATCTAATTATGCTTTTTTGTCTTATTTAATTCACATGCAATTTATTTTAACATTTTGTTTCAATTGTCTTATTATTATTGTCTATTATTTTATAGATATTAACACATATGTTAGGGATGAGCCTCCCCAATAGGATCAAGAGTTGGATGAGGCAGATTGCAACCTCCATTACATAGACCTAGCATGTCGTGCAAGATTAATCACATATTCCAAACTCAAGTGGTAGATCACATATGAAATCTAATTGCTAGGAAAAAGTGGTAGATGTGCACATCTAACAAAGTTATCTAACATGTTGGAAACCCTTCCTTGTAACAAGACATCATTGATGTACCATGTTTCCAGTGCTATTGACCTTATCCAAAGGTTGAGAGATAGTGTTAATTTTGATTCATATAGATCACCCTATGAGGATGTTACTCCTAATCCTCCACCTATTAATTATACACCACTTGGTCCTGCACCAAAATGACTAGCATACCATCTTCCTCCTCCATCGTATGATTCTCCACCACTTTGTCCTACACTATATTGACCGATATCCCTGCGTCCTCCTCCTTTACATGATTCTTCGCCACCTAGTCCTCCACCAAATTAATAGGCATTCCCTTGTCCTCCTTCACATGCATCAATAGTTGGAGCATCCACTGATCCACCTTCCTCTCATACATCATTAACCAAACCATCCACCAATCTAATTCTTGTTCTTCCTCCTCTTCATGCATCACCATTTGGACTATCCATGGATATACCACTTCCTCCTCCACCACCACCACATCACTAGCTATACCATCCACCATCCACATGTGTAACTCATTACACCAAATTCCACCAATTGTTCCCTCTCCTCTTTGACATATTCTACATCTCCAACACTAGAGATTCATTATATTTTATAGGGTATGGGCACATCGAGTGTTATACCTCCTAATGGATAGACATATATAGTACTCTACTTTCACTTATTATTATTTGAGATTGCTATTGATAGACCTCCTACCTTTAGTAGTGGAGGCATTGATGCCTATAGCTCCAGTGGAAAACCTAGGTAGCATTTGTACTTGACACGTATATTGATTGTTGAATATTTAACTTGAGATGTATATATGACATGATGATTAATTTTGTTGTGATGTATATTTGACATGTATATTGATATGTATACCACTCATGTATATTACATTTTTCATATCATGTTGATGTTCTTGTTTGATTTATAAAATGTATTATGAGAGGATGATGATTAACATTATTAATGATTTCTATATTTTAAATTAAATTTGAGACATACCATTCATTTAAATTTAGAGTTATCATATAATGTTCAACTTTAGTTTTATGAAATCATTTAATTAATTGAGTTGTGGTTATGAAAACTTATCACAGTTAATGCCATGTGATGTTTGACTCTTCTTCAAGGTGAATTATTTGTTGTTGAACAAGATACATGTTTATTAAACATGATTACAAACTTAATTAAATGTGTTATCACTTAGAACTAAAAAAAAAAAAAATGTATGCATATAGTTGTTTGCCCTAGTCCAATTACAAAGGTCTGTGTCAAGTTGATTTCGTTTTATATGTCTTACTTAGGATTTGGAGTTTTAAAGTTTTTGATTTAAACTATACTCGAATCCTATTGGTTCCCCTACATCATCATTGTTCCATAGTCATGTCTTGTCTTATCCGAGTCACCGAGTCTTTTAGGGATTTCGCGGCGTAATCCTATTGGCCAGTTTCGCAGCGCAATCATGGTTTAGCAATTTCGCAGCGCGTTATGATTAGGCCGTTTCGCAGCGCATCATTAGAATTTAAAACTAACAGCGCTGTGAAATCGTGGATTCGTGCATTTCGCAGCGAACCCTTCCCGAAATGTCAAGTCCGTAGGTGAGTCATCAGTTGTGTCCACTCATGTCAGTTTATGTACCTCTCGTATCACGTTTGAGCGCTCATTTGCCACTACCCCACCAATAGATCTGTTGATATGCACAGAAATATCATTCCCAATAGATTCTACCGTGCATAGACCTTTATGATAGTCGTAAGTGCTGCATGAGTGACCTGTCTGTTTGATTATGTATGGAAGTGTTTCAATGAAAAAAAATTGAATTTCAAGCGAGGCTGATTTCAAGCGAGCCTGATTACAAGCGAGGCTGAATTAAAAAGAACTGAACCACCATTGCAACTGAAGCTGTTAGACTCTATGTGTGTGAAGATTTTGAAAGGAAAATGGAGAGAAAAGAACATAGATCCGGTAAATGCCAGAGGACTGAACCTGAGGGCCTGGATATAGCGTTGAGGGATGAAGGCGGGAAGAAAGCGTTCAAGGATGCCGGGTGCTGGAAATTTTGCAAAAAGCTTCAAGGAGGACATGCGCAGGTAACTAAAGAATTTGCGCTAAACTTCACTGGTTTAAATTCAAAGATAGCTATGCTAGAAGTCCAAGTTTCTCCAGAAGCCATAGCTGCTGTGACAGAGATCCCAAGAGGACGGGAAGAATGGTTTAAAAATTTTAAGTTTGATATGAACCCTTGTAAAGAGTTTTTAAAGGAGGCATATGTAAACGAAGACTTAACAAAAGCAGTGCCCAAAAATTATGTCAAGGAACATTACGCTCTTCTTCTTACCTGCATACAGAAATATTTGACCTGTGAGGGAAGGTACAATAAGGTTTATTCTTATCATTTCAAACTGCTTTTGCATTTCACTGGGAAAGTCTCCATAGACATTCCTTTTTATTTGTTTCGCAGTTTGAGTAAGATGTGTGACAAGGTGCAGTTAAGGAAAGAGGACTGTGAAACCTCCTTGTTTCATCATGGTTTGATCAAGTTGTTAGTTTTGGATGGCCTTCAAAAGATAGGCAGAGACTGGAATTCGTTTATTTTCATGGCTGGATTCCAAAGCAAGACTGGCCTTACTCCACAACCAGCCAGAGAACTCACAATAGTTGAGCTTCAAAAAGAAGCAAGAGCTAAAAAGCAAACCAAATCACAGCTAAAAAAACCAGTGAAGCCACTGATCATTCAAGAACAACCTCAGAAATCAACAAAGGAAAAAACTCAGGATAAGAAGACTGTACCTGAAACAAGCAGATCTGAAGCAGTCTCAAGGGTAAGGACAAGAGGCCAAATAAATAAGGAAAAAGGTAAAGCCATAGCTGTTGAAGAGAGCCCAGTGTCTAAGGCAAGTTTGAAAGATCTATTACAGGCCATTGAATTCGAGCAATCTGAACCAGTCCATATTGATTTGACACAGTCATCACCAGAAAGTGCCAAGAAGTCTAAAGCCTCAAAAAGGCTTAAATTTGATGAGCCAGGTGAAGAATTTATTTTTAAACCCAGAAGACCTATTACAAGGAAGCAAGTAAAGGAAGCTCTGCCCAGAACAGAGGAAACCGAGAAAGTTAGGCAAAAGGATACAAGCAGAACAGTCATCACATCTCAAGGAGACAATATAGAAGCCATAAAGAGCCAATTAGAAGCAGCTAAATATGAGATTGCCAAATTGAAGCAAGCAGTTAGAAAACATGCAGATGTGTATACAAATTATCGTAAAGCTCTGTGGAAAGGAACTGAAACCTTTCAAAACCAGTTGAATTCAGTAGTTGATGGCCATGCACAATTTCACACGTGGACAGTACCAGCCATCAAAGAAGCCCAGTTCATTAGAAAAATAAATATGCAATTAAGAGCTGAGAATAAAGCTCTGAAGAAGAAGATTGAAGACCTGAAGGTACAGCTAGGCCAGTTAGCTGCCAAATGAATTTTCTTTTCAAAGAAAGGTTTTGTTCCAAGTTTTTGTCAAATTTGCTTAGTCTTATTGTTTTTGAAGACATGTAAATCCCTGCTATTATATGAAAAGTCGAAGGGAGTTTTTGGCAATCAAATGTTTCGGTGATAAAGGTCTCGGGTTAAAGGCAAGCTGTTTTAAATAATTCAGCAGTTTCGTAGCGCGCTACGAAACTGCTGTAGGTGATGATTTTAACGCAGACAAGCAGTTTGGTAGTATGAGCGGGAATTTTGAAAGGGAGACACCTAAAGGATATGCAAGATATCAGATGGAGCTACAATAGCCGTTCAGATCAAGACAGATGTACCTTAAAAAGGGTGGAATATTTTAACCCAAGTTAAATTTCTGTTATAAAGCCACTTTATCACCGTTCAAAGGGTATTAAATGAGTTGCATACAAAGAACTTTTGCCTGCACACATATCCATCGATGCAGCCTCCAACACATCAGGAAGGTGGCAGTGTTCCATATTTTGGGTTATTAAAAGCTAGAAGACATGCTGCTGTACATTTGAGAAATTTGAGGAAAACTGGAACCGAGAAGCAAGGGACATCTCCAAACACTACTGAGCAGTTAAAGGATTTAGCGTTCAAGGTCGATATGGAGTATTAAACATCCAGCTCAGCCACATAAAAAAGGGGACCAGGTGTCAAAGAACAAGGAAAAGTCATTATGCATGGAAGATAGAGTTAGAGTCATAGTTAATTTAGAACTCTTTAAAACTCCAGTCAGCACTTTATTGTATTTAATCGTTAGTTAAATAGCTGATAGGTGTCATTAGAGGCAGTTATCGAATTCCCCTCATGCTGGAGGAGGAAGTTCGAATTAGTTAGAATAAGGATTCTATATATAGCTGAGACAGCGATGTAATGAGGGTTGGATATTTTATAAAACAGAGTACTGTTTTGGCTTATGTAAAGACAGAGTTCAGTAATATAAGTTGACTGCTTTTCTTCTCAGGATTCATAAAGGATTTCCATGTTCAGAATGATGATTTTATTCTTCCCTTCATGTCTTTTACAGTTGTATAAATGCATAATCACTCAGAATTCACTGATTGTGCTCTGATTTCCTGTATGCATTTGTAAACTTTGGTTTTATATGAGTTGTGTTCTAAGCATCTAAATGCTAAATGCCCTGACTTCTATGTAAAGGCAGTATCATTGTTTACTGAAGTATGATTGACTCCATAGGCCCAATGGAAACTTATGTAATGTTTGTCCAGCCTTCATATTTGTCAATGCTATTCCACAAGAGTTAGCCATCTTGTTAATAATCAAAATCAATAACCCTTTTTGAGAGAGCGCTCTCAGGCTAGGGAGGCTAAGCCTTAGTCTAAAGATTGGTTTGAAACAGTTACTTGAAGTCTTCCTGGTTTGCAGCCTTCCGGGGCTTGATTTTGAGATAACATTTTGGTGCGTCTGCCGAGAGTCTGAAGATTACTCATTCCCAAAATTATGAAGCTGAACTTCTGAAGGTAGCAGGAGCTCAGAAAGGTTTTCGAGGCTGCATTCTACCTTGGTGACTCCATTCAATCTTAAAGTTTAAAAGGTGGCTTCGAGAGGAAGATATACAAGGAGTAATCCTGACCCAAACCCACCTAGTCCTGTGGATAATCCCAACATTATCTCAAGGAGCAAGCAAAGATTTTCTGATATACCAGGTACTTCAACCATTTCAAAATCTTTGTTTCCTGAATTCTCTAGAAGTCCTGAAGATAAAATTGTTGATGAAAAAATTCAAGAGGTATTGTTGAGGTCTGAAAACGAAGAAGAGCTTATTGGAATTATTTTAGATTTACAAAAAAGAGGCATTGATACTTCATCTTTAGTGTCACAAAAAGATAAGGAAGAGTTTTGGGAGGTTGTTACTTCGGAATTGCTATTAGAGGAAGAGGACTTAAATCAGCTCAAGGAACTTGATCCTTTTGAAGTTTTGCTCAAATCTAAAATTGGTTTACCTCTCCCAAATTGGAGTTCTTTTGTGAGTGGTTTGCAAAGTCCAAACAGCCCTTTTCGTACCAATACTTTATCTTCTGCCTCTGTTAGTCCAAATAGTCCTCAGACACTATCTCACACAAGATCTGCTCCCACTGGTCATACAATACCTGTTGTCACTGCTCCTCCATTCATTATGGCTATACCTGCTAGGTATGCTCCTCTAGCTCTCCCTGCTGTTTTACATGATCTTCCTAGTAAATATGCTGCTAGGATTCCAACATGGGGAGGTGATGAAGATATTACAGCAGAGGAACATGTGGATAGGTTCAATGATTTTGTTGACAGGGAAGAAGTGGATGATGAAGATGTAAAACTAAGATTGTTTGCTCAGACTTTCATTGGGGAAGTCAGAAAATGGTTTAAAGCCCTTAGAGCTGGAAGCATTCATAGTTGGGTAGAGTTTGAAGACAGTTTTCTAAGGAAATGGGGAAACAGAACTAACCCTGTCCAAGCCCTTACTGAATATAACAATCTTAGGAGAGCTCCAGAGGAAATTGTTCAAAATTTCTCTAAGAGGTTTAACAAAGTATATAATTCTATTCCAGCCCATTTGAAACCTCCTGGAGCTTTGGCACAGCTGAGATATGTTGAATCATTTGATTCAGATTTTTCTCTTTTACTCAGAGAAAGGGAGTCTGCCTCTCTTGCTGACATGCAAAATGATGCAATTAAGGTAGAGGTGAATATGCTTGCTGCTAAGAAATCAAAGATGGCAAAGTCTAAGTTAAAGGAGGAAGAGAAGCCTTCTACATCTGCTCAAGAAGACAAGTTTGAAACAATGATGAAAACCATGGAGAAATTGATGGACAGATTAGCTCTTGGGAATGTTTCTACTCCTCCAGCACAGCAAGAACCTCAGTTTAGGAACCCTCAGTTCAGAAGACCTCAAAATCAGCAAAGGCCAAGAGACAACCGAAATCAGCAGGCAGATCCTCCAGTGAGACCTCCTTTCCAGCAAAATTTGGTAGATGAAGAGGATGAACCTGAAGTCCCTGAGGAATCAATTCATTGTTTTGATGAAGAAGGGTCAGGAATTTTCTTGACCAAGGAAGAACATGATGAGTCCAGCATAATAAAATCAGAGGAAGAGCCTTCGGATTTTTTAAAGGGCTATCAGCATGCTATTTTTGAGATGCAAAAGCAGTATAATCTTAGGAATAGAGATGTTCCTATTACAGCAAACAAAGCACAGTTCAAGAAGAATACCTCAAGGACAACTGATGATAAAAAGGAAAAAGCAAAGGTAGTTGAAAGTAAAGATGATCCTCCTCTTGACAAAAGGGACATTCAAATTCCTTCTCCTCCCAAAGAAATTGACAAGACTACTTCTGTTTTTAATATTGAGAATGAGATTGCAAAAATTAAAATATCAGTCCCTTTTAATGAAATTCTCAAGGTAGACAAATACAGAAGTAAAATTGTTGAAATGCTTAATTCACAACCAGGAGTGGCTGATATCCTAAATGTACAAGAAGATAATCCTATTATCTGTTTGGGTCCAAGACTTGAGGATGAACAAAATGAAGAATTTCCTCCTTTCTACATAAGCATTACTATTCATGACATGACTCTACATAATGCTATGTTAGATTCGGGGGCATCACATAATCTCATGCCTAAGGTAATCATGGAAAGACTAGGGTTAGAGGTTACTAGGCCATATAAGGATTTATTTTCCTTTGATTCAAAAAGAGTCCATTGCATTGGTTTGATAAAAGATGTTGTTGTGGGG
Source organism: Pinus tabuliformis (assembly GCA_031772625.1). Lineage (NCBI taxonomy): Eukaryota > Viridiplantae > Streptophyta > Pinopsida > Pinales > Pinaceae > Pinus > Pinus tabuliformis. Next base: position 693,630,811 of record CM062817.1, read on the forward strand.
CTTACACAAATTCCAGCAAAAACAACTGTTATGGACATTGTTGTTGCAGACATTCCACTGAAGTTTGGAATGCTTCTTTCAAGGTCATGGGCAGAAAAAATCAAGGGCACAATGCAAATGGATCTTACATATGCTACCATTCCAGTGTTTGGTGAACAAAGGAGGTTGTACCGCGAAACAAGGATGGCCTACATGGTGAGCAGCAAAGAAAAGCCTCAGAATTTTCCTATTTACTCATGTGATATTGGTCTTGGTTCAGCTATCCTTTTTAATGAATCAGTTGGGAGAGAATTAGAAGATAAACCTACAGAAAATCAGAGTCAAGAAGGACAGCAAGGAGATGAAGGAGACATCATGGGCTGCTGGTCATTGTACTTTGATGGATCAGCAGGAAAAGAAGGGGCAGGAGCTGGCATTTGGATCACTAGTCCAACTGAAGAAAGTAAGTTTCTCTCATACAAATTAAACTTTGATTGTACCAACAATATGGCTGAGTACGAGTCTTTAGTTTTAGGTTTGGAAGCCTTGATAAAGTTGAAAGCCAAAAATATTGCTGTTTGTGGAGATTCTGAATTGGTAATTAAACAAATAGAAGGTACATATCAAACCAAGGATGCAAGAATGAGAGCATACAGAAATTTAGTGTTGGAGATGTTAGAAAAAGTTTAAACCTACTCTTTTAGCCTCAAAACTAGAGACCAAAACTCTATTGCAGACTCTCTTGTTGTTTCAGCCAGCCTATTTATTATTCCTAAGCACTCTTCTGATGGTTATGAAGTGGAGGTTCGCCATAGACCAGTCATACCAGATAATATCATAAATTGGCAAGTTTTTGAGGATGATCAGCATGTAAGAAATTTCATTGAATTAAAAGAAGAGTTTGAGCACAATCAGATAGATCAGCAGAACATGTTAATAGAGTCAAAAGAAAGTTCTGAAGTCTTACAGCTACAAAATAATTTAATCCCTAAAGGCCTCATTCCTTTGGAAAAATTATTTGATCAAAATGATGTGTTCAAAGCACCAAGATTGCAAGCTAATGAGGAGGAAGTGGAAAACTATAATTTAGGTGACTCAGTTGTGCCTAAAATAGTCAAGATTTCAAAGTTCCTTTCAGCTGATATGAAGACCAAATATGTTGAAATGATGAAAAGGTTCATTGATGTTTTTGCATGGAGCTATGCTGATTTGAAATAGTATGATTCTTCAATCATACAACATACCATCCCTATTAAGCAAAATGAGAAGCCTTTTAAGCAGAAGCTAAGGAGGATTAATCCTCTTCTAATGCCACTGATTGAAAAAGAAGTGAAAAAGCTTTTCGATGCTAAAATTATTGTTCCAATCAGATTCTCAAATTGGCTTGCTAACTTGGTACCAGTCAGGAAAAAGAATGGGGAGATCAGAATTTGTATAGACTTCAGGAACTTAAACAAAGCTTCATTGAAGGATAATTACCCTCTCCCCAAAATGGATTTCATTCTGCAAAACATTGTTGGTTCACAAAGGATGTTTATGCTTGATGGTTTCTCAGGGTACAATCAGATTCTTGTTCACCCAGATGATCAGGAGAAGACAGCTTTCACTATACCATGGGGAACATTCATGTATGCAAAAATGCCCTTTGGCCTCATGAATGCAGGAGCAACTTTCCAGAGAGCAATGGATATTGCTTTTGCTGAAGAGAATGACAAATCAGTGGTGGTTTATCTTGATGATATCACAGTTTTTTCAAAAAAGGAAGAAGACCACTTAAAGCACCTTGAAAGGGTCCTACTGAAATGTAGGAGGTTTGGTATTTCTCTAAACCCAACCAAAAGTATTTTTGCTTTAACTTCTGGCAAACTGCTTGGACATATTATTTCTGAAGAGGGAATTAGGATTGATCCTAATAGAGTTAGTGCAATTCAAAAGTTAGATTTACCAAGAAGTAAGAAGGAGATTCAATCCTTTCTTGGGAAAGTTAACTTTGTTAGAAGATTCATTCCTAACTTTGCTGAAGTGGTTAAGAACATAACAAAGATGTTAAAGAAAGGAGCAGATTTTAAATGGACAGCTGAAGCAAAGAAATCATTTGAAGAGATCAAGAAAGCACTTACTCAAGCACCAGTCCTCATAAGCCCAGATTTTACCAAGGAGTTTCTGATCTTCACATTTGCTTCTGAAGACACAATTGCTGGAGTTTTATTGCAAAAAGGAAGTCAAGGTACTGAACAGCCCATTTCTTTCTTTAGCAAGACATTGGCTAATGCTGAATTGAAATATAATATCTTAGAGAGACAAGCCTATGCATTGGTGAAAGCAATTAAGGATTTCAGTATTTATGTTTTGCACTCTCACATTGTTGCATATGTGCCAAATGTTGTTATAAAAGACATTCTTACACAAGCTGATCCAGATGGAAAAAGGGGAAAGTGGATAGCAAAACTGTTGGAGTATGACATTGAGATCAAACCCACCAAGTTGATAAAGGGTCAAGGCCTAGCCAAATTGTTGACTCAGTCAAATCTGGACTGTATTGATATTAATTTAAGCACAGAAATCTCAGAAATTTCTGAAAATGAAGAAGAGTTGGTCCAAATAAATGAGAAGTTCTTGATCTCAGAATGGTATAAGGATATAGCATTTGTCTTGCAGCATAATAGAGCTCCTGATAACCTTTCAAAATCCAAAGCTCGGTTTACCAAGTTGAAATCTCTCAGATATTTTGTGTATGACCAAAATCTGTTTTGGAAGGATGCAGGAGGAATATTATTAAACTGTCTCATTGAAGAAGAAGCTGATAAAGTAATTGATGAGTTTAATAAAGGGGATTGCGGAGGACATCACTATTGGAAAGCCACTGCAAACAAGGTTTTGAGAGCTGGCTATTTTTGGCCAACTATGTTTAGAGATATCTATAAAATGATAGCCACATGCCATGAATGTCAACTGTTTGAGGGAAAGAGAAAGCTCATGCCAATGCCCCTGGTTCCCATTTATGTTGAAGCACCTTTCCAGCAGTGGGGATTAGATTTTATAGGGGAAATCCATCCTCCTTCATCAGGACAACATCGCTGGATTCTCACAGCCACCGATTACTTTACAAAATGGATAGAGGCAATACCCACAAGACAAGCAAATGATTCAGTGATTATTTCTTTCTTAGAAAATAATATATTATCAAGATTTGGTTGCCCAATCAAGATCATTACAGATAATGCTAAAGCTTTCAAGTCCAAAAGAATGATTAATTTTTGTCATCAGTATCACATTTCCCTGGGACATTCCACTGCTTATTATCCACAGGGAAATGGTTTAGCTGAGTCATCAAACAAGAGTCTTATGAGAATCATTAAGAAGCTGCTGCAAGAAAATAAAAAGGCTTGGCATTTGAAACTGAAATATGCCTTGTGGGCTGACCGGATTTGCACAAAGAGGTCCATTGGAACATCACCATATGAGCTTGTATATGGGGCAGAGGCTATATTTCCAACATCTCTCGGAGTACCAGTAATGAAGCTGATTCAAGGATTAGAAGAGGAACCAAATGTTGTACAACGCAGGATTAATCAGCTAATAGCTTTGCAGGAGAAAAGAAATGAGGTGTTTGACAGTCATCAACAAAGCCAGAACAGGATCAAGAGAGCATTTGACAAAAAGATCAAAGAGGTTACATTCCAGATTCATGATAAAGTCCTGAAATGGGAAGCTAGAATTGAAGAGAAAGGTAAACATGGTAAATTCGAAAATTTGTGGAAAGGGCCATATCAAATTTCTGCTTTCCATGGGAATAACACCTACATTCTGCAGGAGATTGATGGAACACCATATGCTGGAGGACCTGTTAATGGCAGGTTCCTAAAGCATTACAATTGATTGAATCTCGGCCAAGTGTCTCACAAAAATTGTATATAACCGTTTTATTAGTCTTTCTTGTTAAAAATAAATGACAAGTTGAACAGGAAGCTTAAGCCCGAGGTGAAGGCCCACAAAGCTAGAAAAGAATGCTTGTCAACTCCGTTTATGTTTTCAGAAATTGAACAAAGCATTGGACCTACGAGTTCTTAGTGTACTACAGGAGCACACTATCCCAAGTGGAGCCACTGTTATCACTTAGAACTAAAAAAAAAAAAAAAGTATGCATATAGTTGTTTGCCCTAGTCCAATTACAAAGGTCTGTGTCAAGTTGATTTCGTTTTATATGTCTTACTTAGGATTTGGAGTTTTAAAGTTTTTGATTTAAACTATATTCGAATCCTATTGGTTCCCCTCCATCATCATTGTTCCATAGTCATGTCTTGTCTTATCCGAGTCACCGAGTCTTTTAGGGATTTCGCAGCGTAATCCTATTGGCCAGTTTTGCAGCGCAATCATGGTTTAGCAATTTCGCAGCGCGTTATGATTAGGCCGTTTCGCAGCGCATCATTAGAATTTAAAACTAACAGCGCTGCGAAATCGTGGATTCGTGCATTTTGCAACGAACCCTTCCCGAAATGTCAAGTCCGTAGGTGAGTCATCAGTTGTGTCCACTCATGTCAGTTTATGTACCTCTCGTATCATGTTTGAGCGCTCATTTGCCACTACCCCACCAATAGATCTGTTGATATGCACAGAAATATCATTCCCAATAGATTCTACCGTGCATAGACCTTTATGATAGTCGTAAGTGCTGCATGAGTGACCTGTCTGTTTGATTATGTATGGAAGTGTTTCAATGAAAAAAATTTGAATTTCAAGGGAGGCTGATTTCAAGCGAGCCTGATTACAAGCGAGGCTGAATTAAAAAGAACTGAACCACCATTGCAACTGAAGCTTTAGACTCTATGTGTGTGAAGATTTTGAAAGGAAAATGGAGAGAAAAGAACATAGATCCGGTAAATGCCAGAGGACTGAACCTGAGGGCCTGGATATAGCGTTGAGGGATGAAGGCGTGAAGAAAGCGTTCAAGGATGTCGGGTGCTGGAAATTTTGCAAAAAGCTTCAAGGAGGACATGCGCAGGTAACTAAAGAATTTGCACTAAACTTCACTGGTTTAAATTCAAAGATAGCTATGCTAGAAGTCCAAGTTTCTCCAGAAGCCATAGCTGCTGTGACAGAGATCCCAAGAGGACGGGAAGAATGGTTTAAAAATTTTAAGTTTGATATGAACCCTTGTAAAGAGTTTTTAAAGGAGGCATATGTAAACGAAGACTTAACAAAAGCAGTGCCCAGAAATTATGTCAAGGAACATTACGCTCTTCTTCTTACCTGCATACAGAAATATTTGACCTGTGAGGGAAGGTACAATAAGGTTTATTCTTATCATTTCAAACTACTTTTGCATTTCACTGGGAAAGTCTCCATAGACATTCCTTTTTATTTGTTTCGCAGTTTGAGTAAGATGTGTGACAAGGTGCAGTTAAGGAAAGAGGACTGTGAAACCTCCTTGTTTCATCATGGTTTGATCAAGTTGTTAGTTTTGGATGGCCTTCAAAAGATAGGCAGAGACTGGAATTCGTTTATTTTCATGGCTGGATTCCAAAGCAAGACTGGCCTTACTCCACAACCAGCCAGAGAACTCACAATAGCTGAGCTTCAAAAAGAAGCAAGAGCTAAAAAGCAAACCAAATCACAGCTAAAAAAACCAGTGAAGCCACTGATCATTCAAGAACAACCTCAGAAATCAACAAAGGAAAAAACTCAGGATAAGAAGACTGTACCTGAAACAAGCAGATCTGAAGCAGTCTCAAGGGTAAGGACAAGAGGCCAAATAAATAAGGAAAAAGGTAAAGCCATAGCTGTTGAAGAGAGCTCAGTGTCTAAGGCAAGTTTGAAAGATCTATTACAGGCCATTGAATTCGAGCAATCTGAACCAGTCCATATTGATTTGACACAGTCATCACCAGAAAGTGCCAAGAAGTCTAAAGCCTCAAAAAGGCTTAAATTTGATGAGCCAGGTGAAGAATTTATTTTTAAACCCAGAAGACCTATTACAAGGAAGCAAGTAAAGGAAGCTCTGCCCAGAACAGAGGAAACCGAGAAAGTTAGGCAAAAGGATACAAGCAGAACAGTCATCACATCTCAAGGAGACAATATAGCAGCCATAAAGAGCCAATTAGAAGCAGCTAAATATGAGATTGCCAAATTGAAGCAAGCAGTTAGAAAACATGCAGATGTGTATACAAATTATCGTAAAGCTCTGTGGAAAGGAACTGAAACCTTTCAAAACCAGTTGAATTCAGTAGTTGATGGCCATGCACAATTTCACACATGGACAGTACCAGCCATCAAAGAGGCCCAGTTCATTAGAAAAATAAATATGCAATTAAGAGCTGAGAATAAAGCTCTGAAGAAGAAGATTGAAGACCTGAAGGTACAGCTAGGCCAGTTAGCTGCCAAATGAATTTTCTTTTCAAAGAAAGGTTTTGTTCCAAGTTTTTTTCAAATTTGCTTAGTCTTATTGTTTTTGAAGACATGTAAATCCCTGCTATTATATGAAAAGTCGAAGGGAGTTTTTGGCAATCAAATGTTTCGGTGATAAAGGTCTCGGGTTAAAGGCAAGTTGTTTTAAATAATTCAGCAGTTTCGTAGCGCGCTACGAAACTGCTGTAGGTGATGATTTTAACGCAGACAAACAGTTTGGTAGTATGAGCGGGAATTTTGAAAGGGAGACACCTAAAGGATATGCAAGATATCAGATGGAGCTACAATAGCCGTTCAGATCAAGACAGGTGTACCTTAAAAAGGGTGGAATATTTTAACCCAAGTTAAATTTCTGTTATAAAGCCACTTTATCACCGTTCAAAGGGTATTAAATGAGTTGCATACAAAGAACTTTTGCCTGCACACATATCCATCGATGCAGCCTCCAACACATCAGGAACGTGGCAGTGTTCCATATTTTGGGTTATTAAAAGCTAGAAGACATGCTGCTGTACATTTGAGAAATTTGAGGAAAACTGGAACCGAGAAGCAAGGGACATCTCCAAACACTACTGAGCAGTTAAAGGATTTAGCGTTCAAGGTTGATATGGAGTATTAAACATCCAGCTCAGCCACATCAAAAAGGGGACCAGGTGTCAAAGAACAAGGAAAAGTCATTATGCATGGAAGATAGAGTTAGAGTCATAGTTAATTTAGAACTCTTTAAAACTCCAGTCAGCACTTTATTGTATTTAATAGTTAGTTAAATAGCTGATAGGTGTCATTAGAGGCAGTTATCGAATTCCCCTCATGCTGGAGGAGGAAGTTCGAATTAGTTAGAATAAGGATTCTATATATAGCTGAGACAGCGATGTAATGAGGGTTGGATATTTTATAAAACAGAGTACTGTTTTGGCTTATGTAAAGACAGAGTTCAGTAATATAAGTTGATTGCTTTTCTTCTCAGGATTCATAAAGGATTTCCATGTTCAGAATGATGATTTTATTCTTCCCTTCATGTCTTTTACAGTTGTATAAATGCATAATCACTCAGAATTCACTGATTGTGCTCTGATTTCCTGTATGCATTTGTAAACTTTGGTTTTATATGAGTTGTGTTCTGGGCATCTAAATGCTAAATGCCCTGACTTCTATGTAAAGGCAGTATCATTGTTTACTGAAGTATGATTGACTCCATAGGCCCAATGGAAACTTATGTAATGTTTGTCCAGCCTTCATATTTGTCAATGTTATTCCACAAGAGTTAGCCATCTTATTAATAATCAAAATCAATAACCCTTTTTGAGAGAGCCCTCTCAGGCTAGGGAGGCTAAGCCTTAGTCTAAAGATTGGTTTGAAACAGTTACTTGAAGTCTTCCTGGTTTGCAGCCTTCCAGGGATTGATTTTGAGATAACAAAATGATTCAATCAATGATTGCACGATTTGATTAATTTTTTAAAGCAAATTCTTCTATTAAATGATATTTCATTAAATAATAATAATAATAAATAAATTTAATTACTAGACTTTTTATTAATATCGATAAAAATAAAATTGTATGATGGTTAACTCTAAGAAAAGAAATTATTCCTCCAATTTTATATAATGGTAACATCTTGCATATTAAATCATGAAAACAATTATAAACCATATGAATGTATAAAGAGAAGTAACATGTAGTGGAGAATAATGGACATAATTTGCAAGATCAGAAGAACCAATAAAAAATAAATTATTCCAATGGTAGCACTTAGACATGGAAAAAATATAATGATAAGAAAAAGATAAATTTAACCATAAACAATTTAAATGGAAAATAAATGGCTCAGTTTAATTATTTTTCAAACCAAGTGCAAATCCAAATGTAGATATTATAATATTTTCATAGTATTAGTGACATAGAGAATATGATAGTTTTAGAAATGGTGGAAAAGCTAGTGTTAACATGACAAAAAACATCTAGATATGCAATATAACATTAATAATATTGGTTCAAGAAGTGGTGTGACATGTTTGTGAGAAATCAATGTTTGATAGTGTTTAATATTGTAAAGTATCATGATGAGGTTTTGTATGATATCATTCTGATGGATATCTTCCATGTGTGGTTGGGCAATTCATGGCATTGGTACATACATGCAATTCTTGATGGAAAGAAAATTGGGATTACTACATCTCAATTAAGCTTTTGTATTGGGTTGTTCTCCCATCATTAGTTAGCATGATTGTTCATATTTATATAACTTAGCTTACATATTTTTGAAGGGTTTATGTTTTGATTTTGTATAGTTTTCTTATATTTGAATGTTATAAGTACATTAACATGTGTTGAATCCATGATATCTACCTAAAAAAATACCACCTATAACAATGTGTTTCGTTTTAACACTTGTTATATTAATTCCAAATTTCTTTAAAATTATAATGTATGTTATATATTTGAATTATGTAATTAAGTCAAGCTAGAATATCTTATTACTTGGGATATTCTTGCAAGTATAACATTACATTGTAAAATATAACAAATATGTTCATCAGAGAACTTTCAATTTACACAAATTCACAACTATTTGCATTATACCTAATTCAAATGTTAATACCATTTAAAAAATATCACGATGTTAAATATTGAATATGTCTAGTTTAGATTCATTCTCTTCATATCAATAATTATTATTTATTTATGTTGACTCTGAAAATCCTATTATCGATACTTTGTGTATAAAAAATAATAAAAGGATAAATCTACTAAAATAAAAAATGATCCAACATCATAGATTTCAGAGGAAAGAATATGATAATATCAATGAAAGTAAATGTTTAAAAGCGTAGGCTAAATTTTTCATAGAAATTCTTTAGTCGATGACTAAGGTTGAGTTTTTCATAACCTACTAAGAAATCTTACATCCACATTAATTTTACAAATCCCACTATGGTCACATTACACAAATAAATAAATACGATAAAATGACTTTAAAAAAAAAAGTAATTAGCATCATAGATTTCACAAGAAAGAATATCATTATAGTAAATGTTTAAAAGCATCACAATAATTGTGCTCCATCTCAAGATAAATTGTGTCTACTAAATTGAAACATAATCCAATGGGTTTTCAATAAAATCACATACCAATATCTTCAAATGGAGAAACAAAACATTTACATATCACTCTTTTGTTTTCATTACCTTGATTATCTTCCTCGCTTAGCATTATAAAATTGTTGTTCTCAAAAAGATATTTTGATCTTGGATGATGTCTTAGTATGAACCACCAATGCCCATTGAACATATATGGGTAAAAAAACACTTGGTTGTATTGTTTTGAGAAAACATAAGGCTGCTTAGTTTCAACCCATAATTTTTTGGAGTTAATAAATATTAGCCCACTATCATGATTTTTATTTACATTTCTTTGTTCTAACGTATACCACTACTTTCAATTAAAAGTAACACATTGAAAATATAAGTCCACCTCCATGATCTCTTCTATATTTCCAATGTAACCAAACTTCCCATTATTAGGTTTTGATCACAATGGTTAGCACGACTAGATTGGTTGATTGACATCCTTAGTGCAAAAATGATGTCCATGTGCCCACATAGATGGGAACAAATGCACTTGTAAAAATGTGAACAACAGATGGCATCTTATTCCTAATAACTTGAGCATTAATAAAAACATAATACATGTAACAATTAAAATGTAAATTATAAATTAAACATGTTACTCATACATATTATTACAAAGCTGCTACACCCAAACCCTATATTTAGCGCATCCTCTTCTCCATGTAGGTAACAACTATATGTATCATATTTCTCTACAATTTGGTCAACCACCCAAATTTTAGAACAAATATTTGGCATACTTTCTTCTAAGTGGTTAGGATAAGACGTGCTTCCACCATTTAACCATTTAATTATTTGAATGTTGAGTTCCAATGCAATGGTTCTCCTTATTTTCATGATTTCCTTGGATCTCAATATCCCTTTTAATAAGACTCTCCAAGAGAAGTTTTTCTATAGTATTCATGGACTTTTGTATTTCCTCCTTATTTTCATTCATCTTCTTTTCCATTTCTTCCATAATTTATCTTTTAAGCTTTTCTTGAGAATCTGACAAATCAACCTTTTTCAACCTACTACCATTCATTTCATTAACTTTCTTCTCTAATTGTGAGAATGTAAATATTAAGTCTTATTTTCTCATGAGTCCAAGATGAGCCTTTAGGAGGTTTAATTGGTGTAATAGCTTTCTTTGGAGGCATGTTGGAAAATAATAATAGTTCTTCTCTTTATCACAAATTTTAGTCACCAAAAAAGAAAATGGATCTTTTAATCAAAAGTTAGGTCACCTGTAAGTTATGTACCTTTAAAACCTTAATTTGGAGAATATATGAAGAGTTGAACTTTTTCTTGATATATCTCTGAGATTTAATCTCTTCTGGATCTAAAACTTTTGTTTGCAATACTCTTATATGTATTCCCTACAATTCCAAGGGTTTTACCAGAATTTGATGTGCTAAGTGAAAGTTATGGTAACTTTCCCAAAACTTGTTGATTTTTGGCCTCTTCCCATGAGAAAACATGTATAGTGTGACATGTCCAATTCTTCAAATATAATTATGAAAATTGTATATGAGTTACTTGTGTATGTCTCGTGAGATCCCTGAAGTTTCCAAAGTTTGAAAATTCCCAAAGAAATCATAGCAAAAAAACCAGGCTAAACTATTTGAAACTCATTTCAAGATCCTTCACAAACCCTAACTTCCACATAGTATATCTTCAAAAATATAATGAAACAAACTAGGAAATATGAATAAGATCTTCCCTAATATTTTTTCTCAATTTGATCCAAGTTTCACCATCTGAAACCTCCCCAAAAAATCTATAGCAAAAATGCCAAATTCACATGTTGTAAATTAATTTCAAGAGCATTCAGAAACCCTCACTTCCTTGGAGCATATCTAGGAAAGTACAGAGAACCAATATCTAAAATTTGAATTATATGTTCCTTGAGATTTATCCTCAATATGGTCCAAGTTTCACCATATGAAACCTCATAGAAAAAAAAAATATAGTGAAAATGTCAAATTGACCTACTTGAAACTGATTATAGGAGCATTTAGGAATCTTAACTTCCTTAGAGGATATCATTGAATATTTAGAAAACAAAGATATTAAATTTGAACAACATGTTCCCTGAAATTTCCCCTAAATGTGGTCCTAGTTTCACCATTTGAAACATCACAAAAAAAATTATAGCAAATATGCCAAGAAGGCCTATTAGAAGGAGCAAAACACTAGGATCATGAGCTCTGCTACCAAACGTTATGAATTTTGTGCCTTAAAAAAAATAAGAAAGCAATAATTAAAATCCTCTTCAAGGGGTGAATACCAATGAATATAATGTAAAATACAAGATTTGATGTTTCTAAGAATATAATAAAATGGGACCATGAGATGTTCTAACCTACATAACAATGTAACAATAGAATGAAATCACTCAATATATATGGCTTAAGAATGGGTTCTA